>CAWUFW010018308.1:0-226610 GCA_963921515.1 Calotriton arnoldi | reverse complement strand
GTGCAGAAAGAGGCAAGAGAAGTGCAGGAAGAAGCAACAGATGTGCAGAAAGAGGCAAGAGAGGTGCAGAAGAAAGAAGCAAGAGAGGTGCAGAAAGAAGCAAGAGAGGTGCAGAAGAGATGTGCAGAAAGAGGCAAGAGAAGTGCAGAAAGAGGAAGAAAGGTGCAGAAAGAGGCAAGACAGGTGCAGAAAGAGGGAAGAGGGTGTAGAAAGAGGCAAGAGAAGTGCGGAAAGAAGCAACACATGTGCAGAAAGAGGCAAGAGAGGTGCAGAAGAAAGAAGCAAGAGTGGTGAAGAAAGAAGCAAGAGAGGTGCAGAAAGCGGAAGAGATGTGCAGAAACAGGCAAGAGAAGCTCAGAAAGAGGAAGAAAGGTGCAGAAAGAGGCAAGAAAGGTGCACAAAGAGGGAAGACGAGTGCAGAAAGAGGCAAGAGGGATGCAGAAAGAAGCAAGAGACGTGCAGAAAGAAGAAAGAGAAGTGCAGAAAGAAGCAACAGAAGTGCTGAAAGAGGCAAGAGAAGTGCACAAAGAGACAAGAAAGGTGTACAAAGAAGCAAGAGAACTGCAGAAAGGGGAAGAAAGGTACAGAAAGAGGTAAGAGAGGTGCAGAAAGAAGCAAGAGGTGCAGAAAGAGAAAGAAAGGTTGGAAAAGAAGCAAGAGAAGTTCAGAAAGAGGCAAGAGAGGAGCAGAAAGAGGCAAGAAAGGTGCAGAAAGAGTCAAGAGAAGCGCAGAAAGAAGCAAGAGAGGTGCAGAAAGAAGCAAGAAAAGTGCAGAAAGAAGCAAGAGAAGTGCAGAAAGAGGAAGAAAGGTGTAGAAAGAGGAAGAAAGGCGCAGAAAGAAGCAAGAAAAGTGCAGAAAGAAGCAAGTGAAGTATAGAAAGAGGCAAGTGAGGTGCAGACAGAGGCAAGAGAGGTGCAGAAAGAGGCAAGAGTGGTGCTGAAAGAGGCAAGAGAGGTGCAGAAAGAGGCAAGAGAGGTGCATAAAGAAGCAAGGGAACTGCGGAAAGGGGAAGAAAGGTACAGAAAGAGGCAAGAGAGGTGCAGAAAGAAGCAAGAGAGGTGCAGAAAGAAGAATAAAGGGGGGAAGAAGCAAGTGAAGTCCAGAAAGAGGCAAGAGTGGTGCAGAAAGAAGCAAGAGAGGTACAGAAAGAGGCAAGAGAAGTGCAGAAAGAAGAGAACTGCAGAAAGAGGAAGAAAGGCGCAGAAAGAAGCAAGAAAAGTGCAGAAAGAAGCAAGAGAAGTGCAGAAAGAGGCAAGTGAGGTACAGAAAAAGGCAAGAGAGGTACAGAAAGAGGCAAGAGTGGTGCAGAAAGAACCAACAGAGGTACAGAAAGAGGCAAGAGGGGTGCAGAAAGAGGCAAGAGAGCTGCAGAAAGAGGGAAGAGGGGTACAGAAAGAGGGAGAAAGGCGCAGAAAGAAGCAAGAGAAGTGCAGAAAGAAGCAAGAGAAGTGCAGATAGAAGCAAGAGAAGTACAGAAAGAGGCAAGTGAGGTACAGAAAGAAGCAAGCGAGGTGCAGAAAGAGGCAAGAAAAGTGCAGAAAGAGGCAAGAGAAATGCATAAAGAAGCAACAGAGTTGCAAAAAGAGGCAAGAGGGGGGCAGAAAGAGGCAAGAGAGCTGCAGAAAGAGGGAAGAGGGGTACAGAAAGAGGAAGAAAGGCGCTGAAAGTAGCAAGAGAAGTGCAGAAAGAAGCAAGAGTGGTGCAGAAAGAAGCAAGAGAAGTGCAGAAAGAGGCAAGTGAGGTGCAGAAAGAAGCAAGCGAGGTGCAGAAAGAGGCAAGAGAAGTGAAGAAAGAGGCAAGAGAGGTGCAGGAAGAGGGAAGAGGGTGCAGAAAGAGGCAAGAGAAGTGCAGAAAGAAGCAACAGATATGCAGAAAGAAGCAACAGATATGCAGAAGAAAGAAGCAAGAGAGGTGCAGAAAGAAGCAAGAGAGGTGCAGAAGAGATGTGCAGAAAGAGGCAAGAGAAGAGCAGAAAGAGGAAGAAAGGTGCAGAAAGAGGCAAGAGAGGTGCAGAAAGAGGCAACAGAGTTGCAGAAAGAGGCAAGAGAGGGGCAGAAAGAGGCAAGAGAGGTGCAGAAAGAGGCAACAGAGTTGCAGAAAGAGGCAAGAGAGGGGCAGAAAGAGGGAAGAGAAGTGCGGAAAGAAGCAACAGATGTGCAGAAAGAAGCAAGAGAGGTGCAGAAAGCAGAAGAGATGTGCAGAAACAGGCAAGAGAAGTGCAGAAAGAGGAAGAAAGTTGCAGAAAGAGGCAAGAGAGGTGCAGAAAGAGGCATGAGAAGTGCAGAAAGAAGCAACAGAGTTGCAGAAAGAGGCAAGAGAAGTGCTGAAAGAGGCAAGAGAGGTGCATAAAGAGACAAGAAAGGTGCACAAAAATGGAAGACGAGTGCAGAAAGAGGCAAGAGGGATGCAAAAAGAAGCAAGAGACGTGCAGAAAGAATAAAGAGAAATGCAGAAAGAAGCAACAGAAGTGCAGAAAGAGGTAAGAGAAGTACAGAAAGAAGCAACAGAGGTGCAGAAAGAGGCAAGAGAAGTGCACAAAGAGACAAGAAAGGTACACAAAGAAGCAAGAGAACTGCAGAAAGGGGAAGAAAGGTACAGAAAGAGGTAAGAGAGGTGCAGAAAGAAGCAAGAGAGGTGCAGAAAGAGAAAGAAAGGTGGGAAAAGAAGCAAGAGAAGTTCAGAAAGAGGCAAGAGAGGTGCAGAAAGAGGCAAGAGAGGTGCAGAAAGAGGCAAGAAGGGTGCAGAAAGAGTCAAGAGAAGCGCAGAAAGAAGCAAGAGAGGTGCAGAAAGAGGCAAGAGAAGTGCAGAAAGAAGCAAGAGAAGTGCAGAAAGAGGAAGAAAGGTGCAGAAAGAGGCAAGAGAGGTGCAGAAGAAAGAAGCAAGAGGGGCGCAGAAAGAAGCAAGAGAGGTGCAGAAAGCGGAAGAGATGTGCAGAAACAGGCAAGAGAAGTGCAGAAAGAGGAAGAAAGGTGCAGAAAGAGGCAAGAGAGGTGCAGAAAGAGGCATGAGAAGTGCAGAAAGAAGCAACAGAGTTGCAGAAAGAGGCAAGAGAAGTGCTGAAAGAGGCAAGAGAGGTGCATAAAGAGACAAGAAAGGTGCACAAAGAGGGAAGATGAGTGCAGAAAGAGGCAAGAGGGATGCAGAAAGAAGCAAGAGATGTGCAGAAAGAATAAAGAGAAGTGCAGAAAGAAGCAACAGAAGTGCAGAAAGAGGTAAGAGAAGTGCAGAAAGAAGCAACAGAGGTGCAGAAAGAGGCAAGAGAAGTGCACAAAGAGTCAAGAAAGGTGCACAAAGAAGCAAGAGAACTGCAGAAAGGAGAAGGAAGGTACAGAAAGAGGCAAGAGAGGTGCAGTAAGAGGAAGAAAGGGGGAGGAAGCAAGTGAAGTCCAGAAAGAGGCAAGAGTGGTGCAGAAAGAAGCAAGAGAGATGCAGAAAGAGGCAAGAGAAGTGCAGAAAGAAAAGAACTGCAGAAAGAGGAACAAAGGCACAGAAAGAAGCAAGAAAAGTGCAGAAAGAAGCAAGAGAAGTGCAGAAAGAGGCAAGTGAGGTGCAGAAAAAGGCAAGAGAGGTACAGAAAGAGGCAAGAGTGGTGCAGAAAGGCAAGAGAGGTGCAGAAAGAGGGAAGAGGGGTGCAGAAAGAGGACGAAAGGTGCAGAAATAAGAAAGAGAAGTGCACAAAGTAGCAAGAGAAGTGCAGAAAGAGGCAAGTGAGGTACAGAAAAAGGCAAGAGAGGTACAGAAAGAGGCAAGAGTGGTGCAGAAAGAGGCAAGAGAGGTGCTGAAAGAGGAAGAAAGGTGCAGAAAGAGGAAGAGAGGTGCAGAAAGAGGCAAGAGAGGTACAGAAAGTAGGAAGAGGAGTGCAGAAAGAGGCAAGTGAGGTGCAGAAAGAGGCAAGAGTGGTGCAGAAAGAGCCAAGAGAGGTACAGAAAGAAGCAAGAGGAGTGCAGAAAGAACCAACAGAGGTGCAGAAAGAGGCAAGAGGGGTGCAGAAAGAGGCAAGAGAGCTGCAGAAAGAGGGAAGAGGGGTACAGAAAGAGGAAGAAAGGTGCAGAAAGAAGCAAGAGAAGTGCAGAAAGAACCAACAGAGGTGCAGAAAGAGGCAAGAGAAGTACAGAAAGAAGCAAGAGACGTGCAGAAAGCAGAAGAGATGTGCAGAAACAGGCAAGAGAAGAGCAGAAAGAGGAAGAAAGATGCAGAAAGAGGCAAGAGAGGTGCAGAAAGAGGCATGAGAAGTGCAGAAAGAAGCAACAGATGTGCAGAAAGAGGCAAGAGAGGTGCAGAAGAAAGAAGCAAGAGAGGTGCAGAAAGAAGGAAGAGAGGTGCAGAAAGAGGAAGAAAGACACAGAAAGAAGGAAGAGAAGTGCAGAAAGAAGCAAGAGAAGTGCAGAAAGAAGCAAGAGAGGTGCAGAAAGAGGCAAGTGAGGTGCAGAAAGAAGAAAGCAAGGTGCAGAAAGAGGCAAGAGAAGTGCATAAAGAGGCAAGAGAAGTGCAGAAAGAGGCAAGAGAGGTGCAGAAAGAGGGAAGAGGGTGCAGAAAGAGGCAAGAGAAGTGCAGAAAAAAGCAACAGATGTGCAGAAAGAGGCAAGAGAGGTGCAGAAGAAAGAAGCAAGAGAGGTGCAGAAAGAAGCAAGAGAGGTGCAGAAGAGATGTGCAGAAAGAGGCAAGAGAAGAGCAGAAAGAGGAAGAAAGGTGCAGAAAGAGGCAAGAGAGGTGCAGAAAGAGGCAACAGAGTTGCAGAAAGAGGCAAGAGAGGGGCAGAAAGAGAGAAGAGAAGAGCGGAAAAAAGCAACAGATGTGCAGAAAGAAGCAAGAGATGTGCAGAAAGCGGAAGAGATGTGCAGAAACAGGCAAGAGAAGTGCAGAAAGAGAAAGAAAGGTGCAGAAAGAGGCAAGAGAGGTGCAGAAAGAGGCATGAGAAGTGCTGAAAGAGGGAAGATGGGTACAGAAAGAGGACGAAAGGTGCAGAAAGAAGCAAGAGAAGTGCAGAAAGAGGCAAGAGAAGTGCAGAAAGAGGCAAGTGAGGTACAGAAAAAGGCAAGAGAGGTAGAGAAAGAGGCAAGAGTGGTGCAGAAAGAGGCAAGAGAGGTGCTGAAAGAGGAAGAAAGGTGCAGAAAGAGGAAGAGAGGTGCAGAAAGAGGCAAGAGAGGTACAGAAAGTAGGAAGAGGAGTGCAGAAAGAGGGAAGTGGGGTGCAGAAAGAGGCAAGAGTGGCGCAGAAAGAGCCAAGAGAGATACAAAAAGAAGCAAGAGAAGTGCAGAAAGAACCAACAGAGGTAGAGAAAGAGGCAAGAGGGGTAGAGAAAGAGGCAAGAGGGGTGCAGAAAGAGGCAAGAGAGCTGCAGAAAGAGGGAAGAGGGGTACAGAAAGAGGAAGAAAGGTGCAGAAAGAAGCAAGAGAAGTGCAGAAAGAACCAACAGAGGTGCAGAAAGAGGCAAGAGAAGTACAGAAAGAAGCAAGAGACGTGCAGAAAGCAGAAGAGATGTGCAGAAACAGGCAAGAGAAGAGCAGAAAGAGGAAGAAAGGTGCAGAAAGAGGCAAGAGAGGTGCAGAAAGAGGCATGAGAAGTGCAGAAAGAAGCAACAGATGTGCAGAAAGAGGCAAGAGAGGTGCAGAAGAAAGAAGCAAGAGAGGTGCAGAAAGAAGGAAGAGAGGTGCAGAAAGAGGAAGAAAGACACAGAAAGAAGGAAGAGAAGTGCAGAAAGAAGCAAGAGAAGTGCAGAAAGAAGCAAGAGAGGTGCAGAAAGAGGCAAGTGAGGTGCAGAAAGAAGCAAGCAAGGTGCAGAAAGAGGCAAGAGAAGTGCATAAAGAGGCAAGAGAAGTGCAGAAAGAGGCAAGAGAGGTGCAGAAAGAGGGAAGAGGGTGCAGAAAGAGGCAAGAGAAGTGCAGAAAAAAGCAACAGATGTGCAGAAAGAGGCAAGAGAGGTGCAGAAGAAAGAAGCAAGAGAGGTGCAGAAAGAAGCAAGAGAGGTGCAGAAGAGATGTGCAGAAAGAGGCAAGAGAAGAGCAGAAAGAGGAAGAAAGGTGCAGAAAGAGGCAAGAGAGGTGCAGAAAGAGGCAACAGAGTTGCAGAAAGAGGCAAGAGAGGGGCAGAAAGAGGGAAGAGAAGTGCGGAAAGAAGCAACAGATGTGCAGAAAGAAGCAAGAGAGGTGCAGAAAGCGGAAGAGATGTGCAGAAACAGGCAAGAGAAGTGCAGAAAGAGAAAGAAAGGTGCAGAAAGAGGCAAGAGAGGTGCAGAAAGAGGCATGAGAAGTGCAGAAAGAGGGAAGAGGGGTACAGAAAGAGGAAGAAAGGCGCTGAAAGTAGCAAGAGAAGTGCAGAAAGAAGCAAGAGTGGTGCAGAAAGAAGCAAGAGAAGTGCAGAAAGAGGCAAGTGAGGTGCAGAAAGAAGCAAGCGAGGTGCAGAAAGAGGCAAGAGAAGTGAAGAAAGAGGCAAGAGAAGTGCAGAAAGAGGCAAGAGAGGTGCAGGAAGAGGGAAGAGGGTGCAGAAAGAGGCAAGAGAAGTGCAGAAAGAAGCAACAGATGTGCAGAATGAGGCAAGAGAGGTGCAGAAGAAAGAAGCAAGAGAGGTGCAGAAAGAAGCAAGAGAGGTGCAGAAGAGATGTGCAGAAAGAGGCAAGAGAAGAGCAGAAAGAGGAAGAAAGGTGCAGAAAGAGGCAAGAGAGGTGCATAAAGAGACAAGAAAGGTGCACAAAGATGGAAGACGAGTGCAGAAAGAGGCAAGAGGGATGCAAAAAGAAGCAAGAGACGTGCAGAAAGAATAAAGAGAAATGCAGAAAGAAGCAACAGAAGTGCAGAAAGAGGTAAGAGAAGTACAGAAAGAAGCAACAGAGGTGCAGAAAGAGGCAAGAGAAGTGCACAAAGAGACAAGAAAGGTACACAAAGAAGCAAGAGAACTGCAGAAAGGGGAAGAAAGGTACAGAAAGAGGTAAGAGAGGTGCAGAAAGAAGCAAGAGAGGTGCAGAAAGAGAAAGAAAGGTGGGAAAAGAAGCAAGAGAAGTTCAGAAAGAGGCAAGAGAGGTGCAGAAAGAGGCAAGAGAGGTGCAGAAAGAGGCAAGAAAGGTGCAGAAAGAGTCAAGAGAAGCACAGAAAGAAGCAAGAGAGGTGCAGAAAGAGGCAAGAGAAGTGCAGAAAGAAGCAAGAGAAGTGCAGAAAGAGGAAGAAAGGTGCAGAAAGAGGCAAGAGAGGTGCAGAAGAAAGAAGCAAGAGGGGCGCAGAAAGAAGCAAGAGAGGTGCAGAAAGCGAAGAGATGTGCAGAAACAGGCAAGAGAAGTGCAGAAAGAGGAAGAAAGGTGCAGAAAGAGGCAAGAGAGGTGCAGAAAGAGGCATGAGAAGTGCAGAAAGAAGCAACAGAGTTGCAGAAAGAGGCAAGAGAAGTGCTGAAAGAGGCAAGAGAGGTGCATAAAGAGACAAGAAAGGTGCACAAAGAGGGAAGACGAGTGCAGAAAGAGGCAAGAGGGATGCAGAAAGAAGCAAGAGACGTGCAGAAAGAATAAAGAGAAGTGCAGAAAGAAGCAACAGAAGTGCAGAAAGAGGTAAGAGAAGTGCAGAAAGAAGCAACAGAGGTGCAGAGAGAGGCAAGAGAAGTGCACAAAGAGACAAGAAAGGTGCACAAAGAAGCAAGGGAACTGCAGAAAGGGGAAGGAAGGTACAGAAAGAGGCAAGAGAGGTGCAGAAAGAGGAAGAAAGGGGGAGGAAGCAAGTGAAGTCCAGAAAGAGGCAAGAGTGGTGCAGAAAGAAGCAAGAGAGGTGCAGAAAGAGGCAAGAGAAGTACAGAAAGAAAAGAACTGCAGAAAGAGGAAGAAAGGCACAGAAAGAAGCAAGAAAAGTACAGAAAGAAGCAAGAGAAGTGCAGAAAGAGGCAAGTGAGGTACAGAAAAAGGCAAGAGAGGTACAGAAAGAGGCAAGAGTGGTGCAGAAAGAGGCAAGAGAGGTGCAGAAAGAGACAGAAAGGTGCAGAAAGAGGAAGAGAGGTGCAGAAAGAGGCAAGAGAGGTACAGAAAGTAGGAAGAGGGGTTCAGAAAGAGGGAAGTTGGGTGCAGAAAGAGGCAAGAGGGTTGCAGAAAGAACCAAGAGAGGTACAGAAAGAAGCAAGAGAATTGCAGAATGAACCAACAGAGGTGCAGAAAGAGGCAAGAGGGGTGCAGAAAGAGGCAAGAGAGCTGCAGAAAAAGGGAAGAGGGGTACAGAAAGAGGAAGAAAGGTGCAGAAAGAAGCAAGAGAATTACAGAAAGAAGCAAGAGAAGTGCAGAAAGAAGCAAGAGAAGTACAGAAGGAGGCACGTGAGGTACAGAAAGAAGCAAGTGAGGTGCTGAAAGAGGCAAGAGAAGTGCAGAAAGAGGCAAGAGAAGTGCATAAAGAAGCAACAGAGTTGCAAAAATAGGCAAGAGGGGTGCAGAAAGAGGCAAGAGAGGTGCAGAAAGAGGGAAGAGGGGTGCAGAAAGAGGACGAAAGGTGCAGAAATAAGAAAGAGAAGTGCAGAAAGTAGCAAGAGAAGTGCAGAAAGAGCCAAGTGAGGTACAGAAAAAGGCAAGAGAGGTGCAGAAAGAGGCAAGAGTGGTGCAGAAAGAGGCAAGAGAGGTGCTGAAAGAGGAAGAAAGTTGCAGAAAGAGGAAGAGAGGTGCAGAAAAAGGCAAGAGAGGTACAGAAAGTAGGAAGAGGGGTGCAGAAAGAGGGAAGTGGGGTGCAGAAAGAGGCAAGAGTGGTGCAGAAAGAGCCAAGAGAGGTACAAAAAGAAGCAAGAGAAGTGCAGAAAGAACCAACAGAGGTAGAGAAAGAGGCAAGAGGGGTGCAGAAAGAGGCAAGAGAGCTGCAGAAAGAGGGAAGAGGGGTACAGAAAGAGGAAGAAAGGTGCAGAAAGAAGCAAGAGAAGTGCAGAAAGAAGCAAGAGAAGTGCAGAAAGAAGCAAGAGAAGTACAGAAAGAGGCAAGTGAGGTACAGAAAGAAGCAAGCGAGGTGCAGAAAGAGGCAAGAGAAGTGCAGAAAGAGGCAAGAGAAGTGCATAAAGAAGCAACAGACTTGCAAAAAGAGGCAAGAGGGGTGCAGAAAGAGGCAAGAGAGGTGCAGAAAGAGGGAAGAGGGGTGCAGAAAGAGGAAGAAAGGTGCAGAAATAAGCAAGAGAAGTGCAGAAAGTAGCAAGAGAAGTACAGAACGAGGCAAGTGAGGTGCAGAAAGACGCAAGCGAGGTGCAGAAAGAGGCAAGAGAAGTGTAGAAAGAGGCAAGAGAGGTGCAGAAAGAGGGAACAGGGTGCAGAAAGTAGGCAAGATAAGTGCAGAAAGAAGCAACAGATGAGCATAAAGAGGCAAGAGAGGTGCAGAAGAAAGAAGCAAGAGAGGTGCAGAAAGAAGCAAGAGAGGTGCAGAAAGCGGGAGATGTGCAGAAAGAAGCAACAGAGTTACAGAAAGAGGCAAGAGAAGTGCTGAAAGAGGCAAGAGAGGTGCAAATAGAGGGACGAGAGGTACAGAAAGAGAGAAGAGTGGTGCAGAGAGAAGCAAGAGAGGTACAGAAATAAGCAAGAGAAGTGCAGAAAGAACCAAGAGAGGTGCAGGAAGAGGCAAGAGGGGTGAAGAAAGAGGTAGGAGAGATGCAGAAAGAGGGAAGAGGGGTGCAGAAACAGGAAGAAAGGTACAGAAAGAGGAAGAAAGTTACAGAAAGAAGCAAGAGAAGTGCAGAAAGAACCAACAGAGGTGCAGAAAGAGGCAAGAGAAGTACAGAAAGAAGCAAGAAGAAGAGAGGTGCAGAAAAAAGAGAGTGAGGTGCAGAAAGAGGCAAGAGAGGTGCAGAAAGAGGAAGAAAGACACAGAAAGAAGGAAGAGAAGTGCAGAAAGAAGCAAGAGAAGTGCAGAAAGAAGCAAGAGAAGTGCAGAAAGAGGCAAGTGAGGTGCAGAAAGAAGCAAGCGAGGTTCAGAAAGAGGCAAGAGAAGTGCATAAAGAGGCAAGAGAAGTGCAGAAAGAGGCAAGAGAGGTGCAGAAAGAGGGAAGAGGGTGCAGAAAGAGGCAAGAGAAGTGCAGAAAAAAGCAACAGATGTGCAGAAAGAGGCAAGAGAGGTGCAGAAGAAAGAAGCAAGAGAGGTGCGGAAAGAAGCAAGAGAGGTGCAGAAAGCAGATGAGATGTGCAGAAAGAGGCAAGAGAAGTGCAGAAAGAGGAAGAAAGGTGCAGAAAGAGGCAAGAGAGGTGCAGAAAGAGGGAAGAGGGTACAGAAAGAGGGAAGAGGGTGCAGAAAGAGGCAAGAGAAGTGCAGAAAGAAGCAACAGATGTGCAGAAAGAGGCAATAGCGGTGCAGAAGAAAGAAGCAAGAGAGGTGCAGAAAGTGGAAGAGCTTGTAGGAGAGTAGGATCTGCTTCACATGGGTACCCCCACTTTTTGCTGATGCTTCACTGTTTTCGACCTTAGTCTGGCTGGGGCCCTGCTAATCAGAACCCCAGCCTAGCTGCTTCCTCTCTAAAATGGTTTCCATGTGCCTTAGGCACATCTCTGATTGTAATCTGGAGTGCCCTTATAAGTCCCTAGTATATGGTATACTATGTACCCAGGGCATAGGTACCTCAGAGGCCTACCAGGGGCTGCAGCATGTATTGTGCCACCCCTGGAAGGCCATCCAAACTGACACCACAGGTCTGCTACTGCAGCCTGGGTAAGGTGGTGCATGCACTCCTTACTGTGATATAGGCTACCTATATCACTATATACATACACACATATAAACCTATAAGTCACTCCTATGGCAGGCCTTATCAATCCTGAAGGCAGAGTGCGTGGTTCCTATGTGAGAGGGTGCCCCTGCATGAGCAGGGCCCCTCTGCAGCGTTCGGAGACCCTTCTCTGATGCTGTTTGTAGTGCAGCCTGACCATATACTCTTAAGCGCATTATAACCTCGCGTTAAATGCTAACTTTGGGATGGCTGCACGGAAACATGTCGTGTTTGTTGTCAAACATCTTGGAATACTACCCCCCCCGCCAGTTCTGGCGGCGGGGGTAGCATTCCACCCTTCTAGAGGGAAAGGCATGTACACACCGGTATGCCTGGTACTGACTTTCCAAGCCCTGGCATCACAAAATGGATGCTGCTGCCACAGACACTGGACAATAGGTTTCCTGTCCCAGGGAGGTGTGACCACCTCCCCAGACAGGATAGTGTGTATTGGGGCTGGGCGGGAGCACTCTCGGGTGCTTTGAAGTCCTGCACTGGGGGCACATTTGGTGTCCCTAGGCATACCCCAGTTCAAACCGGATCAGGGGCTTGCAGCCCCTGCTTTGGCGTGAACTGGACAAAGGGAAAGGGGTGTAGCCACCCTCTGCCCTGACCCACCCATAGGTGGGACCACAGAGTAAGTCCAACCCCTAAACTTAGTATAAGTATAGGAACCCAGTCCTTAGGACTTTAGATTATCCCTGGACGAAACTCTGACACAGAATCCTGGACCTTCGACACTCTACTTAAAGATTAGAGGACAGAATAATCTCCCTTGGGGTCAAGGAGTGACTCCCTGCTTGGCAGGCACCAAAGAAGCAATTGTCCGGTCTGCATCGCCTAAGCTCCCGTCGGACGCCGAAGTCTTTGCATCACCAGACATGGATTTCCAGACTTCCCTGAGGCTGCCCTGAGTCCCCAGCAAAGCTGAGGCCCGTAGCTGTCGTGGGTAATGTGGAACCATGACCCCTGGACACCGCACGCATTTGCAAGTGCATCCTCTTCTGGGTCTCTCACGAAGTCGTGCTTTGGGCTCCGAGTAGCTCTACCCTCCAGCACCAACTGCACTGAAGATCACTGGCCTCCACTCCACGAGTGTCCTGTGAGCCAGCTCCACGTGCACTGTCTCGAGGCTCCTTTGCGGTCGCTAGCCTGTTGGCTAGTAGCCCTTCACGAAGGCCAATCTTTTCCTACTTGGACTCCCTGGTTGCTCCAGGCTTGCCCTCACTTACCCTTGCTGGGTGAGTTCCTCAGATCTTGCTGGTCTGCACAATGGTCAATCTTCATCTTCATCAAGACTTGCCGTTGCCAAGGCTTGTTGGGTCCAATCCGGTCGCCAACACCTCAGCACTCGACAGACATTATGTACCAGCCCAAATCCTGCTCCTGGTTGCCGACAACGCCTCCTGGACCTCGTGGCTGAAGAGTCAAGATGACCATCAACCTACCTGAAGCACTCGACATCGGTGGGCATCTGCTCATCGCCTTCCTGGTCACTGGCTAGTGACCCAGACTCTGTCCCCTCTGCTTTCAGGTTCTTCAGATCTCCGATCCACCTTTGGATCCACCCGGACACTTTTCACTTGGTCGCCAGCAGCACTTTGCAGCAGATCGCCATTCAAATCGACGACGAAACCCGACCCCGAAAGGCACCTATGCACCCGGCTTCCTGGGTGAGGTAACAAGAGTACTCCGGTGCTCCCGTGGGTAGAGACTCTAGAACGACCTAGTTCTCAAAGGGTTTGCTCCAAGTCCTTCTTTAAGTGTCCCTTTTCTTTAAATTCCAAACCGCGACTTTCTCCATAGAAGTTAACGGCGATTCGCGGCTGTGTTACTACACTGCACGCGTCCCCGTGGGTCCCCTGTGTCACTACCTTGGGTGGTTCCTTGTGGTCCAAGCACTTCTAGAGGCTCTAGGCCTAGTGTCTAGCTCAGTCGTGGTTCTTATACCACTTTATTGGTATATGGTTTGGTACGCTCCTAGGGCCCAAACGTGTATTTGTGCTATTACTGTGTTTAAATAACTTATAACTTATGTATTTCGAACTCTAGCCTCATAAAGAGACTAGAGGGGTGTGTTTAGTAATAAATACATATATTTTGAATATATACCTGGTGTGGTGCTCTTTCATTTGGTCACTCAAGAGATTATAGACTGGTAAAACAAGCTGCTTTACATTCCTTCAAGACTTAGCCTGAAGGCTGCTCTCCATAGCTACCACTAGGATAGCTTTCAATAAAGGTTGTCTTTAACCTATCTCCAATAAGGGGTTGTTTGGACTGGTGCAAGGTGCCCACTATAATTAGTGGACAGCATATGCCAGGCCAACTTCTCACATTGGTGTGCAGCGTGTGGGATTCCAGCTTGCTATTGTTTTACCAGATAATCTCAATTGAATTGATCAACTGAAAACCACTAAAGGTACCTAAGGTACATATAAATTAAGCTTAGTATACAGTAAGTTCTACTGAACTTAGAGTTGTGTGTTAAGGGATAGCACACCCTTTCTACAACTCAAGAGAGTTTAATAGGCCACACTAGAGTAGGTAGTGCATACACCACACCTCACTAGTGATGTCTTCAAAGCCAGGACCCAGAGAGTCCTTGCCAGAAGCCACTTGGCTTCTTCCCTCCAAGTATGATACACTCCCATTCTTGGAATTGAGAGCAATATGCAATGTGAGGAAACTGAAGACAGGCCAAAGTCCCACCACCCAACATCTGAGAGAGATGTTAATGGCTGATGACCTCAACAGGCCCTTAGGGACTGAAGGGGCAGGTGCAGAGGGTGGGGCAGAAGATGAGGATGGGGCCAGGGGTAGCAACACCCCCAACCCCCTCTGGAACTGACCAGGAGGGTGACAATGACCCTGACCTGGAAAACTCCAATCCCTCCTGTGGAAGAGGAAGAGGAGGATCAGAATGACCTCCACTTTGTCCCCCAGGAAGGATTATGAGTGTGCCTAGAAGGTCTAGATCTCCTTCTCAGGAGTCTAACCACTCTGACACCTCAATAGGGACCTCTGTCTCCTCTCATAGGAGGGAATCCTCTCATGAGAGGAGAAAGAGGCTGATTCAGTATGAGCACGCCCAGCTTGAACTCAGAAAGCAGCAATTGGCTCTAGACAGGGAGTCCCTAGATCTCTACAAAGAGAGAAAACAGTTGGGACTAGAGTCCCATGGTGGCAGCAATATCCCTAGAGATAGGGAAAGGTCTTATGACCATAGAAACCTGAGCAAGATTGTCCCTCCCTACCAGAGTGGGGATGACATCCACAAATGGATAACTGCTCTAGAGAGGGCCTGTAAAGTACAGAAGGTCCCTCAGGAGCAGTGGGCAGCAATCTTGTGGCTCTCCTTTGCAGACAAAGGTAGAGACAAGCTCCTCACTGTAAGAGAAGAGGATGCTGATAATTACAAGGTCTTGAAGAGTGCTCTTATTGATGGGTTTGGCCTAACAACTGAACAATACAGGTTAAAGTTCAGAGATGCCCAAAAAGCACAGACTCAAGACTGGGTAGACTATGTGGATTGTTCTGCTAAGGCTCTGGAAGGCTGGTTGATGGGCAGTAAGGTGTGTGACTTCACAGGATTGTACAATCTGATAATGAGGGAGCAGATTCTTAATAACTGTCAAAATCAGCTGTTGCATCAGTACCTGGTGGACTCTGATCTGACCTCTCCCCAAGAATTGGGAAAGAAGGCAGACAAGTGGGTCAGAACCAGGGTGAGGCAGAAGGTACAGAACCAAGGTGGTGACCCTAAGAAGCAAGATTCTAAGAACTCTGATAAGGGTGGGGAGAAGGGTAAAGATCAAAAGTCTTCACAAGTCCCCCAAAAATCTTGTTCAGGTGGGGATTCACAGTCTACCAAAGGGAAAGGCCAAAGAAAACCATGGTGCAAGGTCTGTAAGCAAACGACCCACTGGACCAGTGATTGCACCAAGTCCAAAGACTCGACTCCAGCCCCCACCAATGCCCCTAAGGCACCTGCTCCCCTAGTGCAGTTACAGTTGGTGGTGGGAGTACTACAACCAAGGGTTTAGTAGGGTTGACCCTGGGTACTGAGATGGGCTCTGACCTAGTCAGAGAACTCAGGCTGTCCTAGTCTGTGATGGAGGCATGGATATGACCTCCTCTATGAGTCCCAGTAATCTGGGCAAGTACAGACAACAGCCTTTAATCAATGGACGAGAGGCTTTGGCATTTAGGGACACAGGGGCAAGTGTCACCATGGTGACACAAGACCTTGTGAATCCTGGGCAAGTTATACTTGGTGAGATGTACCAAGTGACCAATGCTAGCAATGTCAGAACAGACCATACTCTGGCAGTTGTTAACTTCTCCTGGGGAGGGGTAACTGGCCTTAAGAAGGTTGTGGTAAGTGCAGACCTACCAGTTGAATGCTTGCTTGGCAATGACTTAGAAACTTCAGCTTGGGCAGAAGTGGAGCTCAGGACCCATGCAGAAATGCTGGGGATCCCTGCAGATGTGTTTGCTGTGACCAGGTCACAAGCCAAAATGTCTATCACTGAACAGGCCTTGGATTCTGGAATAATGGACCAAGTGCCTTCCAAGAGGAGGAGTAGTAGGGTAAAGGCAGTGCCTTCCCCTTGGCTCAGAAAGAAGATCAGTCCCTTGAGGGGGATGATCTCAGTCCTGAGGAAGGAACTGTCCCAGAGGAGCTTGAACCTGACCAGGTTGAGTTCTTGGGGACAGGGGACCTTCCAGGGCAGATCTGAGCCAGGAGCAGCAGAGCTGCCCTCTCTTGAACCCCTCAGACAGCAAGCTGCTGCTGAGGCTGCTGGGAAAGCTAGTGGTCCCCATACTGTGTATTGGGATGATGGACTCTTGTACTCAGAGTGTAGAGACCCCAAGCCTGGTGCTACCAGGAGGTTGGTTATACCTCTGAAGTTCAGGGCTTCCTATTGACCCTAGCCCATGATATTCCCTTAGCAGGTCACCTGGGCCAGAACAAGACTTGGGACAGAATTGTCCCTCACTTTCACTGGCCCCACATGTCTGAAGACACCAAGGAGTTTTGTCGCTCCTGTGTAACCTGCCAGGCCAGTGGCAAGGCAGGTGGCACTACAAAGGCCCCCTGATACCACTACCTGTGGTGGGGGTTCCCTTTGAAAGGGTGGGGATTGACATTGTTGGTCCCATGGATCCCCAAACAGCATCTGGGCACAGGTTTATCCTGGTGGTAGTGGATCATGCCACCAGGTACCCAGAGGCTATTCCCCTTAGGACCACTACAGCACCTGTGGTGGCAAGGGCCCTCCTGGGAATTTTCTCAAGAGTGGGCTTTCCTAAGGAGGTTGTATCAGACAGGGGTGCTAACTTTATGTCTGGATACTTAAAAGCAATGTGGAAGGAGTGTGGAGTGACTTACAAGTTCACCACACCCTATCACCCACAATGCAATGGTTTAGTTGAGAGATTCAACAAAACCTTGAAGGGCATGATTAAAGGGCTCCCAGAAAAGCTTAGGCGAAGATGGGACATACTCTTGCCCTGCCTTTTATTTGCATACAGGGAGGTGCCTCAAAAGGGGTTGGCTACAGCCCTTTGAACTTTTGTTTGGTCACCCTGTCAGGGGTCCACTGTGCTTGGTGAAGGAAGGATGGGAGTTACCTCTCAAGCCCCCAAAGCAAGACATAGTGGACTACGTACTTGGTCTCCGCTCCCGGATTGCTGAGTATATGAAAAAGGCAACTAAAAACCTTGAGGCTAGCCAGGAACTTCAAAAGGCCTGGCATGACCAAAAGGCTGTACTGACTGTTTATCAGCCAGGACAGAAGGTGTGGGTGTTGGAGCCAGTGGCCCCAGCAGCTCTCCAAGACAAATGGAGTGGACCCCACACCATTGTTGAGCAGAAGGGTGAGGTTACCTACTTAGTAGACCTAGGAACACCCAGGAGTCCCCACAGGGTTCTCCATGTCAACAGGTTAAAACCATATGTGAACAGGGCAGACATGGGCTTGCTCAGAGCTACTGATGAGGGACAGGAGGAAGAGAGTGACCCACTCCCTGACCTGCTCTCACAGAACCCTGATGATGGGTCAGTGGATGGTGTAGCCTTGGCAGGCAGCCTCACTACCCAGCAGCAAACTGATTGTAGACAGGTGCTCAATCAGTTCAGACACATGTTCTCACTGACTCCAAGTCAGACCACCTGGTGCACTCATGAAGTGGACACTGGGGACAGTCTGCCTATTAAAAATAAGATTTATAGGCAACCTGACCATGTCAGGGACTGTATCAGGACAGAAGTCCAGAAAATGTTGGATTTGGGAGTTATTGAACCCTCAGATAGCCCTTGGGCTAGTCCAGTGGTCCTTGTGCCAAAACCTCACACCAGTGGTGGAAAAAGAGAGATGAGGTTTTGTGTGGACTACAGGGGTCTCAATGCAGTCACTAGGACTGATGCCCATCCAATACCAAGGGCAGATGAGCTAATAGACACTTTGGCCTCAGCCAAGTATCTAAGCACATTTGACTTGACAGCTGGCTACTGGCAGATCAGACTAGCTGATGATGCAAAGCCAAAAACAGCATTCTCAACCCCTAGTGGGCATTATCAATTTGTGGTGATGCCCTTTGGTCTGAAGAATGCACCTGCCACTTTTCAGAGGTTGGTGAATACAGTCCTTACAGGTCTGGAAGCCTATAGTGCAGCATATCTAGATGATATTGCTGTCTTTAGCTCCACCTGGGAGGATCACCTGGTCCACCTCAGAAATGTTTTACAGGCCCTGCAAAAGGCAGGCCTGACTATCAAGGCCACCAAGTGCCAGATAGGGCAGAGTCAGGTTGTGTACCTGGGCCACCTTGTGGGTGGAGGCCAGGTTCAACCCTTGCAGAGCAAGATCCAGACCATCATGGACTGGACTGCTCCAACTACCCAGACTCAGGTGAGAGCCTTCTTAGGCCTGACTGGGTACTATAGGAGATTTGTCAAGGGGTATGGATCAATAGTGACACCCCTGAATGACTTAACTTCCAAGAAAATGCCCAAAAAGGTTCAGTGGACAGTTAGCTGTCAAAAGGCATTTGATGACCTGAAGCAGGCCATGTGCACTGCTCCCATTCTACAGAGTCCTGATTACTCCAAGAAGTTCATTGTTCAAGCTGATGCATCTGAATTGGGGGTAGGGGCTGTACTGTCACAATTGAATGAAGAAGGTCAGGATCAGCCAGTAGCTTTCATTAGCAGAAGGCTGACCCCTAGAGAGAAACGTTGGTCAGCCATTGAGAGGGAGGCCTTTGCTGTGGTCTGGGCTCTGAAGAAGTTGAGGCCATACTTGTTTGGTACTCACTTCCTTGTTCAAACAGACCATAAGCCCCTCTTATGGCTAAAACAAATGAAGGGTGAAAACCCCAAACTGCTTAGGTGGTCCATTTCCTACAGGGGATGGACTTCACAGTGGAACATAGACCTGGGAGTAACCATGCCAATGCAGATGGACTCTATAGGTACTTCCACTTAGAACATGAAGACTTAACTGGGCAAGGTTAGTTTAATGTCCCTACGTTTGGGGGGTTGTGTAGGAGAGTAGGATCTGCTTCACATGGGTACCCCCACTTTTGCTGATGCTTCACTGTTTTCGACCTTAGTCTGGCTGGGGCCCTGCTAATCAGAACCCCAGCCTAGCTGCTTCCTCTCTAAAATGGTTTCCATGTGCCTTAGGCACATCTCTGATTGGAATCTGGAGTGCCCTTATAAGTCCCTAGTATATGGTATACTATGTACCCAGGGCATAGGTACCTCAGAGGCCTACCAGGGGCTGCAGCATGTATTGTGCCACCCCTGGAAGGCCATCCAAACTGACACCACAGGTCTGCTACTGCAGCCTGGGTAAGGTGGTGCATGCACTCCTTACTGTGATATAGGCTACCTATATCACTATATACATACACACATATAAACCTATAAGTCACTCCTATGGCAGGCCTTATCAATCCTGAAGGCAGAGTGCGTGGTTCCTATGTGAGAGGGTGCCCCTGCATGAGCAGGGCCCCTCTGCAGCATTCAGAGACCCTTCTCTGATGCTGTTTGTAGTGCAGCCTGACCATATACTCTTAAGCGCATTATAACCTCGCGTTAAATGCTAACTTTGGGATGGCTGCACGGAAACATGTCGTGTTTGGTGTCAAACATCTTGGAATACTACCCCCCCCCACCAGTTCTGGCGGCGGGGGTAGCATTCCACCCTTCTAGAGGGAAAGGCATGTACACACCGGTATGCCCGGTACTGACTTTCCAAGCCCTGGCATCACACAATGGATGCTGCTGCCACAGACACAAGTCTGGCCTCCTGCTGCTGACCGAAACTCCGGCAGGGGAGGCCTGGACAATAGGTTTCCTGTCCCAGGGAGGTGTGACCACCTCCCCAGACAGGATAGTGTGTATTGGGGCTGGGCGGGAGCACTCTCGGGTGCTTTGAAGTCCTGCACTGGGGGCACATTTGGTGTCCCTGTGCATACCCCAGTTCAAACCGGATCAGGGGCTTGCAGCCCCTGCTTTGGCGCGAACTGGACAAAGGGAAAGGGTGTAGCCACCCCTCTGCCCTGACCCACCCATAGGTGGGACCACAGAGTAAGTCCAACCCCTAAACTTAGTATAAGTATAGGAACCCAGTCCTTAGGACTTTAGATTATCCCTGGACGAAACTCTGACACAGAATCCTGGACCTTCGATGCTCTACTTAAAGATTAGAGGACAGAAGAATCTCCCTTGGGGTCAAGGAGTGACTCCCTGCTTGGCAGGCACCAAAGAAGCAATTGTCCGGTCTGCATCGCCTAAGCTCCCGTCGGACGCCGAAGTCTTTGCATCACCAGAGGTGGATTTCCAGACTTCCCGAGGCTGCCCTGAGTCCCCAGCAAAGCTGAGGCCCGTAGCTGTCGTGGGTAATGTGGAACCGTGACCCCTGGACACCGCACGCATTTGCAAGTGCATCCTCTTCTGGGTCTCCCACGAAGTCGTGCTTTGGGCTCCGAGTAGCCCTAGCCTCCAGCACCAACTGCACCGAAGATCGCTGGCCTCCACTCCACGAGTGTCCTGTGAGCCAGCTCCACGTGCACCGTCTCGAGGCTCCTTCGCGGTCGCTAGCCCATTGGCTAGTAGCCCTTCACGAAGGCCAATCTTTTCTACTTGGGCTCCCTGGTTGCTCCAGGCTTGCCCTCACTTACCCTTGCTGGGTGAGTTCCTCAGACCTTGCTGGTCTGCACAATCGTCAATCTTCATCTTCATCAAGACTTGCCGTTGCTAAGGCTTGTTGGGTCCAATCCGGTCACTGACACCTCAGCACTCGACAAACTATCGTGTACCAGCCGGAATCCTGCTCCTGGTTGCCGACAACGCCTCCTGGACCTCGTGGCTGAAGAGTCAAGATGACCATCAACCTACCTGAAGCACTCGACATTGGTGGGCATCTGCTCATCGCCTTCCTGGTCACTGGCTAGTGACCCAGACTCTGTCCCCTCTGCTTTCAGGTTCTTCAGATCTCCGATCCACCTTGGATCCACCCGGACACTTTTCACTTGGTCGCCAGCAGCACTTTGCAGCAGATCGCCATTCAAATCGACGACGAAACCCGACCCCGAAAGGCACCTATGCACCTGGCTTCCCTGGGTGAGGTAACAAGAGTACTCCGGTGCTCCCGTGGGTAGAGACTCTAGAACGACCTAGTTCTCAAAGGGTTTGCTCCAAGTCCTTCTTTAAGTGTCCCTTTTCTTTAAATTCCAAACCGCGACTTTCTCCATAGAAGTTAACGGCGATTCACGGCTGTGTTACTACACTGCACGCGTCCCCCGTGGGTCCCCTGTGTCACTACCTTGGGTGGTTCCTTGTGGTCCAAGCACTTCTAGAGGCTCTAGGCCTAGTGTCTAGCTCAGTCGTGGTTCTTATACCACTTTATTGGTATATGGTTTGGTACGCCCCTAGGGCCCAAACGTGTATTTGTGCTATTACTGTGTTTAAATAACTTATAACTTATGTATTTCGAACTCTAGCCTCATAAAGAGACTAGAGGGGTGTGTTTAGCAATAAATACATATATTTTGAATATATACCTGGTGTGGTGCTCTTTCATTTGATCACTCAAGAGATTATAGACTGGTAAAACAAGCTGCTTTACATTCCTTCAAGACTTAGCCTGAAGGCTGCTCTCCATAGCTACCACTAGGATAGCTTTCAATAAAGGTTGTCTTTAACCTATCTCCAATAAGGGGTTGTTTGGACTGGTGCAAGGTGCCCACTATAATTAGTGGACAGCATATGCCAGGCCAACTTCTCACAGAGCTGTGCAGAAACAGGCAAGAGAAGTGCAGAAAGAAGAAGAAAGGTGCAGTAAGAGGCAAGAGAGGTGCAGAAAGAGGCATGAGAAGTGCAGAAAGAAGCAACAGAGTTGCAGAAAGAGGCAAGAGAAGTGCTGAAAGAGGCAAGAGAGGTGCAGAAAGAGGTAAGAGAGATGCAGAAAGGGGGAAAAGGGTGCAGAAAGAGGGAAGTGGGGTGCAGAAAGAAGCAAGAGAGGTGAAGAAAGAAGCAAGAGGAGTCAGAAAGAACCATCAGAGGTACAGAAATAGGCGAGGGGTGCAGAAAGAGGCAAGAGAGCTGCAGAAAGAGGGAAGAGGGGTGCAGAAAGAGGAACAAAGGTACAGAAAGAGGAAGAAAGGTACAAAAAGAGGAAGAAAGGTGCAGAAGGAAGCAAGAAAGGTACAAAAAGAGGCAAGAGAAGTATAGAAAGAATCAAGAGAGGTGCAGAAAGAAGAGTGAGGTGCAGAGAGAGACAAGAGAGGTGCAGAAAGAAGAAGAAAGGTGCAGAAAGAAGCAAGAGAAGTGCAGAAAGAAGAAAGAGAAATGCAGAAAGAGGCAAGTGAGGTGCAGAAAGAAGCAAGTGAGGTGCAGAAAGAGGCAGGAGAAGTGCAGAAAGAGGCAAGAGAAGTACAGAAAGAGGCAAGAGAGGTGCAGAAAGAGGCAAGAGAAGTGCAGAAAGAAGCAACAGATGTGCAGAAAGAGGCAAGAGAAGTGCAGAAAGAAGCAAGAGAAGTGCAGAAAGAGGAAGAAAGGCAAAGAAAGAAGCAAGAAAAGTGCAGAAAGAAGCAAGAGAAGTATATAAAGAGGCAAGTGAGGTGCAGACAGAGGCAAGAGAGGTGCAGAAAGAGGCAAGAGTAGTGCAGAAAGAGGCAAGAGAGGTGCATAAAGAAGCAAAGGAACTGCAGAAAGGGGAAGAAAGGTACAGAAAAAGGCAAGAGAGGTGCAGAAAGAAGCAAGAGAGGTGCAGAAAGAGGAAGAAAGGGGGAAGAAGCAAGTAAAGTCCAGAAAGAGGCAAGAGTGGTGCAGAAAGAAGCAAGAGAGGTGCAGAAAGAGGCAAGAGAAGTGCAGAAAGAAGAGAACTGCAGAAAGAGGAAGAAAGGTGCAGAAAGAAGCAAGAGAAGTGCAGAAAGAGGCAAGTAAGGTTCAGAAAAAGGCAAGAGAGGTACAGAAAGAGGCAAGAGTGGTGCAGAAAGAGGCAAGAGAGGTGCAGAAAGATGAAGAAAGGTGCAGAAAGAGGAAGAGAGGTGCAGAAAGAGGCAAGAGAGGTACAGAAAGTAGGAAGAGGGGTTCAGAAAGAGGGAAGTGGGGTGTAGAAAGAGGCAAGAGGGGTGCAGAAAGAGCCAAGAGAGGTACAAAAAGAAGCAAGAGAAGTGCAGAAAGAACCAACAGAGGTAGAGAAAGAGGCAAGAGGGGTGCAGAAAGAGGCAAGAGAGCTGCAGAAAGAGGGAAGAGGGGTACAGAAAGAGGAAGAAAGGTGCAGAAAGAAGCAAGAGAAGTGCAGAAAGAAGCAAGAGAAGTGCAGAAAGAAGCAAGAGAAGTACAGAAAGAGGCAAGTGAGGAACAGAAAGAAGCAAGCGAGGTGCAGAAAGAGGCAAGAGAAGTGCAGAAAGAGGCAAGAGAAGTGCAGAAAGAAGCAACAGACTTGCAAAAAGAGGCAAGAGGGGAGCAGAAAGAGGCAAGAGAGGTGCAGAAAGAGGGAAGAGGGGTGCAGAAAGAGGAAGAAAGGTACAGAAATAAGCAAGAGAAGTGCAGAAAGTAGCAAGAGAAGTGCAGAACGAGGCAAGTGAGGTGCAGAAAGACGCAAGCGAGGTGCATAAAGAGGCAAGAGAAGTGTAGAAAGAGGCAAGAGAGGTGTAGAAAGAGGGAACAGGGTGCAGAAAGAGGCAAGATAAGTGCAGAAAGAAGCAACAGATGAGCATAAAGAGGCAAGAGAGGTGCAGAAGAAAGAAGCAAGAGAGGTGCAGAAAGAAGCAAGAGAGGTGCAGAAAGCGGGAGATGTGCAGAAAGAAGCAACAGAGTTACAGAAAGAGGCAAGAGAAGTGCTGAAAGAGGCAAGAGAGGTGCAAATAGAGGGACGAGAGGTACAGAAAGAGAGAAGAGTGGTGCAGAGAGAAGCAAGAGAGGTACAGAAATAAGCAAGAGAAGTGCAGAAAGAACCAAGAGAGGTGCAGGAAGAGGCAAGAGGGGTGAAGAAAGAGGTAGGAGAGATGCAGAAAGAGGGAAGAGGGGTGCAGAAACAGGAAGAAAGGTACAGAAAGAGGAAGAAAGTTACAGAAAGAAGCAAGAGAAGTGCAGAAAGAACCAACAGAGGTGCAGAAAGAGGCAAGAGAAGTACAGAAAGAAGCAAGAGAGGTGCAGAAAAAAGAGAGTGAGGTGCAGAAAGAGGCAAGAGAGGTACAGAAAGAGGAAGAAATACACAGAAAAAGGAAGAGAAGTGCAGAAAGAAGCAAGAGAAGTGCAGAAAGAAGCAAGAGAAGTGCAGAAAGAGGCAAGTGAGGTGCAGAAAGAGGCAAGTGAGGAACAGAAAGAAGCAAGCGAGGTGCAGAAAGAGGCAAGAGAAGTGCATAAAGAAGCAACAGACTTGCAAAAAGAGGCAAGAGGGGAGCAGAAAGAGGCAAGAGAGGTGCAGAAAGAGGGAAGAGGGGTGCAGAAAGAGGAAGAAAGGTGCAGAAATAAGCAAGAGAAGTGCAGAAAGTAGCAAGAGAAGTGCAGAACGAGGCAAGTGAGGTGCAGAAAGACGCAAGCGAGGTGCAGAAAGAGGCAAGAGAAGTGTAGAAAGAGGCAAGAGAGGTGCAGAAAGAGGGAACAGGGTGCAGAAAGAGGCAAGATAAGTGCAGAAAGAAGCAACAGATGAGCATAAAGAGGCAAGAGAGGTGCAGAAGAAAGAAGCAAGAGAGGTGCAGAAAGAAGCAAGAGAGGTGCAGAAAGCGGGAGATGTGCAGAAAGAAGCAACAGAGTTACAGAAAGAGGCAAGAGAAGTGCTGAAAGAGGCAAGAGAGGTGCAAATAGAGGGACGAGAGGTACAGAAAGAGAGAAGAGTGGTGCAGAGAGAAGCAAGAGAGGTACAGAAATAAGCAAGAGAAGTGCAGAAAGAACCAAGAGAGGTGCAGGAAGAGGCAAGAGGGGTGAAGAAAGAGGTAGCAGAGATGCAGAAAGAGGGAAGAGGGGTGCAGAAACAGAAAGAAAGGTACAGAAAGAGGAAGAAAGGTACAGAAAGAAGCAAGAGAAGTGCAGAAAGAAGAAAGAGAAATGCAGAAAGAGGCAAGTGAGGTGCAGAAAGAAGCAAGTGAGGTGCAGAAAGAGGCAGGAGAAGTGCAGAAAGAGGCAAGAGAAGTACAGAAAGAGGCAAGAGAGGTGCAGAAAGAGGCAAGAGAAGTGCAGAAAGAAGCAACAGATGTGCAGAAAGAGGCAAGAGAAGTGCAGAAAGAAGCAAGAGAAGTGCAGAAAGAGGAAGAAAGGCAAAGAAAGAAGCAAGAAAAGTGCAGAAAGAAGCAAGAGAAGTATATAAAGAGGCAAGTGAGGTGCAGACAGAGGCAAGAGAGGTGCAGAAAGAGGCAAGAGTAGTGCAGAAAGAGGCAAGAGAGGTGCAGAAAGAGGCAAGAGAGGTGCATAAAGAAGCAAAGGAACTGCAGAAAGGGGAAGAAAGGTACAGAAAAAGGCAAGAGAGGTGCAGAAAGAAGCAAGAGAGGTGCAGAAAGAGGAAGAAAGGGGGAAGAAGCAAGTAAAGTCCAGAAAGAGGCAAGAGTGGTGCAGAAAGAAGCAAGAGAGGTGCAGAAAGAGGCAAGAGAAGTGCAGAAAGAAGAGAACTGCAGAAAGAGGAAGAAAGGTGTAGAAAGAAGCAAGAGAAGTGCAGAAAGAGGCAAGTAAGGTTCAGAAAAAGGCAAGAGAGGTACAGAAAGAGGCAAGAGTGGTGCAGAAAGAGGCAAGAGAGGTGCAGAAAGATGAAGAAAGGTGCAGAAAGAGGAAGAGAGGTGCAGAAAGAGGAAAGAGAGGTACAGAAAGTAGGAAGAGGGGTTCAGAAAGAGGGAAGTGGGGTGTAGAAAGAGGCAAGAGGGGTGCAGAAAGAGCCAAGAGAGGTACAAAAAGAAGCAAGAGAAGTGCAGAAAGAACCAACAGAGGTAGAGAAAGAGGCAAGAGGGGTGCAGAAAGAGGCAAGAGAGCTGCAGAAAGAGGGAAGAGGGGTACAGAAAGAGGAAGAAAGGTGCAGAAAGAAGCAAGAGAAGTGCAGAAAGAAGCAAGAGAAGTACAGAAAGAGGCAAGTGAGGAACAGAAAGAAGCAAGCGAGGTGCAGAAAGAGGCAAGAGAAGTGCAGAAAGAGGCAAGAGAAGTGCAGAAAGAAGCAACAGACTTGCAAAAAGAGGCATGAGGGGAGCAGAAAGAGGCAAGAGAGGTGCAGAAAGAGGGAAGAGGGGTGCAGAAAGAGGAAGAAAGGTACAGAAATAAGCAAGAGAAGTGCAGAAAGTAGCAAGAGAAGTGCAGAACGAGGCAAGTGAGGTGCAGAAAGACGCAAGCGAGGTGCATAAAGAGGCAAGAGAAGTGTAGAAAGAGGCAAGAGAGGTGCAGAAAGAGTGAACAGGGTGCAGAAAGAGGCAAGATAAGTGCAGAAAGAAGCAACAGATGAGCATAAAGAGGCAAGAGAGGTGCAGAAAGAAGCAAGAGAGGTGCAGAATGCGTGAGATGTGCAGAAAGAAGCAACAGAGTTACAGAAAGAGGCAAGAGAAGTGCTGAAAGAGGCAAGAGAGGTGCAAATAGAGGGACGAGAGGTACAGAAAGAGAGAAGATTGGTGCAGAGAGAAGCAAGAGAGGTACAGAAATAAGCAAGAGAAGTGCATAAAGAACCAAGAGAGGTGCAGGAAGAGGCAAGAGGGGTGAAGAAAGAGGTAGCAGAGATGCAGAAAGAGGGAAGAGGGGTGCAGAAACAGGAAGAAAGGTACAGAAAGAGGAAGAAAGGTACAGAAAGAAGCAAGAGAAGTGCAGAAAGAACCAACAGAGGTGCAGAAAGAGGCAAGAGAAGTACAGAAAGAAGCAAGAGAGGTGCAGAAAAAGAGAGTGAGGTGCAGAAAGAGGCAAGAGAGGTACAGAAAGAGGAAGAAATACACAGAAAAAGGAAGAGAAGTGCAGAAAGAAGCAAGAGAAGTGCAGAAAGAAGCAAGAGAAGTGCAGAAAGAGGCAAGTGAGGTGCAGAAAGAGGCAAGTGAGGAACAGAAAGAAGCAAGCGAGGTGCAGAAAGAGGCAAGAGAAGTGCATAAAGAAGCAACAGACTTGCAGAAAGAGGCAAGAGGGGAGCAGAAAGAGGCAAGAGAGGTGCAGAAAGAGGGAAGAGGGGTGCAGAAAGAGGAAGAAAGGTGCAGAAATAAGCAAGAGAAGTGCAGAAAGTAGCAAGAGAAGTGCAGAACGAGGCAAGTGAGGTGCAGAAAGACGCAAGCGAGGTGCAGAAAGAGGCAAGAGAAGTGTAGAAAGAGGCAAGAGAGGTGCAGAAAGAGGGAACAGGGTGCAGAAAGAGGCAAGATAAGTGCAGAAAGAAGCAACAGATGAGCATAAAGAGGCAAGAGAGGTGCAGAAGAAAGAAGCAAGAGAGGTGCAGAAAGAAGCAAGAGAGGTGCAGAAAGCGGGAGATGTGCAGAAAGAAGCAACAGAGTTACAGAAAGAGGCAAGAGAAGTGCTGAAAGAGGCAAGAGAGGTGCAAATAGAGGGACGAGAGGTACAGAAAGAGAGAAGAGTGGTGCAGAGAGAAGCAAGAGAGGTACAGAAATAAGCAAGAGAAGTGCAGAAAGAACCAAGAGAGGTGCAGGAAGAGGCAAGAGGGGTGAAGAAAGAGGTAGCAGAGATGCAGAAAGAGGGAAGAGGGGTGCAGAAACAGAAAGAAAGGTACAGAAAGAGGAAGAAAGGTACAGAAAGAAGCAAGAGAAGTGCAGAAAGAAGAAAGAGAAATGCAGAAAGAGGCAAGTGAGGTGCAGAAAGAAGCAAGTGAGGTGCAGAAAGAGGCAGGAGAAGTGCAGAAAGAGGCAAGAGAAGTACAGAAAGAGGCAAGAGAGGTGCAGAAAGAGGCAAGAGAAGTGCAGAACGAAGCAACAGATGTGCAGAAAGAGGCAAGAGAAGTGCAGAAAGAAGCAAGAGAAGTGCAGAAAGAGGAAGAAAGGCAAAGAAAGAAGCAAGAAAAGTGCAGAAAGAAGCAAGAGAAGTATATAAAGAGGCAAGTGAGGTGCAGACAGAGGCAAGTGAGGTGCAGAAAGAGGCAAGAGTAGTGCAGAAAGAGGCAAGAGAGGTGCAGAAAGAGGCAAGAGAGGTGCATAAAGAAGCAAAGGAACTGCAGAAAGGGGAAGAAAGGTACAGAAAAAGGCAAGAGAGGTGCAGAAAGAAGCAAGAGAGGTGCAGAAAGAGGAAGAAAGGGGGAAGAAGCAAGTAAAGTCCAGAAAGAGGCAAGAGTGGTGCAGAAAGAAGCAAGAGAGGTGCAGAAAGAGGCAAGAGTAGTGCAGAAAGAAGAGAACTGCAGAAAGAGGAAGAAAGGTGCAGAAAGAAGCAAGAGAAGTGCAGAAAGAGGCAAGTAAGGTTCAGAAAAAGGCAAGAGAGGTACAGAAAGAGGCAAGAGTGGTGCAGAAAGAGGCAAGAGAGGTGCAGAAAGATGAAGAAAGGTGCAGAAAGAGGAAGAGAGGTGCAGAAAGAGGAAAGAGAGGTACAGAAAGTAGGAAGAGGGGTTCAGAAAGAGGGAAGTGGGGTGTAGAAAGAGGCAAGAGGGGTGCAGAAAGAGCCAAGAGAGGTACAGAAAGAAGCAAGAGAAGTGCAGAAAGAACCAACAGAGGTAGAGAAAGAGGCAAGAGGGGTGCAGAAAGAGGCAAGAGAGCTGCAGAAAGAGGGAAGAGGGGTACAGAAAGAGGAAGAAAGGTGCAGAAAGAAGCAAGAGAAGTGCAGAAAGAAGCAAGAGAAGTGCAGAAAGAAGCAAGAGAAGTACAGAAAGAGGCAAGTGAGGAACAGAAAGAAGCAAGCGAGGTGCAGAAAGAGGCAAGAGAAGTGCAGAAAGAGGCAAGAGAAGTGCAGAAAGAAGCAACAGACTTGCAAAAAGAGGCATGAGGGGAGCAGAAAGAGGCAAGAGAGGTGCAGAAAGAAGGAAGAGGGGTGCAGAAAGAGGAAGAAAGGTACAGAAATAAGCAAGAGAAGTGCAGAAAGTAGCAAGAGAAGTGCAGAACGAGGCAAGTGAGGTGCAGAAAGACGCAAGCGAGGTGCATAAAGAGGCAAGAGAAGTGTAGAAAGAGGCAAGAGAGGTGTAGAAAGAGGGGACAGGGTGCAGAAAGAGGCAAGATAAGTGCAGAAAGAAGCAACAGATGAGCATAAAGAGGCAAGAGAGGTGCAGAAGAAAGAAGCAAGAGAGGTGCAGAAAGAAGCAAGAGAGGTGCAGAAAGCGGGAGATGTGCAGAAAGAAGCAACAGAGTTACAGAAAGAGGCAAGAGAAGTGCTGAAAGAGGCAAGAGAGGTGCAAATAGAGGGACGAGAGGTACAGAAAGAGAGAAGAGTGGTGCAGAGAGAAGCAAGAGAGGTACAGAAATAAGCAAGAGAAGTGCAGAAAGAACCAAGAGAGGTGCAGGAAGAGGCAAGAGGGGTGAAGAAAGAGGTAGCAGAGATGCAGAAAGAGGGAAGAGGGGTGCAGAAACAGGAAGAAAGGTACAGAAAGAGGAAGAAAGGTACAGAAAGAAGCAAGAGAAGTGCAGAAAGAACCAACAGAGGTGCAGAAAGAGGCAAGAGAAGTACAGAAAGAAGCAAGAGAGGTGCAGAAAAAGAGAGTGAGGTGCAGAAAGAGGCAAGAGAGGTACAGAAAGAGGAAGAAATACACAGAAAAAGGAAGAGAAGTGCAGAAAGAAGCAAGAGAAGTGCAGAAAGAAGCAAGAGAAGTGCAGAAAGAGGCAAGTGAGGTGCAGAAAGAGGCAAGTGAGGAACAGAAAGAAGCAAGCGAGGTGCAGAAAGAGGCAAGAGAAGTGCATAAAGAAGCAACAGACTTGCAAAAAGAGGCAAGAGGGGAGCAGAAAGAGGCAAGAGAGGTGCAGAAAGAGGGAAGAGGGGGCAGAAAGAGGAAGAAAGGTGCAGAAATAAGAAAGAGAAGTGCAGAAAGTAGCAAGAGAAGTACAGAACGAGGCAAGTGAGGTGCAGAAAGACGCAAGCGAGGTGCAGAAAGAGGCAAGAGAAGTGTAGAAAGAGGCAAGAGAGGTGCAGAAAGAGGGAACAGGGTGCAGAAAGAGGCAAGATAAGTGCAGAAAGAAGCAACAGATGAGCATAAAGAGGCAAGAGAGGTGCAGAAGAAAGAAGCAAGAGAGGTGCAGAAAGAAGCAAGAGAGGTGCAGAAAGCGGGAGATGTGCAGCAAGAAGCAACAGAGTTACAGAAAGAGGCAAGAGAAGTGCTGAAAGAGGCAAGAGAGGTGCAAATAGAGGGACGAGAGGTACAGAAAGAGAGAAGAGTGGTGCAGAGAGAAGCAAGAGAGGTACAGAAATAAGCAAGAGAAGTGCAGAAAGAACCAAGAGAGGTGCAGGAAGAGGCAAGAGGGGTGAAGAAAGAGGTAGCAGAGATGCAGAAAGAGGGAAGAGGGGTGCAGAAACAGAAAGAAAGGTACAGAAAGAGGAAGAAAGGTACAGAAAGAAGCAAGAGAAGTGCAGAAAGAACCAACGGAGGTGCAGAAAGAGGCAAGAGAAGTACAGAAAGAAGCAAAAGAGGTGCAGAAAAAAGAGAGTGAGGTGCAGAAAGAGGCAAGAGAGGTACAGAAAGAGGAAGAAATATACAGAAAAAGGAAGAGAAGTGCAGAAAGAAGCAAGAGAAGTGCAGAAAGAAGCAAGAGAAGTGCAGAAAGAGGCAAGTGAGGTGCAGAAAGAAGCAAGCGAGGTGCAGAAAGAGGCAAGAGAAGTGCATAAAGAGGCAAGAGAAGTGCAGAAAGAGGCAAGAGAGGTGCAGAAAGAGGGAATAGGGTGCAGAAAGAGCCAAGAGAAGAGCAGAAAAAAGCAACAGATGTGCAGAAAGAGGCAAGAGAGGTGCAGAAGAAAGAAGCAAGAGAGGTGCGGAAAGAAGCAAGAGAGGTGCAGAAAGCAGATGAGAAGTGCAGAAAGAGGCAAGAGAAGTGCAGAAAGAGGGAAGAGAGGTGCAGAAAGAGGCAAGAGAGGTGCAGAAAGAGGGAAGAGGGTACAGAAAGAGGGAAGAGGGTGCAGAAAGAGGCAAGAGAAGTGCAGAAAGAAGCAACAGATGTGCAGAAAGAGGCAATAGCTGTGCAGAAGAAAGAAGCAAGAGAGGTGCAGAAAGCGGAAGAGCTGTGCAGAAACAGGCAAGAGAAGTGCAGAAAGAAGAAGAAAGGTGCAGTAAGAGGCAAGAGAGGTGCAGAAAGAGGCATGAGAAGTGCAGAAAGAAGCAACAGAGTTGCAGAAAGAGGCAAGAGAAGTACTGAAAGAGGCAAGAGAGGTGCAGAAAGAGGCAAGAGAGATGCAGAAAGGGGGAAAAAGGGTGCAGAAAGAGGGAAGTGGGGTGCAGAAAGAAGAAAGAGAGGTGAAGAAAGAAGCAAGAGGAGTCAGAAAGAACCATCAGAGGTACAGAAATAGGCGAGGGTGCAGAAAGAGGCAAGAGAGCTGCAGAAAGAGGGAAGAGGGGTGCAGAAAGAGGAACAAAGGTACAGAAAGAGGAAGAAAGGTGCAGAAAGAAGCAAGAAAGGTACAAAAAGAGGCAAGAGAAGTATAGAAAGAAGCAAGAGAGGTGCAGAAAGAAGAGTGAGGTGCAGAGAGAGACAAGAGAGGTGCAGAAAGAAGAAGAAAGGCACAGAAAGAAGCAAGAGAAGTGCAGAAAGAAGAAAGAGAAATGCAGAAAGAGGCAAGTGAGGTGCAGAAAGAACCAAGAGAGGTGCAGGAAGAGGAAAGAGGGGTGAAGAAAGAGGTAGCAGAGATGCAGAAAGAGGGAAGAGGGGTGCAGAAACAGAAAGAAAGGTACAGAAAGAGGAAGAAAGGTACAGAAAGAAGCAAGAGAAGTGCAGAAAGAAGAAAGAGAAATGCAGAAAGAGGCAAGTGAGGTGCAGAAAGAAGCAAGTGAGGTGCAGAAAGAGGCAGGAGAAGTGCAGAAAGAGGCAAGAGAAGTACAGAAAGAGGCAAGAGAGGTGCAGAAAGAGGCAAGAGAAGTGCAGAAAGAAGCAACAGATGTGCAGAAAGAGGCAAGAGAAGTGCAGAAAGAAGCAAGAGAAGTGCAGAAAGAGGAAGAAAGGCAAAGAAAGAAGCAAGAAAAGTGCAGAAAGAAGCAAGAGAAGTATATAAAGAGGCAAGTGAGGTGCAGACAGAGGCAAGAGAGGTGCAGAAAGAGGCAAGAGTAGTGCAGAAAGAGGCAAGAGAGGTGCAGAAAGAGGCAAGAGAGGTGCATAAAGAAGCAAAGGAACTGCAGAAAGAGGAAGAAAGGTACAGAAAAAGGCAAGAGAGGTGCAGAAAGAAGCAAGAGAGGTGCAGAAAGAGGAAGAAAGGGGGAAGAAGCAAGTAAAGTCCAGAAAGAGGCAAGAGTGGTGCAGAAAGAAGCAAGAGAGGTGCAGAAAGAGGCAAGAGAAGTGCAGAAAGAAGAGAACTGCAGAAAGAGGAAGAAAGGTGTAGAAAGAAGCAAGAGAAGTGCAGAAAGAGGCAAGTAAGGTTCAGAAAAAGGCAAGAGAGGTACAGAAAGAGGCAAGAGTGGTGCAGAAAGAGGCAAGAGAGGTGCAGAAAGATGAAGAAAGGTGCAGAAAGAGGAAGAGAGGTGCAGAAAGAGGAAAGAGAGGTACAGAAAGTAGGAAGAGGGGTTCAGAAAGAGGGAAGTGGGGTGTAGAAAGAGGCAAGAGGGGTGCAGAAAGAGCCAAGAGAGGTACAAAAAGAAGCAAGAGAAGTGCAGAAAGAACCAACAGAGGTAGAGAAAGAGGCAAGAGGGGTGCAGAAAGAGGCAAGAGAGCTGCAGAAAGAGGGAAGAGGGGTACAGAAAGAGGAAGAAAGGTGCAGAAAGAAGCAAGAGAAGTGCAGAAAGAAGCAAGAGAAGTACAGAAAGAGGCAAGTGAGGAACAGAAAGAAGCAAGCGAGGTGCAGAAAGAGGCAAGAGAAGTGCAGAAAGAGGCAAGAGAAGTGCAGAAAGAAACAACAGACTTGCAAAAAGAGGCATGAGGGGAGCAGAAAGAGGCAAGAGAGGTGCAGAAAGAGGGAAGAGGGGTGCAGAAAGAGGAAGAAAGGTACAGAAATAAGCAAGAGAAGTGCAGAAAGTAGCAAGAGAAGTGCAGAACGAGGCAAGTGAGGTGCAGAAAGACGCAAGCGAGGTGCATAAAGAGGCAAGAGAAGTGTAGAAAGAGGCAAGAGAGGTGTAGAAAGAGGGAACAGGGTGCAGAAAGAGGCAAGATAAGTGCAGAAAGAAGCAACAGATGAGCATAAAGAGGCAAGAGAGGTGCAGAAGAAAGAAGCAAGAGAGGTGCAGAAAGAAGCAAGAGAGGTGCAGAAAGCGGGAGATGTGCAGAAAGAAGCAACAGAGTTACAGAAAGAGGCAAGAGAAGTGCTGAAAGAGGCAAGAGAGGTGCAAATAGAGGGACGAGAGGTACAGAAAGAGAGAAGATTGGTGCAGAGAGAAGCAAGAGAGGTACAGAAATAAGCAAGAGAAGTGCATAAAGAACCAAGAGAGGTGCAGGAAGAGGCAAGAGGGGTGAAGAAAGAGGTAGCAGAGATGCAGAAAGAGGGAAGAGGGGTGCAGAAACAGGAAGAAAGGTACAGAAAGAGGAAGAAAGTTACAGAAAGAAGCAAGAGAAGTACAGAAAGAACCAACAGAGGTGCAGAAAGAGGCAAGAGAAGTACAGAAAGAAGCAAGAGAGGTGCAGAAAGAAGAGAGTGAGGTGCAGAAAGAGGCAAGAGAGGTACAGAAAGAGGAAGAAATACACAGAAAAAGGAAGAGAAGTGCAGAAAGAAGCAAGAGAAGTGCAGAAAGAAGCAAGAGAAGTGCAGAAAGAAGCATGAGAAGTACAGAAAGAGGCAAGTGAGGTACAGAAAGAAGCAAGCGAGGTGCAGAAAGAGGCAAGAGAAGTGCATAAAGAAGCAACAGACTTGCAAAAAGAGGCAAGAGGGGTGCAGAAAGAGGCAAGAGAGGTGCAGAAAGAGGAAGAAAGGTGCAGAAATAAGCAAGAGAAGTGCAGAAAGTAGCAAGAGAAGTACAGAATGAGGCAAGTGAGGTGCAGAAAGACGCAAGCGAGGTGCAGAAAGAGGCAAGAGCAGTGTAGAAAGAGGCAAGAGAGGTGCAGAAAGAGGGAACAGGGTGCAGAAAGAGGCAAGATAAGTGCAGAAAGAAGCAACAGATGAGCATAAAGAGGCAAGAGAGGTGCAGAAGAAAGAAGCAAGAGAGGTGCAGAAAGAAGCAAGAGAGGTGCAGAAAGCGGGAGATGTGCAGAAAGAAGCAACAGAGTTACAGAAAGAGGCAAGAGAAGTGCTGAAAGAGGCAAGAGAGGTGCAAAAGAGGGACGAGAGGTACAGAAAGAGAGAAGAGTGGTGCAGAGAGAAGCAAGAGAGGTACAGAAATAAGCAAGAGAAGTGCAGAAAGAACCAAGAGAGGTGCAGGAAGAGGCAAGAGGGGTGAAGAAAGAGGTAGCAGAGATGCAGAAAGAGGGAAGAGGGTGCAGAAACAGAAAGAAAGGTACAGAAAGAGGAAGAAAGGTACAGAAAGAAGCAAGAGAAGTGCAGAAAGAAGAAAGAGAAATGCAGAAAGAGGCAAGTGAGGTGCAGAAAGAAGCAAGTGAGGTGCAGAAAGAGGCAGGAGAAGTGCAGAAAGAGGCAAGAGAAGTACAGAAAGAGGCAAGAGAGGTGCAGAAAGAGGCAAGAGAAGTGCAGAACGAAGCAACAGATGTGCAGAAAGAGGCAAGAGAAGTGCAGAAAGAAGCAAGAGAAGTGCAGAAAGAGGAAGAAAGGCAAAGAAAGAAGCAAGAAAAGTGCAGAAAGAAGCAAGAGAAGTATATAAAGAGGCAAGTGAGGTGCAGACAGAGGCAAGTGAGGTGCAGAAAGAGGCAAGAGTAGTGCAGAAAGAGGCAAGAGAGGTGCAGAAAGAGGCAAGAGAGGTGCATAAAGAAGCAAAGGAACTGCAGAAAGGGGAAGAAAGGTACAGAAAAAGGCAAGAGAGGTGCAGAAAGAAGCAAGAGAGGTGCAGAAAGAGGAAGAAAGGGGGAAGAAGCAAGTAAAGTCCAGAAAGAGGCAAGAGTGGTGCAGAAAGAAGCAAGAGAGGTGCAGAAAGAGGCAAGAGAAGTGCAGAAAGAAGAGAACTGCAGAAAGAGGAAGAAAGGTGCAGAAAGAAGCAAGAGAAGTGCAGAAAGAGGCAAGTAAGGTTCAGAAAAAGGCAAGAGAGGTACAGAAAGAGGCAAGAGTGGTGCAGAAAGAGGCAAGAGAGGTGCAGAAAGATGAAGAAAGGTGCAGAAAGAGGAAGAGAGGTGCAGAAAGAGGAAAGAGAGGTACAGAAAGTAGGAAGAGGGGTTCAGAAAGAGGGAAGTGGGGTGTAGAAAGAGGCAAGAGGGGTGCAGAAAGAGCCAAGAGAGGTACAGAAAGAAGCAAGAGAAGTGCAGAAAGAACCAACAGAGGTAGAGAAAGAGGCAAGAGGGGTGCAGAAAGAGGCAAGAGAGCTGCAGAAAGAGGGAAGAGGGGTACAGAAAGAGGAAGAAAGGTGCAGAAAGAAGCAAGAGAAGTGCAGAAAGAAGCAAGAGAAGTGCAGAAAGAAGCAAGAGAAGTACAGAAAGAGGCAAGTGAGGAACAGAAAGAAGCAAGCGAGGTGCAGAAAGAGGCAAGAGAAGTGCAGAAAGAGGCAAGAGAAGTGCAGAAAGAAGCAACAGACTTGCAAAAAGAGGCATGAGGGGAGCAGAAAGAGGCAAGAGAGGTGCAGAAAGAGGGAAGAGGGGTGCAGAAAGAGGAAGAAAGGTACAGAAATAAGCAAGAGAAGTGCAGAAAGTAGCAAGAGAAGTGCAGAACGAGGCAAGTGAGGTGCAGAAAGACGCAAGCGAGGTGCATAAAGAGGCAAGAGAAGTGTAGAAAGAGGCAAGAGAGGTGTAGAAAGAGGGAACAGGGTGCAGAAAGAGGCAAGATAAGTGCAGAAAGAAGCAACAGATGAGCATAAAGAGGCAAGAGAGGTGCAGAAGAAAGAAGCAAGAGAGGTGCAGAAAGAAGCAAGAGAGGTGCAGAAAGCGGGAGATGTGCAGAAAGAAGCAACAGAGTTACAGAAAGAGGCAAGAGAAGTGCTGAAAGAGGCAAGAGAGGTGCAAATAGAGGGACGAGAGGTACAGAAAGAGAGAAGAGTGGTGCAGAGAGAAGCAAGAGAGGTACAGAAATAAGCAAGAGAAGTGCAGAAAGAACCAAGAGAGGTGCAGGAAGAGGCAAGAGGGGTGAAGAAAGAGGTAGCAGAGATGCAGAAAGAGGGAAGAGGGGTGCAGAAACAGGAAGAAAGGTACAGAAAGAGGAAGAAAGGTACAGAAAGAAGCAAGAGAAGTGCAGAAAGAAGAAAGAGAAATGCAGAAAGAGGCAAGTGAGGTGCAGAAAGAAGCAAGTGAGGTGCAGAAAGAGGCAGGAGAAGTGCAGAAAGAGGCAAGAGAAGTACAGAAAGAGGCAAGAGAGGTGCAGAAAGAGGCAAGAGAAGTGCAGAACGAAGCAACAGATGTGCAGAAAGAGGCAAGAGAAGTGCAGAAAGAAGCAAGAGAAGTGCAGAAAGAGGAAGAAAGGCAAAGAAAGAAGCAAGAAAAGTGCAGAAAGAAGCAAGAGAAGTATATAAAGAGGCAAGTGAGGTGCAGACAGAGGCAAGTGAGGTGCAGAAAGAGGCAAGAGTAGTGCAGAAAGAGGCAAGAGAGGTGCAGAAAGAGGCAAGAGAGGTGCATAAAGAAGCAAAGGAACTGCAGAAAGGGGAAGAAAGGTACAGAAAAAGGCAAGAGAGGTGCAGAAAGAAGCAAGAGAGGTGCAGAAAGAGGAAGAAAGGGGGGAAGAAGCAAGTAAAGTCCAGAAAGAGGCAAGAGTGGTGCAGAAAGAAGCAAGAGAGGTGCAGAAAGAGGCAAGAGTAGTGCAGAAAGAAGAGAACTGCAGAAAGAGGAAGAAAGGTGCAGAAAGAAGCAAGAGAAGTGCAGAAAGAGGCAAGTAAGGTTCAGAAAAAGGCAAGAGAGGTACAGAAAGAGGCAAGAGTGGTGCAGAAAGAGGCAAGAGAGGTGCAGAAAGATGAAGAAAGGTGCAGAAAGAGGAAGAGAGGTGCAGAAAGAGGAAAGAGAGGTACAGAAAGTAGGAAGAGGGGTTCAGAAAGAGGGAAGTGGGGTGTAGAAAGAGGCAAGAGGGGTGCAGAAAGAGCCAAGAGAGGTACAAAAAGAAGCAAGAGAAGTGCAGAAAGAACCAACAGAGGTAGAGAAAGAGGCAAGAGGGGTGCAGAAAGAGGCAAGAGAGCTGCAGAAAGAGGGAAGAGGGGTACAGAAAGAGGAAGAAAGGTGCAGAAAGAAGCAAGAGAAGTGCAGAAAGAAGCAAGAGAAGTGCAGAAAGAAGCAAGAGAAGTACAGAAAGAGGCAAGTGAGGAACAGAAAGAAGCAAGCGAGGTGCAGAAAGAGGCAAGAGAAGTGCAGAAAGAGGCAAGAGAAGTGCAGAAAGAAGCAACAGACTTGCAAAAAGAGGCATGAGGGGAGCAGAAAGAGGCAAGAGAGGTGCAGAAAGAGGGAAGAGGGGTGCAGAAAGAGGAAGAAAGGTACAGAAATAAGCAAGAGAAGTGCAGAAAGTAGCAAGAGAAGTGCAGAACGAGGCAAGTGAGGTGCAGAAAGACGCAAGCGAGGTGCATAAAGAGGCAAGAGAAGTGTAGAAAGAGGCAAGAGAGGTGTAGAAAGAGGGAACAGGGTGCAGAAAGAGGCAAGATAAGTGCAGAAAGAAGCAACAGATGAGCATAAAGAGGCAAGAGAGGTGCAGAAGAAAGAAGCAAGAGAGGTGCAGAAAGAAGCAAGAGAGGTGCAGAAAGCGGGAGATGTGCAGAAAGAAGCAACAGAGTTACAGAAAGAGGCAAGAGAAGTGCTGAAAGAGGCAAGAGAGGTGCAAATAGAGGGACGAGAGGTACAGAAAGAGAGAAGATTGGTGCAGAGAGAAGCAAGAGAGGTACAGAAATAAGCAAGAGAAGTGCATAAAGAACCAAGAGAGGTGCAGGAAGAGGCAAGAGGGGTGAAGAAAGAGGTAGCAGAGATGCAGAAAGAGGGAAGAGGGGTGCAGAAACAGGAAGAAAGGTACAGAAAGAGGAAGAAAGGTACAGAAAGAAGCAAGAGAAGTGCAGAAAGAACCAACAGAGGTGCAGAAAGAGGCAAGAGAAGTACAGAAAGAAGCAAGAGAGGTGCAGAAAAAGAGAGTGAGGTGCAGAAAGAGGCAAGAGAGGTACAGAAAGAGGAAGAAATACACAGAAAAAGGAAGAGAAGTGCAGAAAGAAGCAAGAGAAGTGCAGAAAGAAGCAAGAGAAGTGCAGAAAGAGGCAAGTGAGGTGCAGAAAGAGGCAAGTGAGGAACAGAAAGAAGCAAGCGAGGTGCAGAAAGAGGCAAGAGAAGTGCATAAAGAAGCAACAGACTTGCAAAAAGAGGCAAGAGGGGAGCAGAAAGAGGCAAGAGAGGTGCAGAAAGAGGGAAGAGGGGTGCAGAAAGAGGAAGAAAGGTGCAGAAATAAGCAAGAGAAGTGCAGAAAGTAGCAAGAGAAGTGCAGAACGAGGCAAGTGAGGTGCAGAAAGACGCAAGCGAGGTGCAGAAAGAGGCAAGAGAAGTGTAGAAAGAGGCAAGAGAGGTGCAGAAAGAGGGAACAGGGTGCAGAAAGAGGCAAGATAAGTGCAGAAAGAAGCAACAGATGAGCATAAAGAGGCAAGAGAGGTGCAGAAGAAAGAAGCAAGAGAGGTGCAGAAAGAAGCAAGAGAGGTGCAGAAAGCGGGAGATGTGCAGAAAGAAGCAACAGAGTTACAGAAAGAGGCAAGAGAAGTGCTGAAAGAGGCAAGAGAGGTGCAAATAGAGGGACGAGAGGTACAGAAAGAGAGAAGAGTGGTGCAGAGAGAAGCAAGAGAGGTACAGAAATAAGCAAGAGAAGTGCAGAAAGAACCAAGAGAGGTGCAGGAAGAGGCAAGAGGGGTGAAGAAAGAGGTAGCAGAGATGCAGAAAGAGGGAAGAGGGGTGCAGAAACAGAAAGAAAGGTACAGAAAGAAGCAAGAGAAGTGCAGAAAGAAGAAAGAGAAGTGCAGAAAGAAGAAAGAGAAATGCAGAAAGAGGCAAGTGAGGTGCAGAAAGAAGCAAGTGAGGTGCAGAAAGAGGCAGGAGAAGTGCAGAAAGAGGCAAGAGAAGTACAGAAAGAGGCAAGAGAGGTGCAGAAAGAGGCAAGAGAAGTGCAGAACGAAGCAACAGATGTGCAGAAAGAGGCAAGAGAAGTGCAGAAAGAAGCAAGAGAAGTGCAGAAAGAGGAAGAAAGGCAAAGAAAGAAGCAAGAAAAGTGCAGAAAGAAGCAAGAGAAGTATATAAAGAGGCAAGTGAGGTGCAGACAGAGGCAAGTGAGGTGCAGAAAGAGGCAAGAGTAGTGCAGAAAGAGGCAAGAGAGGTGCAGAAAGAGGCAAGAGAGGTGCATAAAGAAGCAAAGGAACTGCAGAAAGGGGAAGAAAGGTACAGAAAAGGCAAGAGAGGTGCAGAAAGAAGCAAGAGAGGTGCAGAAAGAGGAAGAAAGGGGGAAGAAGCAAGTAAAGTCCAGAAAGAGGCAAGAGTGGTGCAGAAAGAAGCAAGAGAGGTGCAGAAAGAGGCAAGAGTAGTGCAGAAAGAAGAGAACTGCAGAAAGAGGAAGAAAGGTGCAGAAAGAAGCAAGAGAAGTGCAGAAAGAGGCAAGTAAGGTTCAGAAAAAGGCAAGAGAGGTACAGAAAGAGGCAAGAGTGGTGCAGAAAGAGGCAAGAGAGGTGCAGAAAGATGAAGAAAGGTGCAGAAAGAGGAAGAGAGGTGCAGAAAGAGGAAAGAGAGGTACAGAAAGTAGGAAGAGGGGTTCAGAAAGAGGGAAGTGGGGTGTAGAAAGAGGCAAGAGGGGTGCAGAAAGAGCCAAGAGAGGTACAAAAAGAAGCAAGAGAAGTGCAGAAAGAACCAACAGAGGTAGAGAAAGAGGCAAGAGGGGTGCAGAAAGAGGCAAGAGAGCTGCAGAAAGAGGGAAGAGGGGTACAGAAAGAGGAAGAAAGGTGCAGAAAGAAGCAAGAGAAGTGCAGAAAGAAGCAAGAGAAGTGCAGAAAGAAGCAAGAGAAGTACAGAAAGAGGCAAGTGAGGAACAGAAAGAAGCAAGCGAGGTGCAGAAAGAGGCAAGAGAAGTGCAGAAAGAGGCAAGAGAAGTGCAGAAAGAAGCAACAGACTTGCAAAAAGAGGCATGAGGGGAGCAGAAAGAGGCAAGAGAGGTGCAGAAAGAAGGAAGAGGGGTGCAGAAAGAGGAAGAAAGGTACAGAAATAAGCAAGAGAAGTGCAGAAAGTAGCAAGAGAAGTGCAGAACGAGGCAAGTGAGGTGCAGAAAGACGCAAGCGAGGTGCATAAAGAGGCAAGAGAAGTGTAGAAAGAGGCAAGAGAGGTGTAGAAAGAGGGGACAGGGTGCAGAAAGAGGCAAGATAAGTGCAGAAAGAAGCAACAGATGAGCATAAAGAGGCAAGAGAGGTGCAGAAGAAAGAAGCAAGAGAGGTGCAGAAAGAAGCAAGAGAGGTGCAGAAAGCGGGAGATGTGCAGAAAGAAGCGACAGAGTTACAGAAAGAGGCAAGAGAAGTGCTGAAAGAGGCAAGAGAGGTGCAAATAGAGGGACGAGAGGTACAGAAAGAGAGAAGAGTGGTGCAGAGAGAAGCAAGAGAGGTACAGAAATAAGCAAGAGAAGTGCAGAAAGAACCAAGAGAGGTGCAGGAAGAGGCAAGAGGGGTGAAGAAAGAGGTAGCAGAGATGCAGAAAGAGGGAAGAGGGGTGCAGAAACAGGAAGAAAGGTACAGAAAGAGGAAGAAAGGTACAGAAAGAAGCAAGAGAAGTGCAGAAAGAACCAACAGAGGTGCAGAAAGAGGCAAGAGAAGTACAGAAAGAAGCAAGAGAGGTGCAGAAAAAGAGAGTGAGGTGCAGAAAGAGGCAAGAGAGGTACAGAAAGAGGAAGAAATACACAGAAAAAAGGAAGAGAAGTGCAGAAAGAAGCAAGAGAAGTGCAGAAAGAAGCAAGAGAAGTGCAGAAAGAGGCAAGTGAGGTGCAGAAAGAGGCAAGTGAGGAACAGAAAGAAGCAAGCGAGGTGCAGAAAGAGGCAAGAGAAGTGCATAAAGAAGCAACAGACTTGCAAAAAGAGGCAAGAGGGGAGCAGAAAGAGGCAAGAGAGGTGCAGAAAGAGGGAAGAGGGGTGCAGAAAGAGGAAGAAAGGTGCAGAAATAAGCAAGAGAAGTGCAGAAAGTAGCAAGAGAAGTGCAGAACGAGGCAAGTGAGGTGCAGAAAGACCCAAGCGAGGTGCAGAAAGAGGCAAGAGAAGTGTAGAAAGAGGCAAGAGAGGTGCAGAAAGAGGGAACAGGGTGCAGAAAGAGGCAAGATAAGTGCAGAAAGAAGCAACAGATGAGCATAAAGAGGCAAGAGAGGTGCAGAAGAAAGAAGCAAGAGAGGTGCAGAAAGAAGCAAGAGAGGTGCAGAAAGCGGAGATGTGCAGCAAGAAGCAACAGAGTTACAGAAAGAGGCAAGAGAAGTGCTGAAAGAGGCAAGAGAGGTGCAAATAGAGGGACGAGAGGTACAGAAAGAGAGAAGAGTGGTGCAGAGAGAAGCAAGAGAGATACAGAAATAAGCAAGAGAAGTGCAGAAAGAACCAAGAGAGGTGCAGGAAGAGGCAAGAGGGGTGAAGAAAGAGGTAGCAGAGATGCAGAAAGAGGGAAGAGGGGTGCAGAAACAGAAAGAAAGGTACAGAAAGAGGAAGAAAGGTACAGAAAGAAGCAAGAGAAGTGCAGAAAGAACCAACGGAGGTGCAGAAAGAGGCAAGAGAAGTACAGAAAGAAGCAAAAGAGGTGCAGAAAAAAGAGAGTGAGGTGCAGAAAGAGGCAAGAGAGGTACAGAAAGAGGAAGAAATATACAGAAAAAGGAAGAGAAGTGCAGAAAGAAGCAAGAGAAGTGCAGAAAGAAGCAAGAGAAGTGCAGAAAGAGGCAAGTGAGGTGCAGAAAGAAGCAAGCGAGGTGCAGAAAGAGGCAAGAGAAGTGCATAAAGAGGCAAGAGAAGTGCAGAAAGAGGCAAGAGAGGTGCAGAAAGAGGGAATAGGGTGCAGAAAGAGCCAAGAGAAGAGCAGAAAAAGCAACAGATGTGCAGAAAGAGGCAAGAGAGGTGCAGAAGAAAGAAGCAAGAGAGGTGCGGAAAGAAGCAAGAGAGGTGCAGAAAGCAGATGAGATGTGCAGAAAGAGGCAAGAGAAGTGCAGAAAGAGGAAGAAAGGTGCAGAAAGAGGCAAGAGAGGTGCAGAAAGAGGGAAGAGGGTACAGAAAGAGGGAAGAGGGTGCAGAAAGAGGCAAGAGAAGGGCAGAAAGAAGCAACAGATGTGCAGAAAGAGGCAATAGCTGTGCAGAAGAAAGAAGCAAGAGAGGTGCAGAAAGCGGAAGAGCTGTGCAGAAACAGGCAAGAGAAGTGCAGAAAGAAGAAGAAAGGTGCAGTAAGAGGCAAGAGAGGTGCAGAAAGAGGCATGAGAAGTGCAGAAAGAAGCAACAGAGTTGCAGAAAGAGGCAAGAGAAGTACTGAAAGAGGCAAGAGAGGTGCAGAAAGAGGCAAGAGAGATGCAGAAAGGGGGAAAAAGGGTGCAGAAAGAGGGAAGTGGGGTGCAGAAAGAAGAAAGAGAGGTGAAGAAAGAAGCAAGAGGAGTCAGAAAGAACCATCAGAGGTACAGAAATAGGCGAGGGTGCAGAAAGAGGCAAGAGAGCTGCAGAAAGAGGGAAGAGGGGTGCAGAAAGAGGAACAAAGGTACAGAAAGAGGAAGAAAGGTGCAGAAAGAAGCAAGAAAGGTACAAAAAGAGGCAAGAGAAGTATAGAAAGAAGCAAGAGAGGTGCAGAAAGAAGAGTGAGGTGCAGAGAGAGACAAGAGAGGTGCAGAAAGAAGAAGAAAGGCACAGAAAGAAGCAAGAGAAGTGCAGAAAGAAGAAAGAGAAATGCAGAAAGAGGCAAGTGAGGTGCAGAAAGAACCAAGAGAGGTGCAGGAAGAGGCAAGAGGGGTGAAGAAAGAGGTAGCAGAGATGCAGAAAGAGGGAAGAGGGGTGCAGAAACAGAAAGAAAGGTACAGAAAGAGGAAGAAAGGTACAGAAAGAAGCAAGAGAAGTGCAGAAAGAAGAAAGAGAAATGCAGAAAGAGGCAAGTGAGGTGCAGAAAGAAGCAAGTGAGGTGCAGAAAGAGGCAGGAGAAGTGCAGAAAGAGGCAAGAGAAGTACAGAAAGAGGCAAGAGAGGTGCAGAAAGAGGCAAGAGAAGTGCAGAAAGAAGCAACAGATGTGCAGAAAGAGGCAAGAGAAGTGCAGAAAGAAGCAAGAGAAGTGCAGAAAGAGGAAGAAAGGCAAAGAAAGAAGCAAGAAAAGTGCAGAAAGAAGCAAGAGAAGTATATAAAGAGGCAAGTGAGGTGCAGACAGAGGCAAGAGAGGTGCAGAAAGAGGCAAGAGTAGTGCAGAAAGAGGCAAGAGAGGTGCAGAAAGAGGCAAGAGAGGTGCATAAAGAAGCAAAGGAACTGCAGAAAGGGGAAGAAAGGTACAGAAAAAGGCAAGAGAGGTGCAGAAAGAAGCAAGAGAGGTGCAGAAAGAGGAAGAAAGGGGGAAGAAGCAAGTAAAGTCCAGAAAGAGGCAAGAGTGGTGCAGAAAGAAGCAAGAGAGGTGCAGAAAGAGGCAAGAGAAGTGCAGAAAGAAGAGAACTGCAGAAAGAGGAAGAAAGGTGTAGAAAGAAGCAAGAGAAGTGCAGAAAGAGGCAAGTAAGGTTCAGAAAAAGGCAAGAGAGGTACAGAAAGAGGCAAGAGTGGTGCAGAAAGAGGCAAGAGAGGTGCAGAAAGATGAAGAAAGGTGCAGAAAGAGGAAGAGAGGTGCAGAAAGAGGAAAGAGAGGTACAGAAAGTAGGAAGAGGGGTTCAGAAAGAGGGAAGTGGGGTGTAGAAAGAGGCAAGAGGGGTGCAGAAAGAGCCAAGAGAGGTACAAAAAGAAGCAAGAGAAGTGCAGAAAGAACCAACAGAGGTAGAGAAAGAGGCAAGAGGGGTGCAGAAAGAGGCAAGAGAGCTGCAGAAAGAGGGAAGAGGGGTACAGAAAGAGGAAGAAAGGTGCAGAAAGAAGCAAGAGAAGTGCAGAAAGAAGCAAGAGAAGTACAGAAAGAGGCAAGTGAGGAACAGAAAGAAGCAAGCGAGGTGCAGAAAGAGGCAAGAGAAGTGCAGAAAGAGGCAAGAGAAGTGCAGAAAGAAGCAACAGACTTGCAAAAAGAGGCATGAGGGGAGCAGAAAGAGGCAAGAGAGGTGCAGAAAGAGGGAAGAGGGGTGCAGAAAGAGGAAGAAAGGTACAGAAATAAGCAAGAGAAGTGCAGAAAGTAGCAAGAGAAGTGCAGAACGAGGCAAGTGAGGTGCAGAAAGACGCAAGCGAGGTGCATAAAGAGGCAAGAGAAGTGTAGAAAGAGGCAAGAGAGGTGTAGAAAGAGGGAACAGGGTGCAGAAAGAGGCAAGATAAGTGCAGAAAGAAGCAACAGATGAGCATAAAGAGGCAAGAGAGGTGCAGAAGAAAGAAGCAAGAGAGGTGCAGAAAGAAGCAAGAGAGGTGCAGAAAGCGGGAGATGTGCAGAAAGAAGCAACAGAGTTACAGAAAGAGGCAAGAGAAGTGCTGAAAGAGGCAAGAGAGGTGCAAATAGAGGGACGAGAGGTACAGAAAGAGAGAAGATTGGTGCAGAGAGAAGCAAGAGAGGTACAGAAATAAGCAAGAGAAGTGCATAAAGAACCAAGAGAGGTGCAGGAAGAGGCAAGAGGGGTGAAGAAAGAGGTAGCAGAGATGCAGAAAGAGGGAAGAGGGGTGCAGAAACAGGAAGAAAGGTACAGAAAGAGGAAGAAAGGTACAGAAAGAAGCAAGAGAAGTGCAGAAAGAACCAACAGAGGTGCAGAAAGAGGCAAGAGAAGTACAGAAAGAAGCAAGAGAGGTGCAGAAAAAAGAGAGTGAGGTGCAGAAAGAGGCAAGAGAGGTACAGAAAGAGGAAGAAATACACAGAAAAAAGGAAGAGAAGTGCAGAAAGAAGCAAGAGAAGTGCAGAAAGAAGCAAGAGAAGTGCAGAAAGAGGCAAGTGAGGTGCAGAAAGAGGCAAGTGAGGAACAGAAAGAAGCAAGCGAGGTGCAGAAAGAGGCAAGAGAAGTGCATAAAGAAGCAACAGACTTGCAAAAAGAGGCAAGAGGGGAGCAGAAAGAGGCAAGAGAGGTGCAGAAAGAGGGAAGAGGGGTGCAGAAAGAGGAAGAAAGGTGCAGAAATAAGCAAGAGAAGTGCAGAAAGTAGCAAGTGAAGTGCAGAAAGAGGCAAGTGAGGTGCAGAAAGACGCAAGCGAGGTGCAGAAAGAGGCAAGAGAAGTGTAGAAAGAGGCAAGAGAGGTGCAGAAAGAGGGAACAGGGTGCAGAAAGAGGCAAGATAAGTGCAGAAAGAAGCAACAGATGAGCATAAAGAGGCAAGAGAGGTGCAGAAGAAAGAAGCAAGAGAGGTGCAGAAAGAAGCAAGAGAGGTGCAGAAAGCGGGAGATGTGCAGAAAGAAGCAACAGAGTTACAGAAAGAGGCAAGAGAAGTGCTGAAAGAGGCAAGAGAGGTGCAAATAGAGGGACGAGAGGTACAGAAAGAGAGAAGAGTGGTGCAGAGAGAAGCAAGAGAGGTACAGAAATAAGCAAGAGAAGTGCAGAAAGAACCAAGAGAGGTGCAGGAAGAGGCAAGAGGGGTGAAGAAAGAGGTAGCAGAGATGCAGAAAGAGGGAAGAGGGGTGCAGAAACAGAAAGAAAGGTACAGAAAGAGGAAGAAAGGTACAGAAAGAAGCAAGAGAAGTGCAGAAAGAAGAAAGAGAAATGCAGAAAGAGGCAAGTGAGGTGCAGAAAGAAGCAAGTGAGGTGCAGAAAGAGGCAGGAGAAGTGCAGAAAGAGGCAAGAGAAGTACAGAAAGAGGCAAGAGAGGTGCAGAAAGAGGCAAGAGAAGTGCAGAACGAAGCAACAGATGTGCAGAAAGAGGCAAGAGAAGTGCAGAAAGAAGCAAGAGAAGTGCAGAAAGAGGCAAGAGAGGTGCAGAAAGAGGCAAGAGAGGTGCAGAAAGAGGCAAGAGAGGTGCATAAAGAAGCAAAGGAACTGCAGAATGGGGAAGAAAGGTACAGAAAAAGGCAAGAGAGGTGCAGAAAGAAGCAAGAGAGGTGCAGAAAGAGGAAGAAAGGGGGAAGAAGCAAGTAAAGTCCAGAAAGAGGCAAGAGTGGTGCAGAAAGAAGCAAGAGAGGTGCAGAAAGAGGCAAGAGAAGTGCAGAAAGAAGAGAACTGCAGAAAGAGGAAGAAAGGTGCAGAAAGAAGCAAGAGAAGTGCAGAAAGAGGCAAGTAAGGTTCAGAAAAAGGCAAGAGAGGTACAGAAAGAGGCAAGAGTGGTGCAGAAAGAGGCAAGAGAGGTGCAGAAAGATGAAGAAAGGTGCAGAAAGAGGAAGAGAGGTGCAGAAAGAGGAAAGAGAGGTACAGAAAGTAGGAAGAGGGGTTCAGAAAGAGGGAAGTGGGGTGTAGAAAGAGGCAAGAGGGGTGCAGAAAGAGCCAAGAGAGGTACAAAAAGAAGCAAGAGAAGTGCAGAAAGAACCAACAGAGGTAGAGAAAGAGGCAAGAGGGGTGCAGAAAGAGGCAAGAGAGCTGCAGAAAGAGGGAAGAGGGGTACAGAAAGAGGAAGAAAGGTGCAGAAAGAAGCAAGAGAAGTGCAGAAAGAAGCAAGAGAAGTACAGAAAGAGGCAAGTGAGGAACAGAAAGAAGCAAGCGAGGTGCAGAAAGAGGCAAGAGAAGTGCAGAAAGAGGCAAGAGAAGTGCAGAAAGAAGCAACAGACTTGCAAAAAGAGGCATGAGGGGAGCAGAAAGAGGCAAGAGAGGTGCAGAAAGAGGGAAGAGGGGTGCAGAAAGAGGAAGAAAGGTACAGAAATAAGCAAGAGAAGTGCAGAAAGTAGCAAGAGAAGTGCAGAACGAGGCAAGTGAGGTGCAGAAAGACGCAAGCGAGGTGCATAAAGAGGCAAGAGAAGTGTAGAAAGAGGCAAGAGAGGTGTAGAAAGAGGGAACAGGGTGCAGAAAGAGGCAAGATAAGTGCAGAAAGAAGCAACAGATGAGCATAAAGAGGCAAGAGAGGTGCAGAAGAAAGAAGCAAGAGAGGTGCAGAAAGAAGCAAGAGAGGTGCAGAAAGCGGGAGATGTGCAGAAAGAAGCAACAGAGTTACAGAAAGAGGCAAGAGAAGTGCTGAAAGAGGCAAGAGAGGTGCAAATAGAGGGACGAGAGGTACAGAAAGAGAGAAGATTGGTGCAGAGAGAAGCAAGAGAGGTACAGAAATAAGCAAGAGAAGTGCATAAAGAACCAAGAGAGGTGCAGGAAGAGGCAAGAGGGGTGAAGAAAGAGGTAGCAGAGATGCAGAAAGAGGGAAGAGGGGTGCAGAAACAGGAAGAAAGGTACAGAAAGAGGAAGAAAGTTACAGAAAGAAGCAAGAGAAGTGCAGAAAGAACCAACAGAGGTGCAGAAAGAGGCAAGAGAAGTACAGAAAGAAGCAAGAGAGGTGCAGAAAAAAGAGAGTGAGGTGCAGAAAGAGGCAAGAGAGGTACAGAAAGAGGAAGAAATACACAGAAAAAAGGAAGAGAAGTGCAGAAAGAAGCAAGAGAAGTGCAGAAAGAAGCAAGAGAAGTGCAGAAAGAGGCAAGTGAGGTGCAGAAAGAAGCAAGCGAGGTGCAGAAAGAGGCAAGAGAAGTGCATAAAGAGGCAAGAGAAGTGCAGAAAGAGGCAAGAGAGGTGCAGAAAGAGGGAATAGGGTGCAGAAAGAGGCAAGAGAAGAGCAGAAAAAAGCAACAGATGTGCAGAAAGAGGCAAGAGAGGTGCAGAAGAAAGAAGCAAGAGAGGTGCGGAAAGAAGCAAGAGAGGTGCAGAAAGCAGATGAGATGTGCAGAAAGAGGAAAGAGAAGTGCAGAAAGAGGAAGAAAGGTGCAGAAAGAGGCAAGAGAGGTGCAGAAAGAGGGAAGAGGGTACAGAAAGAGGGAAGAGGGTGCAGAAAGAGGCAAGAGAAGGGCAGAAAGAAGCAACAGATGTGCAGAAAGAGGCAATAGTGGTGCAGAAGAAAGAAGCAAGAGAGGTGCAGAAAGTGGAAGAGCTTGTAGGAGAGTAGGATCTGCTTCACATGGGTACCCCCACTTTTTGCTGATGCTTCACTGTTTTCGACCTTAGTCTGGCTGGGGCCCTGCTAATCAGAACCCCAGCCTAGCTGCTTCCTCTCTAAAATGGTTTCCATGTGCCTTAGGCACATCTCTGATTGTAATCTGGAGTGCCCTTATAAGTCCCTAGTATATGGTATACTATGTACCCAGGGCATAGGTACCTCAGAGGCCTACCAGGGGCTGCAGCATGTATTGTGCCACCCCTGGAAGGCCATCCAAACTGACACCACAGGTCTGCTACTGCAGCCTGGGTAAGGTGGTGCATGCACTCCTTACTGTGATATAGGCTACCTATATCACTATATACATACACACATATAAACCTATAAGTCACTCCTATGGCAGGCCTTATCAATCCTGAAGGCAGAGTGCGTGGTTCCTATGTGAGAGGGTGCCCCTGCATGAGCAGGGCCCTCTGCAGCGTTCGGAGACCCTTCTCTGATGCTGTTTGTAGTGCAGCCTGACCATATACTCTTAAGCGCATTATAACCTCGCGTTAAATGCTAACTTTGGGATGGCTGCACGGAAACATGTCGTGTTTGTTGTCAAACATCTTGGAATACTACCCCCCGCCAGTTCTGGCGGCGGGGGTAGCATTCCACCCTTCTAGAGGGAAAGGCATGTACACACCGGTATGCCTGGTACTGACTTTCCAAGCCCTGGCATCACAAAATGGATGCTGCTGCCACAGACACAAGTCTGGCCTCCTGCTGCTGACCGAAACTCCGGCAGGGGAGGCATTGACAATAGGTTTCCTGTCCCAGGGAGGTGTGACCACCTCCCCAGACAGGATAGTGTGTATTGGGGCTGGGCGGGAGCACTCTCGGGTGCTTTGAAGTCCTGCACTGGGGGCACATTTGGTGTCCCTGTGCATACCCCAGTTCAAACCGGATCAGGGGCTTGCAGCCCCTGCTTTGGCGTGAACTGGACAAAGGGAAAGGGGTGTAGCCACCCTCTGCCCTGACCCACCCATAGGTGGGACCACAGAGTAAGTCCAACCCCTAAACTTAGTATAAGTATAGGAACCCAGTCCTTAGGACTTTAGATTATCCCTGGACGAAACTCTGACACAGAATCCTGGACCTTCGACACTCTACTAAAGATTAGAGGACAGAATAATCTCCCTTGGGGTCAAGGAGTGACTCCCCTGCTTGGCAGGCACCAAAGAAGCAATTGTCCGGTCTGCATCGCCTAAGCTCCCGTCGGACGCCGAAGTCTTTGCATCACCAGACATGGATTTCCAGACTTCCCCGAGGCTGCCCTGAGTCCCCAGCAAAGCTGAGGCCCGTAGCTGTCGTGGGTAATGTGGAACCGTGACCCCTGGACACCGCACGCATTTGCAAGTGCATCCTCTTCTGGGTCTCTCACGAAGTCGTGCTTTGGGCTCCTAGTAGCTCTAGCCTCCAGCACCAACTGCACTGAAGATCACTGGCCTCCACTCCACGAGTGTCCTGTGAGCCAGCTCCACGTGCACCGTCTCAAGGCTCCTTTGCGGTCGCTAGCCTGTTGGCTAGTAGCCCTTCACGAAGGCCAATCTTTTTCTACTTGGACTCCCTGGTTGCTCCAGGCTTGCCCTCACTTACCCTTGCTGGGTGAGTTCCTCAGATCTTGCTGGTCTGCACAATTGTCAATCTTCATCTTCATCAAGACTTGCCGTTGCCAAGGCTTGTTGGGTCCAATCCAGTCGCCAACACCTCAGCACTCGACAGACATCATGTACCAGCCTAAATCCTGCTCCTGGTTGCCGACAACGCCTCCTGGACCTCGTGGCTGAAGAGTCAAGACGACCGTCAACCTACCTGAAGCACTCGACATCGGTGGGCATCTGCTCATCGCCTTCCTGGTCACTGGCTAGTGACCCAGACTCTGTCCCCTCTGCTTTCAGGTTCTTCAGATCTCCGATCCACCTTTGGATCCACCCGGACACTTTTCACTTGGTCGCCAGCAGCACTTTGCAGCAGATCGCCATTCAAATCGACGACGAAACCCGACCCCGAAAGGCACCTCTGCACCCGGCTTCCTGGGTGAGGTAACAAGAGTACTCCGGTGCTCCCGTGGGTAGAGACTCTAGAACGACCTAGTTCTCAAAGGGTTTGCTCCAAGTCCTTCTTTAAGTGTCCCTTTCTTTAAATTCCAAACCGCGACTTTCTCAATAGAAGTTAACGGCGATTTGCGGCTGTGTTACTACACTGCATGCGTCCCCCGTGGGTCCCCTGTGTCACTACCTTGGGTGGTTCCTTGTGGTCCAAGCACTTCTAGAGGCTCTAGGCCTAGTGTCTAGCTCAGTCGTGGTTCTTATACCACTTTATTGGTATATGGTTTGGTACGCCCCTAGGGCCCAAACGTGTATTTGTGCTATTACTGTGTTTAAATAACTTATAACTTATGTACTTCGAACTCTACCCTCATAAAGAGACTAGAGGGGTGTGTTTAGCAATAAATACATATATTTTGAATATATACCTGGTGTGGTGCTCTTTCATTTGGTCACTCAAGAGATTATAGACTGGTAAAACAAGCTGCTTTACATTCCTTCAAGACTTAGCCTGAAGGCTGCTCTCCATAGCTACCACTAGGATAGCTTTCAATAAAGGTTGTCTTTAACCTATCTCCAATAAGGGGTTGTTTGGACTGGTGCAAGGTGCCCACTATAATTAGTGGACAGCATATGCCAGGCCAACTTCTCACATTGGTGTGCAGCGTGTGGGATTCCAGCTTGCTATTGTTTTACCAGATAATCTCAATTGAATTGATCAACTGAAAACCACTAAAGGTACCTAAGGTACATATAAATTAAGCTTAGTATACAGTAAGTTCTACTGAACTTTGAGTTGTGTGTTAAGGGATAGCACACCCTTTCTACAACTCAAGAGAGTTTAATAGGCCACACTAGAGTAGGTAGTGCATACACCACACCTCACTAGTGATGTCTTCAAAGCCAGGACCCAGAGAGTCCTTGCCAGAAGCCACTTTGCTTCTTCCCTCCAAGTATGATACACTCCCATTCTTGGAATTGAGAGCAATATGCAATGTGAGGAAACTGAAGACTGGCCAAAGTCCCACCACCCAACATCTGAGAGAGATGTTAATGGCTGATGACCTCAACAGGCCCGTAGGGACTGAAGGGGCCGGTGCAGAGGGTGGGGCAGAAGATGAGGATGGGGCCAGGGGTAGCAACACCCCCAACCCCCCTCTGGAACTGACCAGGAGGGTGACAATGACCCTGACCTGGAAAACCCAATCCCTCCTGTGGAAGAGGAAGAGGAGGATCAGAATGACCTCCACTTTGTCCCCCCAGGAAGGATTATGAGTGTGCCTAGAAGGTCTAGATCTCCTTCTCAGGAGTCTAACCACTCTGACACCTCAATAGGGACCTCTGTCTCCTCTCATAGGAGGGAATCCTCTCATGAGAGGAGAAAGAGGCTGATTCAGTATGAGCACGCCCAGCTTGAACTCAGAAAGCAGCAATTGGCTCTAGACAGGGAGTCCCTAGATCTCTACAAAGAGAGAAAACAGTTGGGACTAGAGTCCCATGGTGGCAACAATATCCCTAGAGATAGGGAAAGGTCTTATGACCATAGAAACCTGAGCAAGATTGTCCCTCCCTACCAGAGTGGGGATGACATCCACAAATGGATAACTGCTCTAGAGAGGGCCTGTAAAGTACAGAAGGTCCCTCAGGAGCAGTGGGCAGCAATCTTGTGGCTCTCCTTTGCAGACAAAGGTAGAGACAAGCTCCTCACTGTAAGAGAAGAGGATGCTGATAATTACAAGGTCTTGAAGAGTGCTCTTATTGATGGGTTTGGCCTAACAACTGAACAATACAGGTTAAAGTTCAGAGATGCCCAAAAAGCACAGACTCAAGACTGGGTAGACTATGTGGATTGTTCTGCTAAGGCTCTGGAAGGCTGGTTGATGGGCAGTAAGGTGTGTGACTTCACAGGATTGTACAATCTGATAATGAGGAGCAGATTCTTAATAACTGTCAAAATCAGCTGTTGCATCAGTACCTGGTGGACTCTGATCTGACCTCTCCCCAAGAATTGGGAAAGAAGGCAGACAAGTGGGTCAGAACCAGGGTGAGGCAGAAGGTACAGAACCAAGGTGGTGACCCTAAGAAGCAAGATTCTAAGAACTCTGATAAGGGTGGGGAGAAGGGTAAAGATCAAAAGTCTTCACAAGTCCCCCAAAAATCTTGTTCAGGTGGGGATTCACAGTCTACCAAAGGGAAAGGCCAAAGAAAACCATGGTGCAAGGTCTGTAAGCAAACGACCCACTGGACCAGTGATTGCACCAAGTCCAAAGACTCGACTCCAGCCCCCACCAATACCCCTAAGGCACCTGCTCCCCCTAGTGCAGTTACAGTTGGTGGTGGGAGTACTACAACCCTGGGTACTGAGATGGGCTCTGACCTAGTCAGAGAACTCAGGCTGTCCTAGTCTGTGATGGAGGCATGGATATGACCTCCTCTATGAGTCCCAGTAATCTGGGCAAGTACAGACAACAGCCTTTAATCAATGGACGAGAGGCTTTGGCATTTAGGGACACAGGGGCAAGTGTCACCATGGTGACACAAGACCTTGTGAATCCTGGGCAAGTTATACTTGGTGAGATGTACCAAGTGACCAATGCTAGCAATGTCAGAACAGACCATACTCTGGCAGTTGTTAACTTCTCCTGGGGAGGGGTAACTGGCCTTAAGAAGGTTGTGGTAAGTGCAGACCTACCAGTTGAATGCTTGCTTGGCAATGACTTAGAAACTTCAGCTTGGGCAGAAGTGGAGCTCAGGACCCATGCAGAAATGCTGGGGATCCCTGCAGATGTGTTTGCTGTGACCAGGTCACAAGCCAAAATGTCTAGCACTGAACAGGCCTTGGATTCTGGAATAATGGACCAAGTGCCTTCCAAGAGGAGGAGTAGTAGGGTAAAGGCAGTGCCTTCCCCCTTGGCTCAGAAAGAAGATCAGTCCCTTGAGGGGGATGATCTCAGTCCTGAGGAAGGAACTGTCCCAGAGGAGCTTGAACCTGACCAGGTTGAGTTCTTGGGGACAGGGGGACCTTCCAGGGCAGATCTGAGCCAGGAGCAGCAGAGCTGCCCCTCTCTTGAACCCCTCAGACAGCAAGCTGCTGCTGAGGCTGCTGGGAAAGCTAGTGGTCCCCATACTGTGTATTGGGATGATGGACTCTTGTACTCAGAGTGTAGAGACCCCAAGCCTGGTGCTACCAGGAGGTTGGTTATACCTCTGAAGTTCAGGGGCTTCCTATTGACCCTAGCCCATGATATTCCCTTAGCAGGTCACCTGGGCCAGAACAAGACTTGGGACAGAATTGTCCCTCACTTTCACTGGCCCCACATGTCTGAAGACACCAAGGAGTTTTGTCGCTCCTGTGTAACCTGCCAGGCCAGTGGCAAGGCAGGTGGCACTACAAAGGCCCCCTGATACCACTACCTGTGGTGGGGGTTCCCTTTGAAAGGGTGGGGATTGACATTGTTGGTCCCATGGATCCCCAAACAGCATCTGGGCACAGGTTTATCCTGGTGGTAGTGGATCATGCCACCAGGTACCCAAAGGCTATTCCCCTTAGGACCACTACAGCACCTGTGGTGGCAAGGGCCCTCCTGGGAATTTTCTCAAGAGTGGGCTTTCCTAAGGAGGTTGTATCAGACAGGGGTGCTAACTTTATGTCTGGATACTTAAAAGCAATGTGGAAGGAGTGTGGAGTGACTTACAAGTTCACCACACCCTATCACCCACAATGCAATGGTTTAGTTGAGAGATTCAACAAAACCTTGAAGGGCATGATTAAAGGGCTCCCAGAAAAGCTTAGGCGAAGATGGGACATACTCTTGCCCTGCCTTTTATTTGCATACAGGGAGGTGCCTCAAAAGGGGTTGGCTACAGCCCTTTGAACTTTTGTTTGGTCACCCTGTCAGGGGTCCACTGTGCTTGGTGAAGGAAGGATGGGAGTTACCTCTCAAGCCCCCAAAGCAAGACATAGTGGACTACGTACTTGGTCTCTGCTCCCGGATTGCTGAGTATATGAAAAAGGCAACTAAAAACCTTGAGGCTAGCCAGGAACTTCAAAAGGCCTGGCATGACCAAAAGGCTGTACTGACTGTTTATCAGCCAGGACAGAAGGTGTGGGTGTTGGAGCCAGTGGCCCCAGCAGCTCTCCAAGACAAATGGAGTGGACCCCACAACATTGTTGAGCAGAAGGGTGAGGTTACCTACTTAGTAGACCTAGGAACACCCAGGAGTCCCCACAGGGTTCTCCATGTCAACAGGTTAAAACCATATGTGAACAGGGCAGACATGGGCTTGCTCATAGCTACTGATGAGAGACAGGAGGAAGAGAGTGACCCACTCCCTGACCTGCTCTCACAGAACCCTGATGATGGGTCAGTGGATGGTGTAGCCTTGGCAGGCAGCCTCACTACCCAGCAGCAAACTGATTGTAGACAGGTGCTCAATCAGTTCAGACACATGTTCTCACTGACTCCAAGTCAGACCACCTGGTGCACTCATGAAGTGGACACTGGGGACAGTCTGCCTATTAAAAATAAGATTTATAGGCAACCTGACCATGTCAGGGACTGTATCAGGACAGAAGTCCAGAAAATGTTGGATTTGGGAGTTATTGAACCCTCAGATAGCCCTTGGGCTAGTCCAGTGGTCCTTGTGCCAAAACCTCACACCAGTGGTGGAAAAAGAGAGATGAGGTTTTGTGTGGACTACAGGAGTCTCAATGCAGTCACTAGGACTGATGCCCATCCAATACCAAGGGCAGATGAGCTAATAGACACTTTGGCCTCAGCCAAGTATCTAAGCACATTTGACTTGACAGCTGGCTACTGGCAGATCAGACTAGCTGATGATGCAAAGCCAAAAACAGCATTCTCAACCCCTAATGGGCATTATCAATTTGTGGTGATGCCCTTTGGTCTGAAGAATGCACCTGCCACTTTTCAGAGGTTGGTGAATACAGTCCTTACAGGTCTGGAAGCCTATAGTGCAGCATATCTAGATGATATTGCTGTCTTTAGCTCCACCTGGGAGGATCACCTGGTCCACCTCAGAAATGTTTTACAGGCCCTGCAAAAGGCAGGCCTGACTATCAAGGCCACCAAGTGCCAGATAGGGCAGAGTCAGGTTGTGTACCTGGGCCACCTTGTGGGTGGAGGCCAGGTTCAACCCTTGCAGAGCAAGATCCAGACCATCATGGACTGGACTGCTCCAACTACCCAGACTCAGGTGAGAGCCTTCTTAGGCCTGACTGGGTACTATAGGAGATTTGTCAAGGGGTATGGATCAATAGTGACACCCCTGAATGACTTAACTTCCAAGAAAATGCCCAAAAAGGTTCAGTGGACAGTTAGCTGTCAAAAGGCATTTGATGACCTGAAGCAGGCCATGTGCACTGCTCCCATTCTACAGAGTCCTGATTACTCCAAGAAGTTCATTGTTCAAGCTGATGCATCTGAATTGGGGGTAGGGGCACAATTGAATGAAGAAGGTCAGGATCAGCCAGTAGCTTTCATTAGCAGAAGGCTGACCCCTAGAGAGAAACGTTGGTCAGCCATTGAGAGGGAGGCCTTTGCTGTGGTCTGGGCTCTGAAGAAGTTGAGGCCATACTTGTTTGGTACTCACTTCCTTGTTCAAACAGACCATAAGCCCCTCTTATGGCTAAAACAAATGAAGGGTGAAAACCCCAAACTGCTTAGGTGGTCCATTTCCCTACAGGGGATGGACTTCACAGTGGAACATAGACCTGGGAGTAACCATGCCAATGCAGATGGACTCTATAGGTACTTCCACTTAGAACATGAAGACTTAACTGGGCAAGGTTAGTTTAATGTCCCTACGTTTGGGAGGGGGGGTTGTGTAGGAGAGTAGGATCTGCTTCACATGGGTACCCCCACTTTTTGCTGATGCTTCACTGTTTTCGACTTTAGTCTGGCTGGGGCCCTGCTAATCAGAACCCCAGCCTAGCTGCTTCCTCTCTAAAATGGTTTCCATGTGCCTTAGGCACATCTCTGATTGGAATCTGGAGTGCCCTTATAAGTCCCTAGTATATGGTATACTATGTACCCAGGGCATAGGTACCTCAGAGGCCTACCAGGGGCTGCAGCATGTATTGTGCCACCCCTGGAAGGCCATCCAAACTGACACCACAGGTCTGCTACTGCAGCCTGGGTAAGGTGGTGCATGCACCTCTTACTGTGATATAGGCTACCTATATCACTATATACATACACACATATAAACCTATAAGTCACTCCTATGGCAGGCCTTATCAATCCTGAAGGCAGAGTGCATGGTTCCTATGTGAGAGGGTGCCCCTGCATGAGCAGGGCTCCTCTGCAGCATTCAGAGACCCTTCTCTGATGCTGTTTGTAGTGCAGCCTGACCATATACTCTTAAGCGCATTATAACCTCGCGTTAAATGCTAACTTTGGGATGGCTGCACGGAAACATGTCGTGTATGGTGTCAAACATCTTGGAATACTACCCCCCCACCAGTTCTGGTGGCGGGGGTAGCATTCCACCCTTCTAGAGGGAAAGGCATGTACACACCGGTATGCCCGGTACTGACTTTCCAAGTTTAACCAAAGAGAGGGAAACAGGGGCAGTTATTTACTAAGGTCCAGCATACATGCCCAAAATGATATCTCTACAATTAAGGTATGCAGTTCCTAATATTAACAGCAGGTGGTTATAATAAATCAAAAAGCTCCACACGATAGTGTAGAGCGTAACTTAGGAGGAGAGTCTCCTCCTGTTGGAAAAAGACCCTCACACACCCAGCCAGCTAGGTGTCTTGCTTCATCATCGGGTCTGCTCCTTATCGGGTTGGCGCTGCAATACCCGATCGGCGCCCGAGATGGGGCCTTCTTGGCGGAGATCTTTATTCCTTATGCCGTAGGGTGTAGTGCGTGTGAGGGCCCTAAAAACAGTGTAGGTGATAATGATGTGTGAATAAGTGTAGTTTAAAATAGGAAGTGGTGGTCCACTCAGAACAATTTTAATGAAATGTGGCCATCACCCTAATTAAAAATTGAAAAGAGAAAACGCGTATCTTCACTCTAAAGTTGTGAGATTATACGCTTATGACATAGGTCAACATGTTTCTTGCCTTTATTCCTAGTAGATGGCAATTCCTCAGGACCAAAATAGGATCTACCTACACTTTTTGGTGGTGGTCAATAACTACATTAAGTGAGGTAATAACCACTCATACAGCACCCTCAAAAGTGATACCTGTAGATCTAAAAACAACCTGCAATAAAACAGAATAAGAAACATTAATTTTGTCATGTAAGGATATTCTGGTAATTCAAGGACCCTGTGCCTCAACCAAAATCCATGGTGCAGTAACCGCATGCCGAACGCGGGTGACTGATGGCATGCGATAAGTCTGAGCTACAGTTGGTGAGGAAAAATTAACAACATATTAAAAAATGGCAGCTGAAGTGAGCATCGTTTTTTAACTTACCCAAATTGGGTCGAGGACGCACGGCATCGGTACCGGCTGGTGAGGACACTAGAGTGTAGTGTCCTGTAGGAGTAAAAACAGAGAACAAGTGCTAGGAGATTAAACGGCCAGATACAGCTACCTGTAGGTGTATCAAGCAAAGCGGATGAGGAAGCCACAACATAACAGTACCCAGTTGTATCGTAATCATGTTTAGCAGTATGGGTCTCTCAGGCGAACACACTGGCCCGTCCATGTCAATTGAAAAAGCAGAGGGCGTAGATTAACCAGTCGGCGTCTCCCGGTGTTAATACCGACGCTGACCAAGTTCAGCGTCAAATGCGCACCTGGTGCCCGTCGTGGTAAATAGAACAACGCTCCTCTGGTATCAACAACAAGTGAGAAACAACAACTCAAGATGTGGGAGAATTGAGAGCCGACCTTACCAACATCACTCCGTTGAAAATGGTAGTGAAACCGGTATGTTGGCAAGCGTACGGGTCAACGAGACCCCACACATGAACTAAATAACTCACTGAAGGAACACAGTGGTGCCCTTCAAGCCAAACCAATGAAAAACAATGAGGGACACACAGGGAGCTAACTATTATGTTACTTACTGTTCCGTGTGAGGCGGATCGGAAGTGCTCCTATCCCTCGCTCAGCCGGTCCGGGAGTAACGAACAGATCAAGGATCTCACACAAGTACCAGCGGCCGGCGGAGCGTGGAGGCGGAACTTCCGGTACTTCCCGGCTGAAACGGTGTTACGACTGGAGCGCTAACCCTGTTTAGGGCGCCATGTTGGAATTCCTCCAACTAATGCGAGACACACACTCCAGGCAGCAGCAATCGTGGGCGCCATTAGCAAAGTCTTGTATTATGTAAACATGACAAGGTGAATGGGTTCAAAACACCTGAAAGTTATTGACTCGTTGCCATAATCTAGTATGGGCGGGAAAATTGGTGATTAAACCTGTGTAAATAGTGTCATGCACGACAGGAATGATGGTGGTGCTGCGAACGATAGAAAGGGGGCCCAACCTTACTAGTGTATCTCGTAAAAGGTCCGAGTTAGTAACTAGATTAAGCTGTATGAAGGGGGCTCTTCCTTGTCGGAATCAACACGTATGTAATGCTAACTGATTGAGGTAATATGTTGGGCAAACATACGGGGACAGGTTGGAGTCTGGAAGTATTATAGTAAAAAAGGAGCAAATACACTGAGTTAGGGGCAGAAATAAAAGAGCCCAAGGTGGTAATTAGGTTAATTGGCTCCAAGGGATATCCTCATTAAGCCCTCCTTTGTCAGTGGCAAGTCGTAGGACCCAACGTTGTTCCAACCGGAACAATGATTTTGTAGGCATCCCCGGGTGGGTTTCTAATACGGCCCAATTGAAGGAGTCAGGGGGATGTTGCACCTGATTGAAGTGACAGGTCATTTTGGTATTTGTTTTCTGGCATCTGAAATTGCTTCTATGTTCCATTATCCGGACTTTGACTGGTCTCGAGGTCATCCCTATGTAAAGGAGACCACACGGGCAGTCCAGTATATAGATACAGTTAGAAGTGTTGCAATTAGTGTGTGCGGCCATTCTCCAACTAGCTCCGTTAGGGAACTTAAGTTCTTTAGTAACCTTAGTTTGGGGGCACACTGAGCATGACCCACAAGGGTAATGACCCCTAACAGGGGGCAAGTCCCATAGTGTCCTTTGTGTATTGCCCTGTTGTTTCTTAGGTCTAGTGTGTATCAACATGTCCTTGAGGTTACTAGTTCGTTTAAACGCGAACCTGGGTTTAGGAAGCTTGAGAGTTCCTGTGTTAAGAATGTTCCAATGTTTACAAATGATGTTTCTAACTCGGTTCGAGTCAGGGGTATATGTCGTTACACAGGTCATGACCCTATCAGGTTCTCTAGTTCTGACCTCCAATAGGCTCTCACGGTTATTATGCTGTGCCCTTTTGTACGCGAGATCAATAACCTGTTTAGGGTATTCTCTTTGAAGTAGGTCTGTCTTCAGCGTGTTAGACTCATTCTTGTAGTCAGTAAGTGTACTGCAATTCCTTCTAATACGAAGGAATTGCCCAAAGGGTAAGTTTTGTCGCAGAGCCCTTGGATGATGACTACTAAAACGTAGGAGACTATTCCTGTCGGTTGGTTTGCGGTAAAGAGTGGTAGAAATATTGTCACCCTCTAGTTTAATCAACAGGTCAAGAAATGGGATCTCTGTTTCTGAAATGCTGTTAGTGAATTTCAAAAAGGGGTTCAATGTGTTGATCCAAATACAGAATTCGTCGCATTTGGTGCGTTCTCCCTTCCATAGGATCAGGATATCATCAATGAATCGCTTCCACAATAACACATTGGTGACATACGGATTTCTGGGATTGTGGATCTCCCTCTCCTCAAATGCTGCCATGTACATACATGCTAGACTAGGCGCGAATGTGCTGCCCATTGAAGTGCCCTGCGTCTGATGGTAAAGCTGGGTATCATATTCAAAGAAATTTTCTGTAAGTGCTAAAGTGGCACAATCCAGTACGAAGGCCACTGGGGTTGGTGAATCCCACTCACTGTGGCTAAGAGCATCTTCAATAACATCAAGGGTTGCCCTTTGAGGAATATTAGTATAAAGAGCCACAACATCCAGGGTGACCAAGAGATCTACTTCTTCTGGATGTTGGGTCCCCTCGATTAGACGTAAGACGTCTGTGGTGTCCCTGATGAAAGAGGGGGTAGCTCTAACCAGTGGTTGCATGAAATGATCCACGAACTTGGAGAGGGGTTCCAGGATGGACCCGATCCCTGACACGATGGGGCGTCCAGGAACAGGGGTGATCCCCTTGTGGATCTTGGGTAGGCAGTAAAAATAAGGGGTCTTGGGGTCCTTCGTTATTAGGAATTCTGCTTCCTTCTTGGTAATCCAACCCTCTGTTTCAGCAGAAAAGACCATGGAGGATATAATTCTACTCAGCCTAGGTGTGGGGTCTTCCCTAATAGGTGTGTAGTATACCCTATCGCTTAGTTGTCTGCGACATTCATTGTCGTAGTCCAGTGTGGACATGATCACCGTAGCTCCACCTTTATCAGCCTGTTTGATTATGATGTTCACATCATTCGCCAGGTCTAAGATGGCAGTGGTTTCATTGGAAGACAAGTTGTGATACGGAGCAGGGGTAGATGTACTGTTCAGATCTTTCAACACTGCTTGCTCAAATGTTAACACCTCGTTGGGAACCATGCTGCTATTAGGTGTAAAAGTAGATGGTCTGTGCAAACCAGAATCACCCATTGGTAGTGGTGGTTGGTCTTGAAAAAAGGCTTGTAGGCGGATTTTACGGAAAAAACCTTGTATTTCACAAATGTCACGAAATTTATCATTTCGAGGTGTGGGAACATACCCCAGACCTTTTTGGAGAACCTTGACCTCAATCGGTGAAAGGGCTCTGGGTGAGAGGTTAATAATCAATGTCTCCTCCCCCTTGTCTGACTCCTGGTCTCTACTGCTCGTGTTGACTGTTCTGGCAAATCCTGCCATTGTACTCTTTTTGGACCTCTTCTGCGCCCTCTTCCTCTGCCCCAGCCTCTGTCTAAAAAAGGTGGCTCAGTCCCATGTTGGAAAAAAGGCGGAGGGCCTTGTTGGTACATTGGATATTGCCAGTATGGAGGTCCCTGATATGGTGGTATATGGAAAGGAGGATACATAGGCTGTTGGAAAGCTCTTGTTTTCCTGTTATTCCAGCTCCCAGTGCTGGAATCACTGTTAGATGAAGAACCCCTACGTGATGAGTTGGAACCTTCATCAGAAGAGTAACTAGTAGCTGTTGCAGTATAGTCTGCCTTGAGATAGGGATAGATCTTCTCAACAGAGAATTTCTGAATATCTTTCTGGAGTTTTGAAATCTTCTGTTTCATTAAGTATTCCCTATTCTCTGCAATCTCTGCATTGATCTCTGCTAGCTTGCTCTTATATGCAGCTGTTTGGACAATAACCTTAATCGCACCCTCTGCTGTTTGTATTCTTATCAGTAGGGTGTCTGCAATTCTCTTAGCCGTGTTGATTATAAGGATCAGCCAGTCCCTAGTGCACTTCCATGCTACTAGGGACCATTCTTTCTTAAAGACAGGATCCTCCAGAAACAAACGTGGGAAATTGTTAACAATCAAGCCGTTTGGGGCTATATTAGCCCTAAGGTACTCTGTCATCATCGCTCCATGCAGAGTCACCTTCAGCCATTCATGTTTCATGTTAGTTAGCGAAGTCCAATCTTCTGACTGGCTGCCGGAGGCGATGTTGCCATCCGGCCCCAAAAGTGACGGTGCTCTCAAAATCTCAGCTGCAGCTTCATCACCAAAGCTCAATCCCTGATAGTCCTCCATTCTACTTGTCGGAGGTCCTAGTGGGGATACTCAAAGTGAAGATGGAGAGTAGAAACCCCCATCTTAAAAATTGGGCCAGGAGAACCAATCGTAACTTCCTGGTAACCTACTAATTATATTCCCGCGGGCAATGAAGCCCGTGCAATCAGTTTAACCAAAGAGAGGGAAACAAGGGCAGTTATTTACTTAGGTCCAGCATACATGCCCAAAATGATATCTCTACAATTAAGGTATGCAGTTCCTAATATTAACAGCAGGTGGTTATAATCAATCAAAAAGCTCCACACGATAGTGTAGAGCGTAACTTAGGAGGAGAGTCTCCTCCTGTTGGAAAAAGACCCTCACACACCCAGCCAGCTAGGTGTCTTGCTTCATCATCGGGTCTGCTCCTTATCGGGTTGGCGCTGCAATACCCGATCGGCGCCCGAGATGGGGCCTTCTTGGCGGAGATCTTTATTCCTTATGCCGTAGGGTGTAGTGCGTGTGAGGGCCCTAAAAACAGTGTAGGTGATAATGATGTGTGAATAAGTGTAGTTTAAAATAGGAAGTGGTGGTCCACTCAGAACAATTTTAATGAAATGTGGCCATCACCCTAATTAAAAATTGAAAAGAGAAAACGCGTATCTTCACTCTAAAGTTGTGAGATTATACGCTTATGACATAGGTCAACATGTTTCTTGCCTTTATTCCTAGTAGATGGCAATTCCTCAGGACCAAAATAGGATCTACCTACACTTTTTGGTGGTGGTCAATAACTACATTAAGTGAGGTAATAACCACTCATACAGCACCCTCAAAAGTGATACCTGTAGATCTAAAAACAACCTGCAATAAAACAGAATAAGAAACATTAATTTTGTCATGTAAGGATATTCTGGTAATTCAAGGACCCTGTGCCTCAACCAAAATCCATGGTGCAGTAACCGCATGCCGAACGCGGGTGACTGATGGCATGCGATAAGTCTGAGCTACAGTTGGTGAGGAAAAATTAACAACATATTAAAAAATGGCAGCTGAAGTGAGCATCGTTTTTTAACTTACCCAAATTGGGTCGAGGACGCACGGCATCGGTACCGGCTGGTGAGGACACTAGAGTGTAGTGTCCTGTAGGAGTAAAAACAGAGAACAAGTGCTAGGAGATTAAACGGCCAGATACAGCTACCTGTAGGTGTATCAAGCAAAGCGGATGAGGAAGCCACAACATAACAGTACCCAGTTGTATCGTAATCATGTTTAGCAGTATGGGTCTCTCAGGCGAACACACTGGCCCGTCCATGTCAATTGAAAAAGCAGAGGGCGTAGATTAACCAGTCGGCGTCTCCCGGTGTTAATACCGACGCTGACCAAGTTCAGCGTCAAATGCGCACCTGGTGCCCGTCGTGGTAAATAGAACAACGCTCCTCTGGTATCAACAACAAGTGAGAAACAACAACTCAAGATGTGGGAGAATTGAGAGCCGACCTTACCAACATCACTCCGTTGAAAATGGTAGTGAAACCGGTATGTTGGCAAGCGTACGGGTCAACGAGACCCCACACATGAACTAAATAACTCACTGAAGGAACACAGTGGTGCCCTTCAAGCCAAACCAATGAAAAACAATGAGGGACACACAGGGAGCTAACTATTATGTTACTTACTGTTCCGTGTGAGGCGGATCGGAAGTGCTCCTATCCCTCGCTCAGCCGGTCCGGGAGTAACGAACAGATCAAGGATCTCACACAAGTACCAGCGGCCGGCGGAGCGTGGAGGCGGAACTTCCGGTACTTCCCGGCTGAAACGGTGTTACGACTGGAGCGCTAACCCTGTTTAGGGCGCCATGTTGGATTTCCTCCAACTAATGTGAGACACACACTCCAGGCAGCAGCAATCGTGGGCGCCATTAGCAAAGTCTTGTATTATGTAAACATGACAAGGTGAATGGGTTCAAAACACCTGAAAGTTATTGACTCGTTGCCATAATCTAGTATGGGCGGGAAAATTGGTGATTAAACCTGTGTAAATAGTGTCATGCACGACAGGAATGATGGTGGTGCTGCGAACGATAGAAGGGGGCCCAACCTTACTAGTGTATCTCGTAAAAGGTCCGAGTTAGTAACTAGATTAAGCTGTATGAAGGGGGCTCTTCCTTGTCGGAATCAACACGTATGTAATGCTAACTGATTGAGGTAATATGTTGGGCAAACATACGGGGACAGGTTGGAGTCTGGAAGTACTATAGTAAAAAAGGAGCAAATACACTGAGTTAGGGGCAGAAATAAAAGAGCCCAAGGTGGTAATTAGGTTAATTGGCTCCAAGGGATATCCTCATTAAGCCCTCCTTTGTCAGTGGCAAGTCGTAGGACCCAACGTTGTTCCAACCGGAACAATGATTTTGTAGGCATCCCCGGGTGGGTTTCTAATACGGCCCAATTGAAGGAGTCAGGGGGATGTTGCACCTGATTGAAGTGACAGGTCATTTTGGTATTTGTTTTCTGGCATCTGAAATTGCTTCTATGTTCCATTATCCGGACTTTGACTGGTCTCGAGGTCATCCCTATGTAAAGGAGACCACACGGGCAGTCCAGTATATAGATACAGTTAGAAGTGTTGCAATTAGTGTGTGCGGCCATTCTCCAACTAGCTCCGTTAGGGAACTTAAGTTCTTTAGTAACCTTAGTTTGGGGGCACACTGAGCATGACCCACAAGGGTAATGACCCCTAACAGGGGGCAAGTCCCATAGTGTCCTTTGTGTATTGCCCTGTTGTTTCTTAGGTCTAGTGTGTATCAACATGTCCTTGAGGTTACTAGTTCGTTTAAACGCGAACCTGGGTTTAGGAAGCTTGAGAGTTCCTGTGTTAAGAATGTTCCAATGTTTACAAATGATGTTTCTAACTCGGTTCGAGTCAGGGGTATATGTCGTTACACAGGTCATGACCCTATCAGGTTCTCTAGTTCTGACCTCCAATAGGCTCTCACGGTTATTATGCTGTGCCCTTTTGTACGCGAGATCAATAACCTGTTTAGGGTATTCTCTTTGAAGTAGGTCTGTCTTCAGCGTGTTAGACTCATTCTTGTAGTCAGTAAGTGTACTGCAATTCCTTCTAATACGAAGGAATTGCCCAAAGGGTAAGTTTTGTCGCAGAGCCCTTGGATGATGACTACTAAAACGTAGGAGACTATTCCTGTCGGTTGGTTTGCGGTAAAGAGTGGTAGAAATATTGTCACCCTCTAGTTTAATCAACAGGTCAAGAAATGGGATCTCTGTTTCTGAAATGCTGTTAGTGAATTTCAAAAAGGGGTTCAATGTGTTGATCCAAATACAGAATTCGTCGCATTTGGTGCGTTCTCCCTTCCATAGGATCAGGATATCATCAATGAATCGCTTCCACAATAACACATTGGTGACATACGGATTTCTGGGATTGTGGATCTCCCTCTCCTCAAATGCTGCCATGTACATACATGCTAGACTAGGCGCGAATGTGCTGCCCATTGAAGTGCCCTGCGTCTGATGGTAAAGCTGGGTATCATATTCAAAGAAATTTTCTGTAAGTGCTAAAGTGGCACAATCCAGTACGAAGGCCACTGGGGTTGGTGAATCCCACTCACTGTGGCTAAGAGCATCTTCAATAACATCAAGGGTTGCCCTTTGAGGAATATTAGTATAAAGAGCCACAACATCCAGGGTGACCAAGAGATCTACTTCTTCTGGATGTTGGGTCCCCTCGATTAGACGTAAGACGTCTGTGGTGTCCCTGATGAAAGAGGGGGTAGCTCTAACCAGTGGTTGCATGAAATGATCCACGAACTTGGAGAGGGGTTCCAGGATGGACCCGATCCCTGACACGATGGGGCGTCCAGGAACAGGGGTGATCCCCTTGTGGATCTTGGGTAGGCAGTAAAAATAAGGGGTCTTGGGGTCCTTCGTTATTAGGAATTCTGCTTCCTTCTTGGTAATCCAACCCTCTGTTTCAGCAGAAAAGACCATGGAGGATATAATTCTACTCAGCCTAGGTGTGGGGTCTTCCCTAATAGGTGTGTAGTATACCCTATCGCTTAGTTGTCTGCGACATTCATTGTCGTAGTCCAGTGTGGACATGATCACCGTAGCTCCACCTTTATCAGCCTGTTTGATTATGATGTTCACATCATTCGCCAGGTCTAAGATGGCAGTGGTTTCATTGGAAGACAAGTTGTGATACGGAGCAGGGGTAGATGTACTGTTCAGATCTTTCAACACTGCTTGCTCAAATGTTAACACCTCGTTGGGAACCATGCTGCTATTAGGTGTAAAAGTAGATGGTCTGTGCAAACCAGAATCACCCATTGGTAGTGGTGGTTGGTCTTGAAAAAAGGCTTGTAGGCGGATTTTACGGAAAAAACCTTGTATTTCACAAATGTCACGAAATTTATCATTTCGAGGTGTGGGAACATACCCCAGACCTTTTTGGAGAACCTTGACCTCAATCGGTGAAAGGGCTCTGGGTGAGAGGTTAATAATCAATGTCTCCTCCCCCTTGTCTGACTCCTGGTCTCTACTGCTCGTGTTGACTGTTCTGGCAAATCCTGCCATTGTACTCTTTTTGGACCTCTTCTGCGCCCTCTTCCTCTGCCCCAGCCTCTGTCTAAAAAAGGTGGCTCAGTCCCATGTTGGAAAAAAGGCGGAGGGCCTTGTTGGTACATTGGATATTGCCAGTATGGAGGTCCCTGATATGGTGGTATATGGAAAGGAGGATACATAGGCTGTTGGAAAGCTCTTGTTTTCCTGTTATTCCAGCTCCCAGTGCTGGAATCACTGTTAGATGAAGAACCCCTACGTGATGAGTTGGAACCTTCATCAGAAGAGTAACTAGTAGCTGTTGCAGTATAGTCTGCCTTGAGATAGGGATAGATCTTCTCAACAGAGAATTTCTGAATATCTTTCTGGAGTTTTGAAATCTTCTGTTTCATTAAGTATTCCCTATTCTCTGCAATCTCTGCATTGATCTCTGCTAGCTTGCTCTTATATGCAGCTGTTTGGACAATAACCTTAATCGCACCCTCTGCTGTTTGTATTCTTATCAGTAGGGTGTCTGCAATTCTCTTAGCCGTGTTGATTATAAGGATCAGCCAGTCCCTAGTGCACTTCCATGCTACTAGGGACCATTCTTTCTTAAAGACAGGATCCTCCAGAAACAAACGTGGGAAATTGTTAACAATCAAGCCGTTTGGGGCTATATTAGCCCTAAGGTACTCTGTCATCATCGCTCCATGCAGAGTCACCTTCAGCCATTCATGTTTCATGTTAGTTAGCGAAGTCCAATCTTCTGACTGGCTGCCGGAGGCGATGTTGCCATCCGGCCCCAAAAGTGACGGTGCTCTCAAAATCTCAGCTGCAGCTTCATCACCAAAGCTCAATCCCTGATAGTCCTCCATTCTACTTGTCGGAGGTCCTAGTGGGGATACTCAAAGTGAAGATGGAGAGTAGAAACCCCCATCTTAAAAATTGGGCCAGGAGAACCAATCGTAACTTCCTGGTAACCTACTAATTATATTCCCGCGGGCAATGAAGCCCGTGCAATCAGTTTAACCAAAGAGAGGGAAACAAGGGCAGTTATTTACTTAGGTCCAGCATACATGCCCAAAATGATATCTCTACAATTAAGGTATGCAGTTCCTAATATTAACAGCAGGTGGTTATAATCAATCAAAAAGCTCCACACGATAGTGTAGAGCGTAACTTAGGAGGAGAGTCTCCTCCTGTTGGAAAAAGACCCTCACACACCCAGCCAGCTAGGTGTCTTGCTTCATCATCGGGTCTGCTCCTTATCGGGTTGGCGCTGCAATACCCGATCGGCGCCCGAGATGGGGCCTTCTTGGCGGAGATCTTTATTCCTTATGCCGTAGGGTGTAGTGCGTGTGAGGGCCCTAAAAACAGTGTAGGTGATAATGATGTGTGAATAAGTGTAGTTTAAAATAGGAAGTGGTGGTCCACTCAGAACAATTTTAATGAAATGTGGCCATCACCCTAATTAAAAATTGAAAAGAGAAAACGCGTATCTTCACTCTAAAGTTGTGAGATTATACGCTTATGACATAGGTCAACATGTTTCTTGCCTTTATTCCTAGTAGATGGCAATTCCTCAGGACCAAAATAGGATCTACCTACACTTTTTGGTGGTGGTCAATAACTACATTAAGTGAGGTAATAACCACTCATACAGCACCCTCAAAAGTGATACCTGTAGATCTAAAAACAACCTGCAATAAAACAGAATAAGAAACATTAATTTTGTCATGTAAGGATATTCTGGTAATTCAAGGACCCTGTGCCTCAACCAAAATCCATGGTGCAGTAACCGCATGCCGAACGCGGGTGACTGATGGCATGCGATAAGTCTGAGCTACAGTTGGTGAGGAAAAATTAACAACATATTAAAAAATGGCAGCTGAAGTGAGCATCGTTTTTTAACTTACCCAAATTGGGTCGAGGACGCACGGCATCGGTACCGGCTGGTGAGGACACTAGAGTGTAGTGTCCTGTAGGAGTAAAAACAGAGAACAAGTGCTAGGAGATTAAACGGCCAGATACAGCTACCTGTAGGTGTATCAAGCAAAGCGGATGAGGAAGCCACAACATAACAGTACCCAGTTGTATCGTAATCATGTTTAGCAGTATGGGTCTCTCAGGCGAACACACTGGCCCGTCCATGTCAATTGAAAAAGCAGAGGGCGTAGATTAACCAGTCGGCGTCTCCCGGTGTTAATACCGACGCTGACCAAGTTCAGCGTCAAATGCGCACCTGGTGCCCGTCGTGGTAAATAGAACAACGCTCCTCTGGTATCAACAACAAGTGAGAAACAACAACTCAAGATGTGGGAGAATTGAGAGCCGACCTTACCAACATCACTCCGTTGAAAATGGTAGTGAAACCGGTATGTTGGCAAGCGTACGGGTCAACGAGACCCCACACATGAACTAAATAACTCACTGAAGGAACACAGTGGTGCCCTTCAAGCCAAACCAATGAAAAACAATGAGGGACACACAGGGAGCTAACTATTATGTTACTTACTGTTCCGTGTGAGGCGGATCGGAAGTGCTCCTATCCCTCGCTCAGCCGGTCCGGGAGTAACGAACAGATCAAGGATCTCACACAAGTACCAGCGGCCGGCGGAGCGTGGAGGCGGAACTTCCGGTACTTCCCGGCTGAAACGGTGTTACGACTGGAGCGCTAACCCTGTTTAGGGCGCCATGTTGGAATTCCTCCAACTAATGTGAGACACACACTCCAGGCAGCAGCAATCGTGGGCGCCATTAGCAAAGTCTTGTATTATGTAAACATGACAAGGTGAATGGGTTCAAAACACCTGAAAGTTATTGACTCGTTGCCATAATCTAGTATGGGCGGGAAAATTGGTGATTAAACCTGTGTAAATAGTGTCATGCACGACAGGAATGATGGTGGTGCTGCGAACGATAGAAGGGGGCCCAACCTTACTAGTGTATCTCGTAAAAGGTCCGAGTTAGTAACTAGATTAAGCTGTATGAAGGGGGCTCTTCCTTGTCGGAATCAACACGTATGTAATGCTAACTGATTGAGGTAATATGTTGGGCAAACATACGGGGACAGGTTGGAGTCTGGAAGTACTATAGTAAAAAAGGAGCAAATACACTGAGTTAGGGGCAGAAATAAAAGAGCCCAAGGTGGTAATTAGGTTAATTGGCTCCAAGGGATATCCTCATTAAGCCCTCCTTTGTCAGTGGCAAGTCGTAGGACCCAACGTTGTTCCAACCGGAACAATGATTTTGTAGGCATCCCCGGGTGGGTTTCTAATACGGCCCAATTGAAGGAGTCAGGGGGATGTTGCACCTGATTGAAGTGACAGGTCATTTTGGTATTTGTTTTCTGGCATCTGAAATTGCTTCTATGTTCCATTATCCGGACTTTGACTGGTCTCGAGGTCATCCCTATGTAAAGGAGACCACACGGGCAGTCCAGTATATAGATACAGTTAGAAGTGTTGCAATTAGTGTGTGCGGCCATTCTCCAACTAGCTCCGTTAGGGAACTTAAGTTCTTTAGTAACCTTAGTTTGGGGGCACACTGAGCATGACCCACAAGGGTAATGACCCCTAACAGGGGGCAAGTCCCATAGTGTCCTTTGTGTATTGCCCTGTTGTTTCTTAGGTCTAGTGTGTATCAACATGTCCTTGAGGTTACTAGTTCGTTTAAACGCGAACCTGGGTTTAGGAAGCTTGAGAGTTCCTGTGTTAAGAATGTTCCAATGTTTACAAATGATGTTTCTAACTCGGTTCGAGTCAGGGGTATATGTCGTTACACAGGTCATGACCCTATCAGGTTCTCTAGTTCTGACCTCCAATAGGCTCTCACGGTTATTATGCTGTGCCCTTTTGTACGCGAGATCAATAACCTGTTTAGGGTATTCTCTTTGAAGTAGGTCTGTCTTCAGCGTGTTAGACTCATTCTTGTAGTCAGTAAGTGTACTGCAATTCCTTCTAATACGAAGGAATTGCCCAAAGGGTAAGTTTTGTCGCAGAGCCCTTGGATGATGACTACTAAAACGTAGGAGACTATTCCTGTCGGTTGGTTTGCGGTAAAGAGTGGTAGAAATATTGACACCCTCTAGTTTAATCAACAGGTCAAGAAATGGGATCTCTGTTTCTGAAATGCTGTTAGTGAATTTCAAAAAGGGGTTCAATGTGTTGATCCAAATACAGAATTCGTCGCATTTGGTGCGTTCTCCCTTCCATAGGATCAGGATATCATCAATGAATCGCTTCCACAATAACACATTGGTGACATACGGATTTCTGGGATTGTGGATCTCCCTCTCCTCAAATGCTGCCATGTACATACATGCTAGACTAGGCGCGAATGTGCTGCCCATTGAAGTGCCCTGCGTCTGATGGTAAAGCTGGGTATCATATTCAAAGAAATTTTCTGTAAGTGCTAAAGTGGCACAATCCAGTACGAAGGCCACTGGGGTTGGTGAATCCCACTCACTGTGGCTAAGAGCATCTTCAATAACATCAAGGGTTGCCCTTTGAGGAATATTAGTATAAAGAGCCACAACATCCAGGGTGACCAAGAGATCTACTTCTTCTGGATGTTGGGTCCCCTCGATTAGACGTAAGACGTCTGTGGTGTCCCTGATGAAAGAGGGGGTAGCTCTAACCAGTGGTTGCATGAAATGATCCACGAACTTGGAGAGGGGTTCCAGGATGGACCCGATCCCTGACACGATGGGGCGTCCAGGAACAGGGGTGATCCCCTTGTGGATCTTGGGTAGGCAGTAAAAATAAGGGGTCTTGGGGTCCTTCGTTATTAGGAATTCTGCTTCCTTCTTGGTAATCCAACCCTCTGTTTCAGCAGAAAAGACCATGGAGGATATAATTCTACTCAACCTAGGTGTGGGGTCTTCCCTAATAGGTGTGTAGTATACCCTATCGCTTAGTTGTCTGCGACATTCATTGTCGTAGTCCAGTGTGGACATGATCACCGTAGCTCCACCTTTATCAGCCTGTTTGATTATGATGTTCACATCATTCGCCAGGTCTAAGATGGCAGTGGTTTCATTGGAAGACAAGTTGTGATACGGAGCAGGGGTAGATGTACTGTTCAGATCTTTCAACACTGCTTGCTCAAATGTTAACACCTCGTTGGGAACCATGCTGCTATTAGGTGTAAAAGTAGATGGTCTGTGCAAACCAGAATCACCCATTGGTAGTGGTGGTTGGTCTTGAAAAAAGGCTTGTAGGCGGATTTTACGGAAAAAACCTTGTATTTCACAAATGTCACGAAATTTATCATTTCGAGGTGTGGGAACATACCCCAGACCTTTTTGGAGAACCTTGACCTCAATCGGTGAAAGGGCTCTGGGTGAGAGGTTAATAATCAATGTCTCCTCCCCCTTGTCTGACTCCTGGTCTCTACTGCTCGTGTTGACTGTTCTGGCAAATCCTGCCATTGTACTCTTTTTGGACCTCTTCTGCGCCCTCTTCCTCTGCCCCAGCCTCTGTCTAAAAAAGGTGGCTCAGTCCCATGTTGGAAAAAAGGCGGAGGGCCTTGTTGGTACATTGGATATTGCCAGTATGGAGGTCCCTGATATGGTGGTATATGGAAAGGAGGATACATAGGCTGTTGGAAAGCTCTTGTTTTCCTGTTATTCCAGCTCCCAGTGCTGGAATCACTGTTAGATGAAGAACCCCTACGTGATGAGTTGGAACCTTCATCAGAAGAGTAACTAGTAGCTGTTGCAGTATAGTCTGCCTTGAGATAGGGATAGATCTTCTCAACAGAGAATTTCTGAATATCTTTCTGGAGTTTTGAAATCTTCTGTTTCATTAAGTATTCCCTATTCTCTGCAATCTCTGCATTGATCTCTGCTAGCTTGCTCTTATATGCAGCTGTTTGGACAATAACCTTAATCGCACCCTCTGCTGTTTGTATTCTTATCAGTAGGGTGTCTGCAATTCTCTTAGCCGTGTTGATTATAAGGATCAGCCAGTCCCTAGTGCACTTCCATGCTACTAGGGACCATTCTTTCTTAAAGACAGGATCCTCCAGAAACAAACGTGGGAAATTGTTAACAATCAAGCCGTTTGGGGCTATATTAGCCCTAAGGTACTCTGTCATCATCGCTCCATGCAGAGTCACCTTCAGCCATTCATGTTTCATGTTAGTTAGCGAAGTCCAATCTTCTGACTGGCTGCCGGAGGCGATGTTGCCATCCGGCCCCAAAAGTGACGGTGCTCTCAAAATCTCAGCTGCAGCTTCATCACCAAAGCTCAATCCCTGATAGTCCTCCATTCTACTTGTCGGAGGTCCTAGTGGGGATACTCAAAGTGAAGATGGAGAGTAGAAACCCCCCATCTTAAGAATTGGGCCAGGAGAACCAATCGTAACTTCCTGGTAACCTACTAATTATGTTCCCGCGGGCAATGAAGCCCGTGCAATCAGTTTAACCAAAGAGAGGGAAACAGGGGCAGTTATTTACTAAGGTCCAGCATACATGCCCAAAATGATATCTCTACAATTAAGGTATGCAGTTCCTAATATTAACAGCAGGTGGTTATAATAAATCAAAAAGCTCCACACGATAGTGTAGAGCATAACTTAGGAGGAGAGTCTCCTCCTGTTGGAAAAAGACCCTCACACACCCAGCCAGCTAGGTGTCTTGCTTCATCATCGGGTCTGCTCCTTATCGGGTTGGCGCTGCAATACCCGATCGGCGCCCGAGATGGGGCCTTCTTGGCGGAGATCTTTATTCCTTATGCCGTACGGTGTAGTGCGTGTGAGGGCCCTAAAAACAGTGTAGGTGATAATGATGTGTGAATAAGTGTAGTTTAAAATAGGAAGTGGTGGTCCACTCAGAACAATTTTAATGAAATGTGGCCATCACCCTAATTAAAAATTGAAAAGAGAAAACGCGTATCTTCACTCTAAAGTTGTGAGATTATACGCTTATGACATAGGTCAACATGTTTCTTGCCTTTATTCCTAGTAGATGGCAATTCCTCAGGACCAAAATAGGATCTACCTACACTTTTTGGTGGTGGTCAATAACTACATTAAGTGAGGTAATAACCACTCATACAGCACCCTCAAAAGTGATACCTGTAGATCTAAAAACAACCTGCAATAAAACAGAATAAGAAACATTAATTTTGTCATGTAAGGATATTCTGGTAATTCAAGGACCCTGTGCCTCAACCAAAATCCATGGTGCAGTAACCGCATGCCGAACGCGGGTGACTGATGGCATGCGATAAGTCTGAGCTACAGATGGTGAGGAAAAATTAACAACATATTAAAAAATGGCAGCTGAAGTGAGCATCGTTTTTAACTTACCCAAATTGGGTCGAGGACGCACGGCATCGGTACCGGCTGGTGAGGACACTAGAGTGTAGTGTCCTGTAGGAGTAAAAACAGAGAACAAGTGCTAGGAGATTAAACAGCCAGATACAGCTACCTGTAGCATCATTATCACCTACACTGTTTTTAGGGCCCTCACACGCACTACACCCTACGGCATAAGGAATAAAGATCTCCGCCAAGAAGGCCCCATCTCGGGCGCCGATCGGGTATTGCAGCGCCAACCCGATAAGGAGCAGACCCGATGATGAGGCAAGACACCTAGCTGGCTGGGTGTGTGAGGGTCTTTTTCCAACAGGAGGAGACTCTCCTCCTAAGTTATGCTCTACACTATCGTGTGGAGCTTTTTGATTTATTATAACCACCTGCTGTTAATATTAGGAACTGCATACCTTAATTGTAGAGACTGACTTTCCAAGCCCTGGCATCACACAATGGATGCTGCTGCCACAGACACAAGTCTGGCCTCCTGCTGCTGACCGAAACTCCGGCAGGGGAGGCCTGGACAATAGGTTTCCTGTCCCAGGGAGGTGTGACCACCTCCCCAGACAGGATAGTGTGTATTGGGGCTGGGCGGGAGCACTCTCGGGTGCTTTGAAGTCCTGCACTGGGGGCACATTTGGTGTCCTCAGGCATACCCCAGTTCAAACCGGATCAGGGGCTTGCAGCCCCTGCTTTGGCACGAACTGGACAAAGGGAAAGGGGTGTAGCCACCCTCTGCCCTGACCCACCCATAGGTGGGACCACAGAGTAAGTCCAACCCCTAAACTTAGTATAAGTATAGGAACCCAGTCCTTAGGACTTTAGATTATCCCTGGACAAAACTCTGACACAGAATCCTGGACCTTCGATGCTCTATTAAAGATTAGAGGACAGAAGAATCTCCCTTGGGGTCAAGGAGTGACTCCCCTGCTTGGCAGGCACCAAAGAAGCAATTGTCCGGTCTGCATCGCCTAAGCTCCCGTCAGACGCCGAAGTCTTTGCATCACCAGAGGTGGATTTCCAGACTTCCCCGAGGCTGCCCTGAGTCCCCAGCAAAGCTGAGGCCCGTAGCTGTCGTGGGTAATGTGGAACCGTGACCCCTGGACACCGCACGCATTTGCAAGTGCATCCTCTTCTGGGTCTCCCACGAAGTCGTGCTTTGGGCTCCTAGTAGCCCTATCCTCCAGCACCAACTGCACCAAAGATCGCTGGCCTCCACTCCACGAGTGTCCTGTGAGCCAGCTCCACGTGCACCGTCTCGAGGCTCCTTCGCGGTCGCTAGCCCATTGGCTAGTAGCCCTTCACAAAGGCCAATCTTTTTCTACTTGGGCTCCCTGGTTGCTCCAGGCTTGCCCTCACTTACCCTTGCTGGGTGAGTTCCTCAGACCTTGCTGGTCTGCACAATCGTCAATCTTCATCTTCATCAAGACTTGCCATTGCTAAGGCTTGTTGGGTCCAATCCGGTCACTGACACCTCAGCACTCGACAAACTACGTGTACCAGCCCGAATCCTGCTCCTGGTTGCCGACAACGCCTCCTGGACCTCGTGGCTGAAGAGTCAAGATGACCATCAACCTACCTGAAGCACTCGACATTGGTGGGCATCTGCTCATCGCCTTCCTGGTCACTGGCTAGTGACCCAGACTCTGTCCCCTCTGCTTTCAGGTTCTTCAGATCTCCGATCCACCTTTGGATCCACCCGGACACTTTTCACTTGGTCGCCAGCAGCACTTTGCAGCAGATCGCCATTCAAATCGACGACGAAACCCGACCCCGAAAGGCACCTATGCACCTGGCTTCCCTGGGTGAGGTAACAAGAGTACTCCGGTGCTCCTGTGGGTAGAGACTCTAGAACGACCTAGTTCTCAAAGGGTTTGCTCCAAGTCCTTCTTTAAGTGTCCCTTTTCTTTAAATTCCAAACCGCGACTTTCTCCATAGAAGTTAACGGCGATTCGCGGCTGTGTTACTACACTGCACGCGTCCCCCGTGGGTCCCCTGTGTCACTACCTTGGGTGGTTCCTTGTGGTCCAAGCACTTCTAGAGGCTCTAGGCCTAGTGTCTAGCTCAGTCGTGGTTCTTATACCACTTTATTGGTATATGGTTTGGTACGCCCCTAGGGCCCAAACGTGTATTTGTGCTATTACTGTGTTTAAATAACTTATAACTTATGTATTTCGAACTCTAGCCTCATAAAGAGACTAGAGGGGTGTGTTTAGCAATAAATACATATATTTTGAATATATACCTGGTGTGGTGCTCTTTCATTTGATCACTCAAGAGATTATAGACTGGTAAAACAAGCTGCTTTACATTCCTTCAAGACTTAGCCTGAAGGCTGCTCTCCATAGCTACCACTAGGATAGCTTTCAATAAAGGTTGTCTTTAACCTATCTCCAATAAGGGGTTGTTTGGACTGGTGCAAGGTGCCCACTATAATTAGTGGACAGCATATGCCAGGCCAACTTCTCACAGAGCTGTGCAGAAACAGGCAAGAGAAGTGCAGAAAGAAGAAGAAAGGTGCAGTAAGAGGCAAGAGAGGTGCAGAAAGAGGCATGAGAAGTGCAGAAAGAAGCAACAGAGTTGCATAAAGAGGCAAGAGAAGTGCTGAAAGAGGCAAGAGAGGTGCAGAAAGAGGCAAGAGAGATGCAGAAAGGGGGAAAAAGGGTGCAGAAAGAGGGAAGAGGGGTGCAGAAAGAAGCAAGAGAGGTGAAGAAAGAAGCAAGAGAAGTCAGAAAGACCCATCAGAGGTACAGAAATAGGCAAGAGGGGTGCAGAAAGAGGCAAGAGAGCTGCAGAAAGAGGCAAGAGAGCTGCAGAAAGAGGAACAAAGGTACAGAAAGAGGAAGAAAGGTACAGAAAGAGGAAGAAAGGTGCAGAAAGAAGCAAGAAAGGTACAAAACGAGGCAAGAGAAGTATCGAAAGAAGCAAGAGAGGTGCAGAAAGAAGAGTGAGGTGCAGAGAGAGACAAGAGAGGTGCAGAAAGAAGAAGAAAGGCGCAGAAAGAAGCAAGAGAAGTGCAGAAAGAAGAAAGAGAAATGCAGAAAGAGGCAAGTGAGGTGCAGAAAGAAGCAAGTGAGGTGCAGAAAGAGGCAGGAGAAGTGCAGAAAGAGGCAAGAGAAGTACAGAAAGAGGCAAGAGAGGTGCAGAAAGAGGCAAGAGAAGTGCAGAAAGAAGCAACAGATGTGCAGAAAGAGGCAAGAGAAGTGCAGAAAGAAGCAAGAGAAGTGCAGAAAGAGGAAGAAAGGCAAAGAAAGAAGCAAGAAAAGTGCAGAAAGAAGCAAGAGAAGTATATAAAGAGGCAAGTGAGGTGCAGACAGAGGCAAGAGAGGTGCAGAAAGAGGCAAGAGTAGTGCAGAAAGAGGCAAGAGAGGTGCATAAAGAAGCAAAGGAACTGCAGAAAGGGGAAGAAAGGTACAGAAAAAGGCAAGAGAGGTGCAGAAAGAAGCAAGAGAGGTGCAGAAAGAGGAAGAAAGGGGGAAGAAGCAAGTAAAGTCCAGAAAGAGGCAAGAGTGGTGCAGAAAGAAGCAAGAGAGGTGCAGAAAGAGGCAAGAGAAGTGCAGAAAGAAGAGAACTGCAGAAAGAGGAAGAAAGGTGCAGAAAGAAGCAAGAGAAGTGCAGAAAGAGGCAAGTAAGGTTCAGAAAAAGGCAAGAGAGGTACAGAAAGAGGCAAGAGTGGTGCAGAAAGAGGCAAGAGAGGTGCAGAAAGATGAAGAAAGGTGCAGAAAGAGGAAGAGAGGTGCAGAAAGAGGCAAGAGAGGTACAGAAAGTAGGAAGAGGGGTTCAGAAAGAGGGAAGTGGGGTGTAGAAAGAGGCAAGAGGGGTGCAGAAAGAGCCAAGAGAGGTACAAAAAGAAGCAAGAGAAGTGCAGAAAGAACCAACAGAGGTAGAGAAAGAGGCAAGAGGGGTGCAGAAAGAGGCAAGAGAGCTGCAGAAAGAGGGAAGAGGGGTACAGAAAGAGGAAGAAAGGTGCAGAAAGAAGCAAGAGAAGTGCAGAAAGAAGCAAGAGAAGTGCAGAAAGAAGCAAGAGAAGTACAGAAAGAGGCAAGTGAGGAACAGAAAGAAGCAAGCGAGGTGCAGAAAGAGGCAAGAGAAGTGCAGAAAGAGGCAAGAGAAGTGCAGAAAGAAGCAACAGACTTGCAAAAAGAGGCAAGAGGGGAGCAGAAAGAGGCAAGAGAGGTGCAGAAAGAGGGAAGAGGGGTGCAGAAAGAGGAAGAAAGGTACAGAAATAAGCAAGAGAAGTGCAGAAAGTAGCAAGAGAAGTGCAGAACGAGGCAAGTGAGGTGCAGAAAGACGCAAGCGAGGTGCATAAAGAGGCAAGAGAAGTGTAGAAAGAGGCAAGAGAGGTGTAGAAAGAGGGAACAGGGTGCAGAAAGAGGCAAGATAAGTGCAGAAAGAAGCAACAGATGAGCATAAAGAGGCAAGAGAGGTGCAGAAGAAAGAAGCAAGAGAGGTGCAGAAAGAAGCAAGAGAGGTGCAGAAAGCGGGAGATGTGCAGAAAGAAGCAACAGAGTTACAGAAAGAGGCAAGAGAAGTGCTGAAAGAGGCAAGAGAGGTGCAAATAGAGGGACGAGAGGTACAGAAAGAGAGAAGAGTGGTGCAGAGAGAAGCAAGAGAGGTACAGAAATAAGCAAGAGAAGTGCAGAAAGAACCAAGAGAGGTGCAGGAAGAGGCAAGAGGGGTGAAGAAAGAGGTAGCAGAGATGCAGAAAGAGGGAAGAGGGGTGCAGAAACAGGAAGAAAGGTACAGAAAGAGGAAGAAAGGTACAGAAAGAAGCAAGAGAAGTGCAGAAAGAACCAACAGAGGTGCAGAAAGAGGCAAGAGAAGTACAGAAAGAAGCAAGAGAGGTGCAGAAAAAGAGAGTGAGGTGCAGAAAGAGGCAAGAGAGGTACAGAAAGAGGAAGAAATACACAGAAAAAAGGAAGAGAAGTGCAGAAAGAAGCAAGAGAAGTGCAGAAAGAAGCAAGAGAAGTGCAGAAAGAGGCAAGTGAGGTGCAGAAAGAGGCAAGTGAGGAACAGAAAGAAGCAAGCGAGGTGCAGAAAGAGGCAAGAGAAGTGCATAAAGAAGCAACAGACTTGCAAAAAGAGGCAAGAGGGGAGCAGAAAGAGGCAAGAGAGGTGCAGAAAGAGGGAAGAGGGGTGCAGAAAGAGGAAGAAAGGTGCAGAAATAAGCAAGAGAAGTGCAGAAAGTAGCAAGAGAAGTGCAGAACGAGGCAAGTGAGGTGCAGAAAGACGCAAGCGAGGTGCAGAAAGAGGCAAGAGAAGTGTAGAAAGAGGCAAGAGAGGTGCAGAAAGAGGGAACAGGGTGCAGAAAGAGGCAAGATAAGTGCAGAAAGAAGCAACAGATGAGCATAAAGAGGCAAGAGAGGTGCAGAAGAAAGAAGCAAGAGAGGTGCAGAAAGAAGCAAGAGAGGTGCAGAAAGCGGGAGATGTGCAGAAAGAAGCAACAGAGTTACAGAAAGAGGCAAGAGAAGTGCTGAAAGAGGCAAGAGAGGTGCAAATAGAGGGACGAGAGGTACAGAAAGAGAGAAGAGTGGTGCAGAGAGAAGCAAGAGAGGTACAGAAATAAGCAAGAGAAGTGCAGAAAGAACCAAGAGAGGTGCAGGAAGAGGCAAGAGGGGTGAAGAAAGAGGTAGCAGAGATGCAGAAAGAGGGAAGAGGGGTGCAGAAACAGAAAGAAAGGTACAGAAAGAGGAAGAAAGGTACAGAAAGAAGCAAGAGAAGTGCAGAAAGAAGAAAGAGAAATGCAGAAAGAGGCAAGTGAGGTGCAGAAAGAAGCAAGTGAGGTGCAGAAAGAGGCAGGAGAAGTGCAGAAAGAGGCAAGAGAAGTACAGAAAGAGGCAAGAGAGGTGCAGAAAGAGGCAAGAGAAGTGCAGAAAGAAGCAACAGATGTGCAGAAAGAGGCAAGAGAAGTGCAGAAAGAAGCAAGAGAAGTGCAGAAAGAGGAAGAAAGGCAAAGAAAGAAGCAAGAAAAGTGCAGAAAGAAGCAAGAGAAGTATATAAAGAGGCAAGTGAGGTGCAGACAGAGGCAAGAGAGGTGCAGAAAGAGGCAAGAGTAGTGCAGAAAGAGGCAAGAGAGGTGCAGAAAGAGGCAAGAGAGGTGCATAAAGAAGCAAAGGAACTGCAGAAAGGGGAAGAAAGGTACAGAAAAAGGCAAGAGAGGTGCAGAAAGAAGCAAGAGAGGTGCAGAAAGAGGAAGAAAGGGGGAAGAAGCAAGTAAAGTCCAGAAAGAGGCAAGAGTGGTGCAGAAAGAAGCAAGAGAGGTGCAGAAAGAGGCAAGAGTAGTGCAGAAAGAAGAGAACTGCAGAAAGAGGAAGAAAGGTGCAGAAAGAAGCAAGAGAAGTGCAGAAAGAGGCAAGTAAGGTTCAGAAAAAGGCAAGAGAGGTACAGAAAGAGGCAAGAGTGGTGCAGAAAGAGGCAAGAGAGGTGCAGAAAGATGAAGAAAGGTGCAGAAAGAGGAAGAGAGGTGCAGAAAGAGGAAAGAGAGGTACAGAAAGTAGGAAGAGGGGTTCAGAAAGAGGGAAGTGGGGTGTAGAAAGAGGCAAGAGGGGTGCAGAAAGAGCCAAGAGAGGTACAAAAAGAAGCAAGAGAAGTGCAGAAAGAACCAACAGAGGTAGAGAAAGAGGCAAGAGGGGTGCAGAAAGAGGCAAGAGAGCTGCAGAAAGAGGGAAGAGGGGTACAGAAAGAGGAAGAAAGGTGCAGAAAGAAGCAAGAGAAGTGCAGAAAGAAGCAAGAGAAGTGCAGAAAGAAGCAAGAGAAGTACAGAAAGAGGCAAGTGAGGAACAGAAAGAAGCAAGCGAGGTGCAGAAAGAGGCAAGAGAAGTGCAGAAAGAGGCAAGAGAAGTGCAGAAAGAAGCAACAGACTTGCAAAAAGAGGCATGAGGGGAGCAGAAAGAGGCAAGAGAGGTGCAGAAAGAGGGAAGAGGGGTGCAGAAAGAGGAAGAAAGGTACAGAAATAAGCAAGAGAAGTGCAGAAAGTAGCAAGAGAAGTGCAGAACGAGGCAAGTGAGGTGCAGAAAGACGCAAGCGAGGTGCATAAAGAGGCAAGAGAAGTGTAGAAAGAGGCAAGAGAGGTGTAGAAAGAGGGAACAGGGTGCAGAAAGAGGCAAGATAAGTGCAGAAAGAAGCAACAGATGAGCATAAAGAGGCAAGAGAGGTGCAGAAGAAAGAAGCAAGAGAGGTGCAGAAAGAAGCAAGAGAGGTGCAGAAAGCGGGAGATGTGCAGAAAGAAGCAACAGAGTTACAGAAAGAGGCAAGAGAAGTGCTGAAAGAGGCAAGAGAGGTGCAAATAGAGGGACGAGAGGTACAGAAAGAGAGAAGATTGGTGCAGAGAGAAGCAAGAGAGGTACAGAAATAAGCAAGAGAAGTGCATAAAGAACCAAGAGAGGTGCAGGAAGAGGCAAGAGGGGTGAAGAAAGAGGTAGCAGAGATGCAGAAAGAGGGAAGAGGGGTGCAGAAACAGGAAGAAAGGTACAGAAAGAGGAAGAAAGGTACAGAAAGAAGCAAGAGAAGTGCAGAAAGAACCAACAGAGGTGCAGAAAGAGGCAAGAGAAGTACAGAAAGAAGCAAGAGAGGTGCAGAAAAAGAGAGTGAGGTGCAGAAAGAGGCAAGAGAGGTACAGAAAGAGGAAGAAATACACAGAAAAAGGAAGAGAAGTGCAGAAAGAAGCAAGAGAAGTGCAGAAAGAAGCAAGAGAAGTGCAGAAAGAGGCAAGTGAGGTGCAGAAAGAGGCAAGTGAGGAACAGAAAGAAGCAAGCGAGGTGCAGAAAGAGGCAAGAGAAGTGCATAAAGAAGCAACAGACTTGCAAAAAGAGGCAAGAGGGGAGCAGAAAGAGGCAAGAGAGGTGCAGAAAGAGGGAAGAGGGGTGCAGAAAGAGGAAGAAAGGTGCAGAAATAAGCAAGGGAAGTGCAGAAAGTAGCAAGAGAAGTACAGAACGAGGCAAGTGAGGTGCAGAAAGACGCAAGCGAGGTGCAGAAAGAGGCAAGAGAAGTGTAGAAAGAGGCAAGAGAGGTGCAGAAAGAGGGAACATTGTACAGAAAGTAGGCAAGATAAGTGCAGAAAGAAGCAACAGATGAGCATAAAGAGGCAAGAGAGGTGCAGAAGAAAGAAGCAAGAGAGGTGCAGAAAGAAGCAAGAGAGGTGCAGAAAGCGGGAGATGTGCAGAAAGAAGCAACAGAGTTACAGAAAGGGGCAAGAGAAGTGCTGAAAGAGGCAAGAGAGGTGCAAATAGAGGGACGAGAGGTACAGAAAGAGAGAAGAGTGGTGCAGAGAGAAGCAAGAGAGGTACAGAAATAAGCAAGAGAAGTGCAGAAAGAACCAAGAGAGGTGCAGGAAGAGGCAAGAGGGGTGAAGAAAGAGGTAGCAGAGATGCAGAAAGAGGGAAGAGGGGTGCAGAAACAGAAAGAAAGGTACAGAAAGAGGAAGAAAGGTACAGAAAGAAGCAAGAGAAGTGCAGAAAGAAGAAAGAGAAATGCAGAAAGAGGCAAGTGAGGTGCAGAAAGAAGCAAGTGAGGTGCAGAAAGAGGCAGGAGAAGTGCAGAAAGAGGCAAGAGAAGTACAGAAAGAGGCAAGAGAGGTGCAGAAAGAGGCAAGAGAAGTGCAGAACGAAGCAACAGATGTGCAGAAAGAGGCAAGAGAAGTGCAGAAAGAAGCAAGAGAAGTGCAGAAAGAGGAAGAAAGGCAAAGAAAGAAGCAAGAAAAGTGCAGAAAGAAGCAAGAGAAGTATATAAAGAGGCAAGTGAGGTGCAGACAGAGGCAAGAGAGGTGCAGAAAGAGGCAAGAGTAGTGCAGAAAGAGGCAAGAGAGGTGCAGAAAGAGGCAAGAGAGGTGCATAAAGAAGCAAAGGAACTGCAGAAAGGGGAAGAAAGGTACAGAAAAAGGCAAGAGAGGCGCAGAAAGAAGCAAGAGAGGTGCAGAAAGAGGAAGAAAGGGGGGATGAAGCAAGTAAAGTCCAGAAAGAGGCAAGAGTTGTGGAGAAAGAAGCAAGAGAGTTGCAGAAAGAGGCAAGAGAAGTGCAGAAAGAAGAGAACTGCAGAAAGAGGAAGAAAGGCGCAGAAAGAAGCAAGAAAAGTGCAGAAAGAGGCAAGTAAGGTTCAGAAAAAGGCAAGAGAGGTACAGAAAGAGGCAAGAGTGGTGCAGAAAGAGGCAAGAGAGGTGCAGAAAGATGAAGAAAGGTGCAGAAAGAGGAAGAGAGGTGCAGAAAGAGGAAAGAGAGGTACAGAAAGTAGGAAGAGGGGTTCAGAAAGAGGGAAGTGGGGTGTAGAAAGAGGCAAGAGGGGTGCAGAAAGAGCCAAGAGAGGTACAAAAAGAAGCAAGAGAAGTGCAGAAAGAACCAACAGAGGTAGAGAAAGAGGCAAGAGGGGTGCAGAAAGAGGCAAGAGAGCTGCAGAAAGAGGGAAGAGGGGTACAGAAAGAGGAAGAAAGGTGCAGAAAGAAGCAAGAGAGGTGCAGAAAGAAGCAAGAGAAGTGCAGAAAGAAGCAAGAGAAGTACAGAAAGAGGCAAGTGAGGAACAGAAAGAAGCAAGCGAGGTGCAGAAAGAGGCAAGAGAAGTGCAGAAAGAGGCAAGAGAAGTGCAGAAAGAAGCAACAGACTTGCAAAAAGAGGCATGAGGGTAGCAGAAAGAGGCAAGAGAGGTGCAGAAAGAAGGAAGAGGGGTGCAGAAAGAGGAAGAAAGGTACAGAAATAAGCAAGAGAAGTGCAGAAAGTAGCAAGAGAAGTGCAGAACGAGGCAAGTGAAGTGCAGAAAGACGCAGGCGAGGTGCATAAAGAGGCAAGAGAAGTGTAGAAAGAGGCAAGAGAGGTGTAGAAAGAGGGAACAGGGTGCAGAAAGAGGCAAGATAAGTGCAGAAAGAAGCAACAGATGAGCATAAAGAGGCAAGAGAGGTGCAGAAGAAAGAAGCAAGAGAGGTGCAGAAAGAAGCAAGAGAGGTGCAGAAAGCGGGAGATGTGCAGAAAGAAGCAACAGAGTTACAGAAAGAGGCAAGAGAAGTGCTGAAAGAGGCAAGAGAGGTGCGAATAGAGGGACGAGAGGTACAGAAAGAGAGAAGAGTGGTGCAGAGAGAAGCAAGAGAGGTACAGAAATAAGCAAGAGAAGTGCAGAAAGAACCAAGAGAGGTGCAGGAAGAGGCAAGAGGGGTGAAGAAAGAGGTAGCAGAGATGCAGAAAGAGGGAAGAGGGGTGCAGAAACAGGAAGAAAGGTACAGAAAGAGGAAGAAAGGTACAGAAAGAAGCAAGAGAAGTGCAGAAAGAACCAACAGAGGTGCAGAAAGAGGCAAGAGAAGTACAGAAAGAAGCAAGAGAGGTGCAGAAAAAGAGAGTGAGGTGCAGAAAGAGGCAAGAGAGGTACAGAAAGAGGAAGAAATACACAGAAAAAGGAAGAGAAGTGCAGAAAGAAGCAAGAGAAGTGCAGAAAGAAGCAAGAGAAGTGCAGAAAGAGGCAAGTGAGGTGCAGAAAGAGGCAAGTGAGGAACAGAAAGAAGCAAGCGAGGTGCAGAAAGAGGCAAGAGAAGTGCATAAAGAAGCAACAGACTTGCAAAAAGAGGCAAGAGGGGAGCAGAAAGAGGCAAGAGAGGTGCAGAAAGAGGGAAGAGGGGTGCAGAAAGAGGAAGAAAGGTGCAGAAATAAGCAAGAGAAGTGCAGAAAGTAGCAAGAGAAGTACAGAACGAGTTAAGTGAGGTGCAGAAAGACGCAAGCGAGGTGCAGAAAGAGGCAAGAGAAGTGTAGAAAGAGGCAAGAGAGGTGCAGAAAGAGGGAACAGGGTGCAGAAAGAGGCAAGATAAGTGCAGAAAGAAGCAACAGATGAGCATAAAGAGGCAAGAGAGGTGCAGAAGAAAGAATCAAGAGAGGTGCAGAAAGAAGCAAGAGAGGTGCAGAAAGCGGGAGATGTGCAGCAAGAAGCAACAGAGTTACAGAAAGAGGCAAGAGAAGTGCTGAAAGAGGCAAGAGAGGTGCAAATAGAGGGACGAGAGGTACAGAAAGAGAGAAGAGTGGTGCAGAGAGAAGCAAGAGAGGTACAGAAATAAGCAAGAGAAGTGCAGAAAGAACCAAGAGAGGTGCAGGAAGAGGCAAGAGGGGTGAAGAAAGAGGTAGCAGAGATGCAGAAAGAGGGAAGAGGGGTGCAGAAACAGAAAGAAAGGTACAGAAAGAGGAAGAAAGGTACAGAAAGAAGCAAGAGAAGTGCAGAAAGAACCAACAGAGGTGCAGAAAGAGGCAAGAGAAGTACAGAAAGAAGCAAGAGAGGTGCAGAAAAAAGAGAGTGAGGTGCAGAAAGAGGCAAGAGAGGTACAGAAAGAGGAAGAAATATACAGAAAAAAGGAAGAGAAGTGCAGAAAGAAGCAAGAGAAGTGCAGAAAGAAGCAAGAGAAGTGCAGAAAGAGGCAAGTGAGGTGCAGAAAGAAGCAAGCGAGGTGCAGAAAGAGGCAAGAGAAGTGCATAAAGAGGCAAGAGAAGTGCAGAAAGAGGCAAGAGAGGTGCAGAAAGAGGGAATAGGGTGCAGAAAGAGCCAAGAGAAGTGCAGAAAAAAGCAACAGATGTGCAGAAAGAGGCAAGAGAGGTGCAGAAGAAAGAAGCAAGAGAGGTGCGGAAAGAAGCAAGAGAGGTGCAGAAAGCAGATGAGATGTGCAGAAAGAGGCAAGAGAAGTGCAGAAAGAGGAAGAAAGGTGCAGAAAGAGGCAAGAGAGGTGCAGAAAGAGGGAAGAGGGTACAGAAAGAGGGAAGAGGGTGCAGAAAGAGGCAAGAGAAGGGCAGAAAGAAGCAACAGATGTGCAGAAAGAGGCAATAGCTGTGCAGAAGAAAGAAGCAAGAGAGGTGCAGAAAGTGGAAGAGCTGTGCAGAAACAGGCAAGAGAAGTGCAGAAAGAAGAAGAAAGGTGCAGTAAGAGGCAAGAGAGGTGCAGAAAGAGGCATGAGAAGTGCAGAAAGAAGCAACAGAGTTGCATAAAGAGGCAAGAGAAGTACTGAAAGAGGCAAGAGAGGTGCAGAAAGAGGCAAGAGAGATGCAGAAAGGGGGAAAAGGGTGCAGAAAGAGGGAAGTGGGGTGCAGAAAGAAGCAAGAGAGGTGAAGAAAGAAGCAAGAGGAGTCAGAAAGAACCATCAGAGGTACAGAAATAGGCGAGGGGTGCAGAAAGAGGCAAGAGAGCTGCAGAAAGAGGGAAGAGGGGTGCAGAAAGAGGAACAAAGGTACAGAAAGAGGAAGAAAGGTGCAGAAAGAAGCAAGAAAGGTACAAAAAGAGGCAAGAGAAGTATAGAAAGAAGCAAGAGAGGTGCAGAAAGAAGAGTGAGGTGCAGAGAGAGACAAGAGAGGTGCAGAAAGAAGAAGAAAGGCACAGAAAGAAGCAAGAGAAGTGCAGAAAGAAGAAAGAGAAATGCAGAAAGAGGCAAGTGAGGTGCAGAAAGAAGCAAGTGAGGTGCAGAAAGAGGCAGGAGAAGTGCAGAAAGAGGCAAGAGAAGTACAGAAAGAGGCAAGAGAGGTACAGAAAGAGGCAAGAGAAGTGCAGAAAGAAGCAACAGATGTGCAGAAAGAGGCAAGAGAAGTGCAGAAAGAAGCAAGAGAAGAAAGGCAAAGAAAGAAGCAAGAAAAGTGCAGAAAGAAGCAAGAGAAGTATATAAAGAGGCAAGTGAGGTGCAGACAGAGGCAAGAGAGGTGCAGAAAGAGGCAAGAGTAGTGCAGAAAGAGGCAAGAGATGTGCAGAAAGAGGCAAGAGAGGTGCATAAAGAAGCTTAGTAGGAAGAGGGGTTCAGAAAGAGGGAAGCGGGGTGTAGAAAGAGGCAAGAGGGGTGCAGAAAGAAGCAAGAGAGGTACAGAAAGAAACAAGAGAAGTACAGAAAGACCCAACAGAGGTGCAGAAAGAGGCAAGAGGGGTGCAGAAAGAGGCAAAAGAGCTGCAGAAAGAGGGAAGAGGGGTGCAGAAAGAGGAATAAAGGCGCAGAAAGAAGCAAGAGAAGTGCAGAAAGAAGCAGGAGAAGCGAAGAAAGAGGTAGGAGAGATGCAGAAAGAGGGAAGAGGGGTGCAGAAAGAGGAAGAAAGGGACAGAAAGAGGAAGAAAGGTACAGAAAGAAGCAAGAGAAGTACAGAAAGAACCAACAGAGGTGCAGAAAGAGGCAAGAGAAGTATAGAAAGAAGCAAGAGAGGTGCAGAAAAAAGAGGGTGAGGTGCAGAAAGAGGCAAGAGAGCTGCAGAAAGAGGGAAGAGGGGTGCAGAAAGCGGAAGAAAGGCGCAGAAAGAACCAAGAGAGGTGCAGGAAGAGGCAAGAGGGGTGAAGAAAGAGGTAGGAGAGATGCAGAAAGAGGGAAGAGGGGTGCAGAAAGAGGAAGAAAGGTACAGAAAGAAGCAAGAGAATTGCAGAAAGAACCAACAGAGGTGCAGAAAGAGGAAGAAAGACACAGAAAGAAGGAAGAGAAGTGCAGAAAGAAGCAAGAGAAGTGCAGAAAGAAGCAAGAGAAGTGCAGAAAGAGGCAAGTGAGGTGCAGAAAGAAGCAAGCGAGGTGCAGAAAGAGGCAAGAGAAGTGCATAAAGAGGCAAGAGAAGTGCAGAAAGAGGCAAGAGAGATGCAGAAAAAGGGAATAGGGTGCAGAAAGAGGCAAGAGAAGTGCAGAAAAAAGCAACAGATGTGCAGAAAGAGGCAAGAGAGGTGCAGAAGAAAGAAGCAAGAGAGGTACGGAAAGAAGCAAGAGAGGTGCAGAAAGCAGATGAGATGTGCAGAAAGAGGCAAGAGAAGTGCAGAAAGAGGAAGAAAGGTGCAGAAAGAGGCAAGAGAGGTGCAGAAAGAGGGAAGAGGGTACAGAAAGAGGGAAGAGGGTGCAGAAAGAGGCAAGAGAAGTGCAGAAAGAAGCAACAGATGTGCAGAAAGAGGCAATAGCGGTGCAGAAGAAAGAAGCAAGAGAGGTGCAGAAAGTGGAAGAGCTGTGCAGAAACAGGCAAGAGAAGTGCAGAAAGAAGAAGAAAGGTGCAGTAAGAGGCAAGAGAGGTGCAGAAAGAGGCATGAGAAGTGCAGAAAGAAGCAACAGAGTTGCATAAAGAGGCAAGAGAAGTGCTGAAAGAGGCAAGAGAGGTGCAGAAAGAGGCAAGAGAGATGCAGAAAGGGGGAAAAAGGGTGCAGAAAGAGGGAAGAGGGGTGCAGAAAGAAGCAAGAGAGGTGAAGAAAGAAGCAAGAGAAGTCAGAAAGAACCATCAGAGGTACAGAAATAGGCGAGGGGTGCAGAAAGAGGCAAGAGAGCTGCAGAAAGAGGGAAGAGGGGTGCAGAAAGAGGAACAAAGGTACAGAAACAGGAACAAAGGTACAAAAAGAGGAAGAGAGGTGCAGAAAGAAGCAAGAAAGGTACAAAAAGAGGCAAGAGAAGTATAGAAAGAAGCAAGAGAGGTGCAGAAAGAAGAGTGAGGTGCAGAGAGAGACAAGAGAGGTGCAGAAAGAAGAAGAAAGGCGCAGAAAGAAGCAAGAGAAGTGCAGAAAGAAGAAAGAGAAATGGAGAAAGAGGCAAGTGAGGTGCAGAAAGAAGCAAGTGAGGTGCAGAAAGAGGCAGGAGAAGTGCAGAAAGAGGCAAGAGAAGTACAGAAAGAGGCAAGAGAGGTGCAGAAATAGGCAAGAGAAGTGCAGAAAGAAGCAACAGATGTGCAGAAAGAGGCAAGAGAAGTGCAGAAAGAAGCAAGAGAAGTGCAGAAAGAGGAAAAAAGGCAAAGAAAGAAGCAAGAAAAGTGCAGAAAGAAGCAAGAGAAGTATATAAAGAGGCAAGTGAGGTGCAGACAGAGGCAAGAGAGGTGCAGAAAGAGGCAAGAGTAGTTCAGAAAGAAGAGAACTGCAGAAAGAGGAAGAAAGGCGCGGAAAGAAGCAAGAGAAGTGCAGAAAGAGGCAAGTAAGGCTCAGAAAAAGGCAAGAGAGGTACAGAAAGAGGCAGGAGTGGTGCAGAAAGAGGCAAGAGAGGTGCAGAAAGAGGAAGAAAGGTGCAGAAAGAGGAAGAGAGGTGCAGAAAGAGGCAAGAGAGGTACAGAAAGTAGGAAGAGGGGTTCAGAAAGAGGGAAGTGGGGTGTAGAAAGAGGCAAGAGGGGTGCAGAAAGAAGCAAGAGAGGTACAGAAAGAAGCAAGAGAAGTGCAGAAAGAACCAACAGAGGTGCAGAAAGAGGCAAGAGGGGTGCAGAAAGAGGCAAGAGAGCTGCAGAAAGAGGGAAGAGGGGTGCAGAAAGAGGAAGAAAGGCGCAGAAAGAAGCAAGAGAAGTGCAGAAAGAAGCAGGAGAAGTGAAGAAAGAAGCAAGAGAAGTACAGAAAGAGGTAAGTGAGGTACAGAAAGAAGCAAGTGAGGTGTAGAAGGATGCAAGAGAAGTGCATAAAGAAGCAACAGAGTTGCAAAAAGAGGCACGAGGGGTGCAGAAAGAGGCAAGAGAGGTGCAGAAAGAGGGAAGAGGGGTGCAGAAAGAGGACGAAAGGTACAGAAATAAGCAAGAGAAGTGCAGAAAGTAGCAAGAGAAGTACAGAACGAGGCAAGTGAGGTGCAGAAAGAAGCAAGCGAGGTGCAGAAAGAGGCAAGAGAAGTGTAGAAAGAGACAAGAGAGGTACAGAAAGAGGGAACATGGTGCAGAAAGAGGCAAGATAAGTGCAGAAAGAAGCAACAGATGTGCATAAAGAGTCAAGAGAGGTGCAGAAGAAAGAAGCAAGAGAGGTGCAGAAAGAAGCAAGAGATGTGCAGAAAGCGGGAGATGTGCAGAAACAGGCAAGAGAAGTGCAGAAAGAGGAAGAAAGGTGCAGAAAGAGGCAAGAGAGGCGCAGAAAGAGGCAAGAGAGGTGCAGAAAGAGGCAAGAGAAGTGCAGAAAGAAGCAACAGAGTTGCAGAAAGAGGCAAGAGAAGTGCTGAAAGAGGCAAGAGAGGTGCAAATAGAGGGAAGAGAGGTACAGAAAGAGAGAAGAGGGGTGCAGAGAGAAGCAAGAGAGGTACAGAAATAAGCAAGAGAAGTGCAGAAAGAACCAAGAGAGGTGCAGGAAGAGGCAAGAGGGGTGAAGAAAGAGGTAGGAGAGATGCAGAAAGAGGGAAGAGGGGTGCAGAAAGAGGAAGAAAGGTACAGAAAGAGGAAGAAAGTTACAGAAAGAAGCAAGAGAAGTGCAGAAAGAACCAACAGAGGTGCAGAAAGAGGCAAGAGAAGTACAGAAAGAAGCAAGAGAGGTGCAGAAAAAAGAGAGTGAGGTGCAGAAAGAGGCAAGAGAGGTGCAGAAAGAGGAAGAAAGACACAGAAAGAAGGAAGAGAAGTGCAGAAAGAAGCAAGAGAAGTGCAGAAAGAAGCAAGCTGTGAGAAGTTGGCCTGGTATATGCTGTTCACTAGTTAACCTCTTGACCGCGATCGGAATTCCGCTCCTGTGCTGGACATTCTGATCGCGGGTGTGGTCGTGACGAGCTCAGCTCGTCATGCGCACAGCGCGACCGCGCAGCATGACGAGCTGAGCTCATCACGAGCATCGAAGGGGTTAAAGTGGACACCTTGCACCAGTACAATTCGACTCTTATGGTAGGTAGGTTTAAGACAACCTTTATAGAAAGCTATCCTAGTGGTAGCTGTGGAGAGCAGCCTTCAGGCTAAGTCTTGGAGGAATGTAAAGCAGCTTGTTTTACCACACAATCTCTTGAATCACTAAATGAAAAGACACCACACAGGTATATATATCAAATATATATGTATTTATTACTAAACAACTCTCTACTAATCTCTTTATGAGATTAGAAGTCAGGAACATCTGTACAAGTCAATGTTTTATCAAAATAAGTTAGCACAAGTAAATATCACAATCTTATCTTGGCTAGACCGTGGTCTAGAGCACATAGAATCGAGGGACCCGAAAGAACCACCCCAGGTAGTTATAGGAGACCCACAGGGGACGGACGCGGTGTTCAGACACTGGTGCGAGTCCTGTACGAGTCTATGCGAGAGAACGCGATTGAGTTATCAATGTTACAGGTCCCTGGCGTGTTCGAGGCGAACACACCGATCGGTCAGTACGAGTCGAAGGACGCGGATACTGATAGAGTTACAAGGGAGTTGGACGCGATGTGTCTAACACAGACGCGAGCCCTGTACGAGCTGGTGCGATAATCGCACGGGGAAAATAGGAGTTTTAGGGCACTTTTAGGGTAGCTACAAACAAGCCACTTACAGGGTAAGTAGTTCTAGGGCCCACACCCACAGGAGCACCATAGTGCTGAAGTTACCTCACCCAGGGGAGCCGGGTGCATAGGTGTCCTTTGGTGTCGGGTCGCGGCATCGTTTTCAATGGGAGCCAGTGAAGACTTGCTGCTTGCGACGACAGAAGAAGTGTCCGTTGGAATCCAAGCCTGGATTTGGAAGGAGGAAGACCTGAAAGCAGAGGGGACAGTGTTCACAGTCACTTGGCAGTGACTCTGGGCAAGGAAGATGAATGCCCACCGTCGTCGACAGCTTCGGGTCATTCATGGGTGTCTTGACTCTTCGTCCACGTGGTCCAGGCGGCATAGATGATGACCAGGAGCTGGATTCGGTGTGTCCCATGACGTCTGCAGCTTACTGAGGTGTTGGCGACTCGACTGGAGCCAACAAGCCTTGGTAGAAGCAAGTCTTGTGGCGATGAGGAAAAGTCAATGGTGCAGACCAGCAAAATCTGGGGGACTTACCTAGCAAGGGTAGGTCAGGGCAGGCCTGGAGCAACCAGGGGAGCCCTTTGGTTTTGTTGGAAAATCTTCTGGGGACCCACAAGCCGACTGGCAAGGGATTGCAAAGATGCCTTGGAAGGATCCACTCAACAGGGGCCCACAGTCACTCGGGACGGTGTAGGCCTCTGATCTTCAGAGGGATTCTTGCTAAAGGCTGGGTCCACACGTGGTCCAAAGCACAAGTTCGTAGAACATGGTGAAGGGGTTGCACTTGACAATGGTGCCTGGTACCCAGGGGCTGCGGTTCCTCATCGCTCGTGGGGTCCACTTGCCTCAGCTTCACTGGGGACTCACTATGGCCTTGGAGAAGTCAGGAAATCCTCTTCCTGGGCTGCAGGGACTTCGGGCTCCGGTGGGAGCGGCATAGCTTGCGACTGTCATTGTAGTTTTTGGTGCCTGCCAAGCAGGGGAGTCACTCCTTGACTCCAAGGGAGATTCTTCAGTCTTCCAGAGGTAGTGGAACGTCGAAGGTCCAGGATTCTTCTTAAGAGCGTCGTCCAGGGAGATCTGGGTTGCAATGCACAGGTTCCCCCTCTTATACTAAAAAGAAGGGAGGGACTAGCTCTATGACCCCACCTATGGGAGGGTCAGGGGAGGGGGTGGCTACACCCACTTCCCTTTGTCCAGTTTCACACCAGAGCAGGGGCAGGTAGCCCCTGAGCTGGTTTAAACTGGCATATGCACAGAGGAGCCTTCTGCTCCCCCAGTGCAGGACTTCAAAGCACTCTAGGAGTGCACCCACCCAGCCCCAATACACTAAACCCTGTCTGGGAGGTGGTCACACCCCCTTGGGACAGGATATCTATTGTTGGGCTTCCTCCACTGTGAGTTTCGGTCATCAGCAGGAGGGCAGCCCAGTGTCTGTGACTGGTGGCATCCATCTTGTGATGCCAGGGCTCTGGAAAGAAGTTACCGGTTAGGCCGGTGTGTACATGTCTCTCCCTCTAGAAGGGTGGAATGCTATACTTATACTAAGGTAGGGGGTTGGACATACTCTGTGGCCCCAACTATGGGAGGGTCAGGGCAGAGGGGTGGTTACACCCCTTTCCCTTTGTCCAGTTTCGCGCCAGAGCAGGGGCTGGAAGCCCCTGAGCCGGTTTGAACTGGGGTATGCACAGGGACACCAAATGTGCCCCCAGTGCAGGACTTCAAAGCACCAGAGAGTGCTCCGCCCAGCCCCAATACACACTATCCTGTCTGGGGAGGTGGTTACACCTCCCTGGGACAGGAAACCTATTGTCCAGGCCTCCCCTGCCGGAGTTTCGGTCAGCAGCAGGAGGCCAGACTCGTGTCTGTGGCAGCGGCATCCATTTTGTGATGCCAGGGCTCTGGAAAGTCAGTACCGGGTATACCGGTGTGTACATGTCTCTCCCTCTAGAAGGGTGGAATGCTACCCCCGCCGCCAGAACTGGCGGGGGGGTAGTATTCCAAGATGTTTGACACCAAACACGACATGTTTCCGTGCAGCCATCCCAAAGTTAGCATTTAACGCGAGGTTATAATGCGCTTAAGAGTATATGGTCAGGCTGCACTACAAACAGCATCAGAGAAGGGTCTCTGAACGCTGCAGAGGGGCCCTGCTCATGCAGGGGCACCCTCTCACATAGGAACCACGCACTCTGCCTTCAGGATTGATAAGGCCTGCCATAGGAGTGACTTATAGGTTTATATGTGTGTATGTATGTAGTGATATAGGTAGCCTATATCACAGTAAGGGGTGCATGCATCACCTTACCCAGGCTGCAGTAGCAGACCTGTGGTGTCATTTTGGATGGCCTTCCAGGGGTGGCACAATACATGCTGCAGCCCCTGGTAGGCCTCTGAGGTACCTATGCCCTGGGTACATAGTATACCATATACTAGGGACTTATAAGGGCACTCCAGATTCCAATCAGAGATGTGCCTAAGGCACATGGAAACCATTTTAGAGAGGAAGCAGCTAGGCTGGGGTTCTGATTAGCAGGGCCCCAGCCAGACTAAGGTCGGAAAACAGTGAAGCATCAGCAAAAAGTGGGGGTACCCATGTGAAGCAGATCCTACTCTCCTACACAACCCCCCAAACGTAGGGACATTAAACTAACCTTGCCCAGTTAAGTCTTCATGTTCTAAGTGGAAGTACCTAGAGAGTCCATCTGCATTGGCATGGTTACTCCCAGGTCCATGTTCCACTGTGAAGTCCATCCCCTGTAGGGAAATGGACCACCTAAGCAGTTTGGGGTTTCCACCCTTCATTTGTTTTAGCCATAAGAGGGGCTTGTGGTCTGTTTGAACAAGGAAGTGAGTACCAAACAAGTATGGCCTCAACTTCTTCAGAGCCCAGACCACAGCAAAGGCCTCCCTCTCAATGGCTGACCAACGTTTCTCTCTAGGGGTCAGCCTTCTGCTAATAAAAGCTACTGGCTGATCCTGACCTTCATCATTCAATTGTGACAGTACAGCCCCTACCCCCAATTCAGATGCATCTGTTTGGACAATGAACTTCTTGGAGTAATCAGGACTCTGTAGAATGGGAGCAGTGCACATGGCCTGCTTTAGGTCATCAAATGCCTTTTGACAGCTAACTGTCCACTGAACCTTTTTGGGCATTTTCTTGGAAGTTAAGTCATTCAGGGGTGTATTGATCCATACCCCTTGACAAATCTCCTATAGTACCCAGTCAGGCCTAAAAAGGCTCTCACCTGAGTCTGGGTAGTTGGAGCAGTCCAGTCCATGATGGTCTGGATCTTGCTCTGCAGTGGTTGAACCTGGCCTCCACCCACAAGGTGGCCCAGGTACACAACCTGACTCTGCCCTATCTGGCACTTGGTGGCCTTGATAGTCAGGCCTGCTTTCTGCAGGGCCTGCAAAACATTTCTGAGGTGGACCAGGTGATCCTCCCAGGTGGAGCTAAAGACAGCAATATCATCTAGATATGCTGCACTATAGGCTTCCAGACCTGTAAGGACTGTATTCACCAACCTCTGAAAAGTGGCAGGTGCATTCTTCAGACCAAAGGGCATCACCACAAATTGATAATGCCCACTAGGGGTTGAGAATGCTGTCTTTGGCTTTGCATCATCAGCTAGTCTGATCTGCCAGTAGCCAGCTGTCAGGTCAAATGTGCTTAGATACTTGGCTGAGGCCAGAGTGTCTATTAGTTCATCTGCCCTTGGTATTGGATGGGCATCAGTCCTAGTGACTGCATTGAGACCCCTGTAGTCCACACAAAACCTCATCTCTCTTTTCCCACCATTGGTGTAAGGATTTGGTACAAGGACCACTGGACTAGCCCAAGGGCTATCTGAGGGTTCAATAACTCCCAAATCCAACATCTTCTGGACTTCTGTCCTGATACAGTCCCTGACATGGTCAGGTTGCCTATAAATCTTATTTTTAATAGGCAGACTGTCCCCAGTGTCCACTTCATGAGTGCACCAGGTAGTCTGACTGGGTGTCAGTGAGAATATGTGTCTGAACTGATTGAGCACCTGTCTGCAATCAGTCTGCTGCTGGGTAGTGAGGCTGCCTGCCAAGGCTACACCATCTACTGACCCATCATCAGGGTTCTGTGAGAGCAGGTCAGGGAGTGGGTCACTCTCTTCCTCCTGTCCCTCATCAGTAGCCATGAGCAAGCCCATGTCTGCCCTGTCCACATATGGTTTTAACCTGTTGACATGGAGAACCCTGTGGGGACTCCTGGGTCTTCCTAGGTCCACCAAATAGGTAACCTCACCCTTCTGTTCAACAATGGTATGGGGTCCACTCCATTTGTCTTGGAGAGCTGCTGGGGCCACTGGCTCCAACACCCACACCTTCTGTCCTGGCTGGTAAACAGTCAGTACAGCCTTTGGTCATGCCAGGCTTTTTGCAGTTCCTGGCTAGCCTCAAGGTTTTTAGTTGCCTTTTTCATGTACTCAGCCATCCGGGAGCGGAGACCAAGTACATAGTCCACTATGTCTTGCTTTGGGGGCTTGAGAGGTAACTCCCATCCTTCCTTCACCAAGCACAATGGACCCCTGACAGGGTGACCAAACAAAAGTTCAAAAGGGCTGTAGCCAACCCCTTTTGAGGCACCTCCCTGTATGCAAATAAAAGGCAGGGCAAGAGTATGTCCCATCTTCGCCTAAGCTTTTCTGGGAGCCCTTTAATCATGCCCTTCAAGGTTTTGTTGAATCTCTCAACTAAACCATTGCATTGTGGGTGATAGGGTGTGGTGAACTTGTAAGTCACTCCACACTCCTTCCACATTGCTTTTAAGTATCCAGACATAAAGTTAGCACCCCTGTCTGATACAACCTCCTTAGGGAAGCCCACTCTTGAGAAAATTCCCAGGAGGGCCCTTGTCACCACAGGTGCTGTAGTGGTCCTAAGGGGAATAGCCTCTGGGTACCTGGTGGCATGATCCACTACCACCAGGATAAACCTGTGCCCAGATGCTGTTTGGGGATCCATGGGACCAACAATGTCAATCCCCACCCTTTCAAAGGGAACCCCCACCACAGGTAGTGGTATCAGGGGGCCTTTGTAGTGCCACCTGCCTTGCCACTGGCCTGGCAGGTTACACAGGAGCGACAAAACTCCTTGGTGTCTTCAGACATGTCGGGCCAGTGAAAGTGAGGGACAATTCTGTCCCAAGTCTTGTTCTGGCCCAGGTGACCTGCTAAGGGAATGTCATGGGCTAGGGTCAATAGGAAGCCCCTGAACTTCAGAGGTATAACCAACCTCCTGGTGGCACCAGGCTTGGGGTCTCTACACTCTGAGTACAAGAGTCCATCATCCCAATACACAGTATGGGGACCACTAGCTTTCCCAGCAGCCTCAGCAGCAGCTTGCTGTCTGAGGGGTTCAAGAGAGGGGCAGCTCTGCTGCTCCTGGCTCAGATCTGCCCTGGAAGGGCCCCCTGTCCACAAGAACTCAACCTGGTCAGGTTCAAGCTCCTCTGGGACAGTTCCTTCCTCAGGACTGAGATCATCCCCCTCAAGAGACTGATCTTCCTTCTGAGCCAAGGGGGAAGGCACTGCCTTTACCCTACTACTCCTCTTCTTGGAGGGCACTTGGTCCATTATTCCAGAATCCAAGGCCTGTTCAGTGTTAGACATTTTGGCTTGTGACCTGGTCACAGCAAACACATCTGCAGGGATGCCCAGCATTTCTGCATGGGTCCTGAGCTCCACTTCTGCCCAAGCTGAAGTTTCTAAGTCATTGCCAAGCAAGCATTCAACGGGTAGGTCTGCACTTACCACAACCTTCTTAAGGCCAGTTACCCCTCCCCAGGAGAAGTTAACAACTGCCAGAGTATGGTCTGTTCTGACGTTGCTAGCATTGGTCACTTGGTACATTTCACCAAGTATAATCTGCCCAGGATTCACAAGGTCTTGTGTCACCATGGTGACACTTGCCCCTGTGTCCCTAAATGCCAAAGCCTCTTTTCCATTGATTAAGGGCTGTTGCCTGTACTTGCCCAGATTACTGGGACTCACAGAGGAGGTCACATCCATGCCTCCATCATAGACTAGGACAGCCTGAGTGAGTTCTCTGACTAGGTCAGAGCTCATCTCCTTACCCAGGGTCAACCCTACTAAACCCTTGGCCTGTGTAGCCCCACCACCAACTGTAACTGCACTAGGGGGAGCAGGTGCCTTAGGGGCATTGGTGGGGGCTGGAGTAGAGTCTTTGGACTTGGTGCAATCACTGGTCCAGTGGGTCTTTTGCTTACAGACCTTGCACCATGGTTTCCTTTGGCCTTTCCCTTTGTTAGACTGTGAATCCCCACCTGAAGAAGATTTTTGGGGGCCTTGTGAAGACTTTTGATCTTTACCCTTCTCCCCACCCTTATCAGAGTTTTTCGAATCTTGCTTCTTAGGGTCACCACCTTGGTTCTGTACCTTCTGCCTCACCCTGGTTCTGACCCATTTGTCTGCCTTCTTTCCCAATTCTTGGGGAGAGGTCAGATCAGAATCCACCAGGTGCTGATGCAACAGCTGATTTTGACAGTTATTAAGAATCTGCTCCCTCATGATAAGATTGTACAATCCTGTGAAGTCACATACCTTACTGCCCAATAACCAACCTTCCAGAGCCTTGGCAGAACAATCAACAAAGTCCACCCAGTCTTGAGTCTGTGCTTTTTGGGTATCCCTGAACTTTAACCTGTATTGTTCAGTGGTTAGGCCAAACCCATCAATTAGAGCACTCTTCAAGACTTTGTAATTATCAGCATCCTCCTCTCTAACAGTGAGGAGCTTGTCTCTACCTTTGTCTGCAAAGGAGAGCCACAAGATTGCTGCCCACTGCTCCTGAGGGACCCTCTGTACTTTACAGGCCCTCTCTAGAGCAGTTATCCATTTGTGGATGTCATCCCCACTCTGGTAGGGAGGGACAATCTTGCTCAGGTTTCTATGGTCATAAGATCTTTCCCTATCTTTGGGGAAACTGCTGCCACCATGGGACTCTAGTCCCATCTTTTGTCTCTCTTTATAGAGATCTAGGGACTCCCTGTCTATAGCCAATTGCTGTTTTCTGAGTTCAAGCTGGGCTTGCTCATACTGAATCAGTCTCTTTCTCCTTTCATGAGAGGATTCCCTCCTATGAGAGGAGACAGAGGTCCCTATTGAGGTGTCAGAGTGGTTGGACTCCTGAGAAGGAGACCTAGACCTTCTGGGCACACTCAGTACTCTTCCTGGGGGACAAAGGGGAGGTCATTCTGATCCTCCTCCTCCTCCTCCACAGGAGGAATTGGGTTTTCCAGGACAAGGTCATTTTCACCTTCCTGGCCAGTTTCAGAGGGGGCCTGGGTTTCTTCACCCCTGGCCCCTTCCTCATCTTCTGCCCCACCCTCTTTGCCTACCCCTTCAGACCCTATGGGCCTGCTGAGATCATCAGCTAGTAACACCTCCCTGAGGTGTTGGGTGCTGGCACTTTTGCCTGCCTTCAACTTCCTAGTATTGCATAATGCTCTCAATTCCAAGAATGGGAGTTTATCATACTTGGAGGGAAGAAGCCCACTGGCTTCTGGCGAGGACTCACTGGGTCCTGGCTTTGAAGACATTACTAGTGAGGTGTGGTGTATGCACTACCTACTCTAGTGTGGCCTACTAAACTCTCTTGAGTTGTAGAAAGGGTGTGCTATCCCTTAACACACAACTCTAAGTTCAGTAGAACTTACTGTATTACTAAGCTTGATTTATATGTACCTTAGGTATCCTTAGTGGTTTTCAGTTGATCAATTCAATTGAGATTATCTAGTAAAACAATAGCAAGCTGGAATCCCACACGCTGCACACCAATGTGAGAAGTTGGCCTGGCATATGCTGTCCACTAATTATAGTGGGCACCTTGCACCAGTCCAAACAACCCCTTATTGGAGATAGGTTAAAGACAACCTTTATTGAAAGCTATCCTAGTGGTAGCTATGGAGAGCAGCCTTCAGGCTAAGTCTTGAAGGAATGTAAAGCAGCTTGTTTTACCAGTCTATAATCTCTTGAGTGACCAAATGAAAGAGGACCACACCAGGTATATATTCAAAATATATGTATTTATTGCTAAACACACCCCTCTAGTCTCTTTATGAGGCTAGAGTTCGAAGTACATAAATTATAAGTTAGTTATCTACAGTAATAGCACAAATACACGTTTGAGCCCTAGGGGCGTACCAAACCATATACCAATAAAGTGGTATAAGAACCACGACTGAGCTAGACACAGGGCCTAGAGCCTGTAGAAGTGCTTGGACAACAAGGAACCACCCAAGGTAGTGACACAGGGGACCCACGGGGGACGCGTGCAGTGTAGGAACACAGCCGCGAATCGCCTTTAACTTCTATGGGGAAAGTCGCGGTTTGAATTTAAAAGAAAAGGGGCACTTAGAGGAGGACTTGGAGCAAACCCTTTGAGAACTAGGCTGTTCTAGTGTCAATACCCATGGGAGCACCGGAGTACTCGAGTTACCTCACCCAGGGGAGCCGGGTGCATAGGTGTCTTTCGGAGTCGGGTTTCGTCGTCGCTTTCAATGGCGATCTGCTGCAAAGTGCTGCTGGCGGCCAAGTCGAAAGTGTTCGGGTGGATCCAAAGGTGGATCGAAGATCTGAAGAATCTGAAAGCAGAGGGGACAGAGTCTGGGTCACTAGCCAGTGACCAGGAAGGCGATGAGCAGATGCCCACCGATGTCGAGTGCTTCAGGTAGGTTGACATTTGTCTTGACTCTTCAGCCACGAGGTCCAGGAGGCGTCGATGATGACCAGGAGCTGGATTCGAGCTGTCCCACAACGTTTGTCGATTTCAGGGGTGTCGGAAACCGGATTGGACCCAACAAGCCTTGGCAATGGCAAGTCTCGTGGAAATGAAAGAAGGACGATGTTGCAGACCAGCAAGGTCTGTGGGACTCACCCAGCGAGGGTAAATCAGGGCACGCCTGGAGCAACCAGAGAGCCCAAGCAGAAGAAGATTGGCCTTCGGGAGGGCCTACTAGCCAACGGACTAGCGACCGCAAAGGAGCCTTGAGTGGACGCACTTGGAGCTGACTCACAGGACACTCGTAGAGTGGAGGCCAGTGATCTTTGGTGCAGTCGGTGCTGGAGGCGGGGGCTACTTGGAGCCCAAAGCACAACTTCGTGGGAGACCAGGAAGAGGATGCACTTGCAAATGTGCTCGGTGTCCAGGGGTCACGGTTCCACATTACCCACAACAGCTATGGGCCTCAGCTTTGCTGGGGACTCAGGGCAGCCTCGGGGAAGTCTGTAAATATACCTCTGGTGATGCAAAGACTTCGGCATCCGGCAGGAGCTTCAGCGATGCAGACCAGACAATTGCTTCTTTGGTGCCTGCCAAGTAGGGGAGTCACTCCTTGACCCCAAGGGAGATTCTTCAGTCCTCTAATCTTGAAGTAGAGCGTCAAAGGTCCAGGATTCTGTGTCAGAGTTTCGTCCAGGTTAATCTAAAGTCCTAGGGACTGGGGTCCCATACTTATACTAAGGTAGGGGGTTGGACATACTCTGTGGCCCCACCTATGGGAGGGTCAGGGCAGAGGGGTGGTTACACCCCTTTCCCTTTGTCTAGTTTCGCGCCAGAGCAGGGGCTGGAAGCCCCTGAGCCGGTTTGAACTGGGGTATGCACACGGACACCAAATGTGCCCCCAGTGCAGGACTTCAAAGCACCAGAGAGTGCTCCCGCCCAGCCCCAATACACACTATCCTGTCTGGGGAGGTGGTTACACCTCCCTGGGACAGGAAACCTATTGTCCAGGCCTCCCCTGCCGGAGTTTCGGTCAGCAGCAGGAGGCCAGACTCGTGTCTGTGGCAGCGGCATCCATTTTGTGATGCCAGGGCTCTGGAAAGTCAGTACCGGGTATACCGGTGTGTACATGTCTCTCCCTCTAGAAGGGTGGAATGCTACCCCCGCTGCCAGAACTGGCGGGGGGTAGTATTCCAAGATGTTTGACACCAAACACGACATGTTTCCGTGCAGCCATCCCAAAGTTAGCATTTAACGCGAGGTTATAATGCGCTTAAGAGTATATGGTCAGGCTGCACTACAAACAGCATCAGAGAAGGGTCTCCGAACGCTGCAGAGGGGCCCTGCTCATGCAGGGGCACCCTCTCACATAGGAACCACGCACTCTGCCTTCAGGATTGATAAGGCCTGCCATAGGAGTGACTTATAGGTTTATATGTGTGTATGTATGTAGTGATATAGGTAGCCTATATCACAGTAAGGGGTGCATGCACCACCTTACCCAGGCTGCAGTAGCAGACCTGTGGTGTCATTTTGGATGGCCTTCCAGGGGTGGCACAATACATGCTGCAGCCCCTGGTAGGCCTCTGAGGTACCTATGCCCTGGGTACATAGTATACCATATACTAGGGACTTATAAGGGCACTCCAGATTCCAATCAGAGATGTGCCTAAGGCACATGGGAACCATTTTAGAGAGGAAGCAGCTAGGCTGGGGTTCTGATTAGCAGGGCCCCAGCCAGACTAAGGTCGAAAAACAGTGAAGCATCAGCAAAAAGTGGGGGTACCCATGTGAAGCAGATCCTACTCTCCTACAGAGGTGCAGAAGAAAGAAGCAAGAGAGGTGCAGAAAGAAGCAAGAGAGGTGTAGAAAGCAGATGAGATGTGCAAAAAGAGGCAAGAGAAGTGCAGAAAGAGGAAGAAAGGTGCAGAAAGAGGCAAGAGAGGTGCAGAAAGAGGCAACAGAGTTGCACAAAGAGGCAAGAGAGGTGCAGAAAGAGGGAAGAGGGTACAGAAAGAGGGAAGAGGGTACAGAAAGAGGCAAGAGAAGTGCAGAAAGAAGCAACAGATGTGCAGAAAGAGGCAATAGCGGTGCAGAAGAAAGAAGCAAGAGAGGTGCAGAAAGCGAAAGAGCTGTGCAGAAACAGGCAAGAGAAGTGCAGAAAGAAGAAGAAAGGGTCAGTAAGAGGAAAGAGAGGTGCAGAAAGAGGCATGAGAAGTGCAGAAAGAAGCAACAGAGTTGCATAAAGAGGCAAGAGAAGTGCTGAAAGAGGCAAGAGAGGTGCAGAAAGAGGCAAGAGAGATGCAGAAAGGGGGAAAAAGGGTGCAGAAAGAGGGAAGAGGGGTGCAGAAAGAAGCAAGAGAGGTGAAGAAAGAAGCAAGAGAAGTCAGAAAGACCCATCAGAGGTACAGAAATAGGCAAGAGGGGTGCAGAAAGAGGCAAGAGAGCTGCAGAAAGAGGAAGAGGGGTGCAAAGGTACAGAAAGAGGAAGAAAGGTACAGAAAGAGGAAGAAAGGTGCAGAAAGAAGCAAGAAAGGTACAAAACGAAGAAAGAGAAATTCAGAAAGAGGCAAGTGAGGTGCAGAAAGAAGCAAGTGAGGTGCAGAAAGAGGCAGGAGAAGTGCAGAAAGAGGCAAGAGAAGTACAGAAAGAGGCAAGAGAGGTGCAGAAAGAGGCAAGAGAAGTGCAGAAAGAAGCAACAGATCTGCAGAAAGAGGCAAGAGAAGTGCAGAAAGAAGCAAGAGAGGGGCAGAAAGAGGAAGAAAGGTGCAGAAAGAGGAAGAAAGGCAAAGAAAGAAGCAAGAAAAGTGCAGAAAGAAGCAAGAGAAGTATATAAAGAGGCAAGTGAGGTGCAGACAGAGGCAAGAGAGGTGCAGAAAGAGGCAAGAGTGGTGCAGAAAGAGGCAAGAGAGGTGCAGAAAGCGGCAAGAGAGGTGCATCAAGAAGTAAGGGAACTGCAGAAATGGGAAGAAAGGTACAGAAAAAGGCAAGAGAGGTGCAGAAAGAAGCAAGAGAGGTGCAGAAAGAGGAAGGAAGGGGGAAGAAGCAAGTAAAGTCCAGAAAGAGGCAAGAGTGGTGCAGAAAGAAGCAAGAGAGGTGCAGAAAGAGGCAAGAGAAGTGCAGAAAGAAGAGAACTGCAGAAAGAGGAAGAAAGGCGCAGAAAGAAGCAAGAGAAGTGCAGAAAGAGGCAATTAAGGTTCAGAAAAAGGCAAGAGAGGTACAGAAAGAGGCAAGAGTGGTGCAGAAAGAGGCAAGAGAGGTGTAGAATGTGAGAAGTTGGCCTGGCATAAGCTGTCCACTAGTTATAGTGGGCACCTTGCACCAGTCCAAACAACCCCTTATGGATGATAGGTTAAAGACAACCTTTAGTGAAAGCTATCCTAGTGGTAGCTATGGAGAGCAGCCTTCAGGCTAAGTCTTGGAGGAATGTAAAGCAGCTTGTTTTACCAGTCTATAATCTCTTGAGTGACCAAATGAAAGAGGACCACACTAGGTATATATATAAAATATATGTATTTAGTCTTAAACACACCCCTCTAGTCTCTTTATGAGGCTAGAGTTCGAAGTACATAAGTTACAAGTCAAATATCAGCAGTATTTAGCACAATACACGTTTGAGCCCTAGGGGCGTACCAAACCATATACTAAAATAGTGGTATAAGAACCACAACTGAAATTGACACAAGGCCTCGAGCCAGTAGAAGTGTTTGGACCCCAAGGAACCACCCTAGGTAGTGACACAGGGGACCCATGGGGGACGCGTGCAGTGTGAGAACACAGCCGCAAACCGCCGTCGACTTCTATGGGGATAGTGGCGGTTAGATTTTTAAAGAAAAAGGACACTTCGGAGAGGACTTCCAGTTAACCCCTTAAAACTTAAGAGTTTCTAGGGCCCACACCCACCTGAGTACCGAAATACTCGAGTTACCTCACCCAGGGAAGCCGGGTGCATACGTGTTAAAAGGTGACAGGAATCGTCATCGTTTTCAATGGCGACCTCTTGGAAAGTGCTGCTGCCGTGAAGAGGAAGAGTGTCCGGTGCGATCCAAGCCTGGATCGAGGAAGAGGAAGACCTGAAAGCAGAGGGGACAGAGTCTGGGTCCCTAGCCAGTGACCAGGGGCACGATAGTCGAATGCCCTCAGATGTTGGGTGCTTCAGGTGAGTTGACGGGTGCCTTGACTCTTCAGCCACGAGGTCCAGGAGGCATCAACGACAACCAGGAGCTGGAATCCAGCTGTCCCATAAAGTTTGTTGAGTTCTGCCATGTTGGCGACCAGATTGGACTCAACAAGCCTTGGCAACGACAAGTCACGGGAAAATAAAGAAAAGGCTTCGGTGCAGACTAGCAAGGTCTGAGGGACTCACCCAGCAAGGGTAAGTCAGGGCACTTCTGGAGCAACCAGAAAATCCCAAGCAATTGAAGAGTTGCCTTCGTGGAGACCCCCTAGCCAATGGACTAGGGATCGCAAAGGAGCCTCAAGTGGTCGCACTTGGAGCTGGCCCACGGGACACTCGTGAAGTGTAGGCCAGTGATTTTTGCTGCAGTTGGTGCTCGGGGCTAGGGCTACTTGGAACCCAAAGCACAGCTTCGAGAGATATCAGGAAGTTTGTGCACTTGCAAATGTGCTTGGTGTCCAGGGGTCACAGTTCCACATTACCCACGACAGCTACGGGCCTCAGCTTTACTGGGGACACAGGGCAGCCTCGGGGAAGTCTGAAAATCTACCTCTGGTGATGCAAAGACTTCGGCGTCCGGCAGGAGCTTCAGTGATGCAGACTGGACAGATGCTTCATTGGTGCCTGCCAAGCAGGGGAGTCACTCCTTGACCCCAAGGGAGATTCTTCAGTCCTCTAATCTTGATGTAGAGCGTCGAATGTCCAGGATTCAGCTTTAGACATTCGTCCATGGATATCTAAAGTCCTGTTGCCAGGGTTCCCTTACTTATACTAAAGAAGGGGGTTGGACTAACTCTGGGGACCCACCTATGGGAGGGTTTGGAAAGAGGGGTGGCTACACCCATTTCCTTTGTCCAGTTTCGCACCAGAGCAGGGGCTGGTAGCCCCTGCAACTGGTTTGAACTGGGGTATGCACGAGGACACCAAATGTGCCCCCAGTGCAGGACTTCAAAGCACTCAGAGAGTGCACCCACCCAGCCCCAATCCACTAAGGCCTGTCTGGGAGGTGGTAACACCTCCCTGCGACAGGAAACCTATTGTCCAGGCCTCCCCTGCAGGAGTTTCGGTCAGCAGCAGGAGGCCAGACTCGTGTCTGTGGCTGTAGCATCCATTTTGTGATGCCAGGCTCTGGTTAGTTGGTACCGGGTATACCGGTGCTGTCATGTCTCTCCCTCTAGAAGGGTGGGATCATACTCCCACACCAGGTACTGGTGTGGGGGTATGATTCCAAGGTGTTTGACACCAAACACAACATGTTTCCGTGCAGCCATCCCAAAGTTAGCATTTACCATTTAGATATAATGCACTTAAGAGTATATGGTCAGGCTGCACCACAGACAACCCCGGAGAGGAGATTCCGGAGGCTGCAGAGGGGCTCTGCTCATGCATGGGCACCCTCTCACATATAACGAAGCACCCTGCCTTCAGGATTGATAAGGCCTGCAATAGGGGTGACTGATAGGTTTCTATGTGCAGTGTTAGGTGAGATATAGTGAACCTATATCTCTGCAAGGGGTGCATGCACCACCTCACTCAGGCTGCAGTAGCAGTCCTGTGGTGTCATTTTGGAGGGCCTTCCAGGGGTGGCACAATACATGCTTCAGCCCTTGGTAGAGCTCTGGGGTACCCATGCCCTGGGTACATAGTATACCATATACTAGGGACTTATAAGGGCACCCCAGAATCCAATCTGAAGTGTACTTAAGGTACAGGGAATAAATTTAGAGAGGAAGCAGCTAGGCTGGGGTCCTGGATAGCAGGGCCCCAACCAGACTAAAGTCGAAAAACAGTGATACACCAGCAAAAAGTGGGGGTAACCATAAGAGGCAGATCCTACTCTCCTACACAACCCTCCCCCAAACGCAGGGACATTATACTAACCTTGACCAGTTAAGTCTTCATGTTCTAAGTGGAAATATCTGGAGAGTCCATCTGCATTGGCATGGTTACTCCCAGGTCTATGTTCCACTGTATAGTCCATCCCCTGTAGGGAAATGGACCACCTCAAAAGTTTGGGGTTTTCACCCTTCATCTGTTTTAGCCATAAGAGGGGCTTATGGTCTGTCTGAACAAGGAAGTGAGTACCAAACAAGTATGGCCTCAGCTTCTTCAGAGCCCAAACCACAGCAAAGGCCTCCCTCTCTATGGCTGACCAACGTTTCTCTCTGGGGGTCAGCCTTCTGCTAATAAAAGCTACTGGCTGATCCTGACCTTCATCATTCAACTGTGATAGTACAGCCCCTACCCCCAACTCAGATGCATCTGTTTGCACAATGAACTTCTTGGAGTAATCAGGACTTTGCAGAATGGGAGCAGTGCACATGTCCTGCTTCAGGTCATCAAATGCCTTTTTGGGCATTTTCTTAGAGGTTAAGTCATTCAGGGGTGTCACTAATGATCCATACCCCTTGACAAATCTTCTGTAATACCCAGTCAGGCCTAAGAAGGCTCTCACCTGAGTCTGGGTAGTTGGAGCAACCCAGTCCATGATGGTCTGGATTTTTCTCTGCAATGGTTGAACCTGGCCTCCACCCACAAGGTGGCCCAGGTACACAACCTGACTCTGCCCTATCTGGCACTTTGTGGCCTTGATAGTTAGGCCTGCCTTCTGCAGGGCCTCCAAAACATTTCTGAGGTGGACCAGGTGATCCTCCCAGGTGGAGCTAAAGACAGCAATATCATCTAGATATGCTGCACTATATGCTTCCAGACCTGTAAGGACTGTGTTCACCAACCTCTGAAAAGTGGCAGGTGCATTTTTCAAACCAAAGGGCATCACCACAAATTGGTAAAGCCCACCAGGGGTAGAAAATGCAGTTTTGGGCTTTCCATCATCAGCTAGTCTGATCTGCTAGTAGCCAGCTGTTAGGTCAAATGTGCTTAGATACTTGGCTGATGCCAAAATGTCTATTAGCTCATCTGCCCTGGGGATTGGATGGGCATCAGTCATAGTGACTGCATTGAGGCCTCTGTAGTCCACACAAAACCTCATCTCTCTCTTACCATCTTTGGTGTGAGGTTTTGGCACCAGGACCACTGGACTAGCCCAAGGGCTATCTGAAGGCTCAATGACACCCAGTTCCAACATTTTCTGGACTTCTGTCCTGATACAGTCCCTGACCTGGTCAGGTTGCCTGTAAATCTTACTTTTAACAGGCAGACTGTCCCCAGTGTCCACTTCATGAGTGCACCAGGTGGTCTGACTTGGAGTCAGAGAAAACATGTGTCTGAACTGATTGAGCACCTGTCTACAATCAGTTTGCTGCTGGGCAGTGAGGCTGCCTGCCAAGGCTACACCATCCACTGACCTATCATCAGGGTTCTGAGAGAGCAGGTCAGGGAGAGGGTCACTCTCCTCCTCCTGTCCCTCATCAGTTGCCATGAGCAAGCCCATGTCAGCCCTGTCCACATATGGCTTCAGCCTGTTGACATGGAGCACCCTGTGGGGGCTCCTGGGAGTTCCCAGGTCTACCAGATAGGTAACCTCTCCCTTCTGTTCAACAATTGTATGGGGGCCACTCCATTTGTCTTGGAGGGCTGCTGGGGCCACTGGCTCCAGCACCCACACCTTCTGTCCTGGCTGGTAAACAGTCAGCACAGCCTTTGGTCATGCCAGGCTTTCTGTAATTCCTGGCTAGCCTCAAGGTTTTTGGTTGCCTTTTTCATATACTCAGCCATCTGGGAGCGGAGACCAAGTACATAGTCCACTATGTCCTGTTTAGGGGTTTGAGAGGTAACTCCCAACCTTCCTTCACCAGACACAATGGACCCCTGACAGGATGGCCAAACAAAAGTTCAAAAGGGCTGTAGCCAACCCCTTTGAGGCACCTCCCTGTATGCAAATAAAAGGCAGGGCAAGAGTATGTCCCATCTTCGCCTAAGCTTTTCTGGGAGCCCTTTAATCATGCCCTTCAAGGTTTTGTTGAATCTCTCAACTAAACCATTGCATTGTGGGTGATAGGGTGTGGTGAACTTATAAGTCACTCCACACTCCTTCCACATTGCAGTCAAGTAACTGGACATAAAGTTTTCACCTCTGTCAGATACTACCTCCTTAGGAAAGCCCACTCTTGAGAAAATTCCCAGAAGGGCCCTGGCCACCACAGGGGCTTTAGTGGTCCTAAGGGGAATGGCTTCTGGGTACCTGGTGGCATGGTCCACCACCACCAGGATAAACCTGTGCCCAGATGCTGTTTGGGGATCCATGGGACCAACTATGTCAATCCCCACCCTCTCAAAGGGAACCCCCACCACAGGTAGTGGTATCAGGGGGGCCTTTTTGGTGCCACCTGCCTTCCCACTGGCTTGGCAGGTTACACAGGAGCGACAAAACTCCTTGGTGTCTTCAGACATGTGGGGCCAGTGAAAGTGAGGGACAATTCTGTCCCAAGTCTTGTTCTGGTCCAGGTGACCTGCTAAGAGAATGTCATGTGCTAGTGTCAATAGGAAGCCCCTGAACTTCAGAGGTATAACCAACCTCCTGGCTGCTCCAGGCTTGGGGTCTCTACTCTCTGAATACAGGAGTCCATCATCCCAATATATCTTGTAGGTCCCACTAGCATTCCCAGCAGCCTCAGCAGCAGCTTGCTGTCTGAGGGGTTCAAGAGAGGAGCAGTTCAGCTGCTCTTGGCTCAGATCTGCCCTGGAAGGGCCCCCTGTCCCCAAGAACTCAACCTGATCAGGTTCAAGCTCCTCTGGGACAGTTCCTTCTTCAGGCCTGAGACCATCTTCCTCAAAAGACTGGTCTTCCTCCTGAGCCAAGGGGAAGGCACTGCCTTAACCCTACTGCTCCTTCTCTTGGGAGGCACCTGGTCCATTATTCCAGAATCCAGGGCCTGTTCAGCTTTTGACATTTTTGCCTGTGACCTAGTCACAGCAAAGACATGTGCAGGGATCCCTATCATTTCTGCATGTTTCCTGAGCTCCACCTCTGCCCAAGCTGAGGTTTCAAGATCATTGCCAAGCAAGCATTCCACTGGTAGGTCTGCACTCACCACAACCTTCTTAAGGCCAGTTACCCCTCCCCAGGAGAAGTTAACAACTGCCAGAGAATGGTCTGTTCTGACATTGCTAGAATTGGTCACTTGGTACATTTCACCAAGTATAATCTGCCCAGGATCCACAAGATCTTGTGTCACCATGGTGACACTTGCTCCTGTGTCCCTGAATGCCAAAGCCTCCCTTCCATTAATTAAAGGCTGCTGTCTGTATTTGCCCAAATTATTGGGACTCACAAAGGGGGACATATCCATGCCCCATCACAGACTAGGACAGCCTGAGTTGGCACTCTGACTAGGCCAGAGCCCATCTCAGTACCCAGGGTCAACCCTACTAAACCCTTATTCTGAGTGTTTCCACCACCACTTGTAGCTGGACTAGGGGGAACAGTTGCCTTAGGGGCAATGGTGGCTGGATTGGAGTCTTTGGACTTGGTGCAATCACTTGTACAGTGAGTCTTTTGCTTACAGACTTTGCACCATGGTTTCTTTTGGCCTTTTCCTTTATTAGATTGGGATTCCCCACCAGATGCAGATTTTTGGGGACCTTGAGAAGACTTCTGGTCTTTACCCTTCTCCCCACCCTTATCAGAGTTTTTGGAATCTCGCTTCTTCTGGTCACCACCTTGGTTCTGTACTTTCTGCTTCACCCTGGTTCTGACCCATTTGTCTGCCTTCTTTCCCAATTCTTGGGGAGAGGTCAGATCAGAGTCAACCAGGTACTGATGTAGCAACTGATTCTGACAGTTATTAAGAATCTGCTCCCTCATGATTGAATTATAGAATCCTTTGAAGTCACACACCTTACTGACAAGTAACCAGCCTTCCAGAGCCTTGGTAGCACAATCTACAAAGTCCACCCAGTCCTGTGTCTGTGCCTTTTGGGTATCTCTGAACTTTAACCTGTATTGCTCAGTGGTTAGGCCAAACCCATCTATCAGGGCACTCTTCAGGACTTGGTAATCATCAGCATCCTCTTCTCTTACAGTGAGGAGCTTGTCTCTACCTTTGTCTGCAAAGGAGAGCCACAAGATTGCTCCCCACTGCTCCTGGGGGACCCTCTGAACTTTACAGGCCCTTTCCAGTGCAGTTATCCATTTGTGGATGTAATCCCCACTCTGGTAGGGAGGGACAATCTTGCTCAGGTTTCTATGGTCATAAGACCTTTCCCTACCACTAGGGAAGTTGCTGCCACCATGGGACTCTAGTCCCAACTTTCTTCTTTGTCTATGAAGCTCTAGGGACTCCCTGTCTATAGCCATCTGCTCTCTTCTGATCCTAAGCTGAGCTTCTTCATACTGGAGCAGTCTCTTTTTTCTCTCATTAGAGGTTTCCCTCCTATGAGAAGAAACAGAGGTCCCTACTGAGGTGTCATGGCAGAATGGTTAGACTCCTGAGAAGGAGATCTGGACCTTCTAGGCACACTCACAACTCTTCCTGGTGGGACAAAGGGGAGCCCCACCACACATCATTTTTTAAAAGTCCCCCTGGGGAGGTGGCAGTCCCCAGGGTTTGGGGGGCCCACAAGGCCCCCCTGTCCATTGATAAATAAAGCCCCAGAGGTGGCGGTCCCGGGGCAGCATGGGGGGGCAGGAGCCCCTCATGCAATTTTTTAAAAGCCCCAGGAGGTGGCAGTCCCCGGGGCTGCAGGGGCACCCGCAGGCCCCCGCATCATAATTAACCATTGCCCACGGGACCAGGCCCACTCGGGGGCTTCAAGAAAACGAATCGCGGGAGACCGCGCTTCATTTTGTTAAAGATTTTTGGTGGATTTGCAGACCTTACGCGACTCCAGCCAAAATACTTTAAAAAAAATGCTGGTTTTGGCCTTCAGAGTCCCTGTGAGACCCCCTGAGCACGCCTAGGGGGTCAGGGTGTTTCTACCCTGCCCCCTTTTCTTATTTTTTTATCTTTTTTTTACCTTTTTCCTTGTGACTGGGTTCAACCTTAATCCACATGGACACCAGGGAGTGCAGGGATCAGGGGAAGTCATTGCCTGGAACAGGTATATTGATGACCTGTTCCTGGTTTGGAAGGGGTCGACCGAATCTGCACATGAATATATTACAACTCTCAATGACAACACTTTGAATTTGCACTTTTCAGGAGAGGTTAGTTCAGTGGCAGTGAACTACCTCGACCTGAAGGTGTTCATTACAGATGGCAAAATCAATACGGCTTTATATAGAAAACCTACAGCCGGGAATTCGACGCTTCATGCATCCAGTAGCCATCCATCTAAACTAGTACAGAGTATTCCATACGGAGAACTTTTGAGACTCAAAAGAAACAGTTCTAGGAACTGTGATTTTGAGACGGCAGCGCAGGAATGCATCACCAGATTTAGAAATAGGGGCTATGAGAACACCCTTTTAGAAAAAACTCTGAAGAGGGTGTGGCAGATTTCAAGACAAAGCCTTGTGTGTGACAACACTAGACGCAATAAAAAGAAAAATCTGAGTGAAGGCAAATTTAGAATGATCACCACTTTCTCAGAGGGTGCTATGACTCTAAAGAAAATCCTCAAGAGAAATTGGCATATCTTAAAAACCGATATGACGATCAGTGAGGATATACCCAATGAACCACTAGTGACTTTCAGGAAAGCTAGGGCGATTAAGGATATGCTAGTTCATAGCCATCAAGCGAAGGACATGCCCAGGGAAGGAACCCTCAAAGAGATGAGGGGGTTCTTCCCATGTGGTAAATGCAAGGCCTGCAAGAACAGCAAAAGGGTTTTGGGTTATAATATTCCAGAAGCAAAAACCAAAAGAAATATAACTAAGTTTATAACCTGCAACACAGCATATGCAGTGTATTGCCTAGTTTGTCCATGTGGATTAAGGTACGTAGGCAGTACCATCCACCCGGTGAAAGTCCGTATTTTAGAACATATGCAGGCTATCACCAAGCAAGATCAGGCGTATCCAGTAGCCAGACATTTTGCCAGCATGCATAGTAGCAACAGGGATCTGTTGACGTTCTTTGGCCTGGATCATGTCCCAGTTAACATCAGAGGAGGGGATAGAATCCTAAGGTTGCGTAGACTTGAGTCTCGCTTTATTATTGATCTGCAGACAAAAACCCCAAAGGGTCTAAATAGTGGGAAAGAGTTGGCAGTTCATTTGGGAGATTAGCCGATATATGACGTAATGATGTGATTTATCAGGATGTCCACATATGAGATGAAACAAGATTAAGAGATGAATTTTATTTGTTTCAGGCATTACATGGTGTAAGAGGCCGATACACGGCGTGATTGCAATAACAATAGTTTCGAAAAGATAATAAGGTGCGGCCACTATTGTCATGCCTATTGAGATATTGTAAAATACGTTTGTCTTATCAAAAAATTCTAGGATGAAGCCCGTGAAGGGCACTTGGCCGATACACGGCGAAATTGTGTTATGACAGACAATGTAAACCGATATACGGAATGAATTTACCGATTGTCATAGGGGCTTTGGCATATTAGATGTATTGGTCGTTAAGCCGATATACGGCGCAATTGGGAAACTATTGTTTGCTTAAGAATGATATAATGTTGCCTGTTAATGTATAGTATGGTGATAACATCTAACCATTTTAAGATGGCACCCACAGGCGAATAGGAAATTTTCCTTCTTTCATGTCTATTTTTAATTAATGAAATGAGTTTAAAAATGGGCTCCGCCGCCGTGTCAGTAACACCGACGAAGGCGCGTTTGCCGAAATGCGTTTGTTGTTAAGATAAATAAAATCTTTTCGCAATTGCCCCGCGAGTACTGGCTTTTGTTCCCGAAAAGAGGAGCATTGGAGCGTTGATATATATATATATATCAAGCCCTTTCTGAGGCCGAAACGCGCCATGGCAGCAGTGCGTGGTTGAAGAAAATAAACTCTTTGCACTGAATTTGGGTCCGTACCGTCCTTTCTACAAGTTCTACAAGTTGGATTTTGGGGCGGATTGCTTGTGCATATATATATATATATATATATATATATATATATATATATATTTTTTTTTTTAGGGGAGACAGAGTAAAACAACTAAGAATATTAGAGTCAAAATATATCATCGACCTCCAGACAAAGGCCCCGTTAGGTCTGAACAATGACGAAGAACTGTGGGTACACCTATAGTAGGTTGTTGTAGAAATGAATAGACATCATTGCTAGTTGAATTTAGGAACGACTGTCCGCTTATATGAATCAAATATTGTCATAATTATTTTTTGAAATATTTCTCTTAGCAATGTATACGCTAGCCCATACAGGGCTAAACAATAGAAATTGGGAGATTAAATTGGTGTGATTTACCAAGACCAATACAATGAAATTAATTTTAGACACATGATATATGTTTTATTATATACAGAGATGTCTTGTTTTAATGATAAACATACACCTAACTTTGAATATTGGTCCATTTTCCCAACCAAATGTTTTTAATTCACATTTGCACTGGCACTTTATTTAGTTTTATTCGACATTTCAATGAATTGTATTTGACTAAACATGTTCAAAGATGGCTGCGATAAATCTGAGATACTGTAGTCCATCATTGTTATCTACTATTGTCACGTGAGGCGTCACGTCTTGAAATGCTGAATTGTTGCACAGTATACCTGACATTGACAAAGCCGCAAGGCGAAACGCGTCTGTCAGGGGGAGGGGGTCTGCAGAATAAAGCACTTTGTACACCGGATACCTTGTGAGTGCTTTCCTTCATAGACGTAGAACCGGCGCATCTGAAATTTCTCTCTATTATCTACTGGCGGTCGCCAGTAGATAGTTATAGTTACAACCTATTATCCATAGGAAATCCGCGACATTCTATTTGAAATAACTCTCTTGCCGGTTGACGTATCTTCGCAAAATTTTCAAACTTTGTGGGGCGCTCCGGTCCGCTCCTACCCTGAAAGTCTCGGGGGATTCGTCAAGCGGGGCCGAGAAAAAGGGGGTCCCAAAACGCGTTTTCCCCATGCAATTTTCCATAGGAAACTTTAGACACGGCTACAGCCTGAACTGCTGAACGGAATTACACCAAATTTGGCAAAGAGGTAGTTCTTGGTTCAGAAAGAACCCTTTTGTTAAATGGTGTAAATCCGTTCAGTAGTTGCTGAGAAAATCAAAAGTAAAAAGATAGATATATCTAGGGCCGCGGATCCTCCCGAGCACGAGCTTTATGTTAATTGGCTGTCAACACTCCAAATCAGGAAGTGTTGGCAGCCATTTTATCCCTCGGTAGAACCGAGGGACAGAAACAAGTGCGCAAAGCGCACAAAGGGGGCAGGGTAGAAACACCCTGACCCCTAGGTCTGCTCAGGGGTCCCACAAGGACCCCTGGGCAAAACAATTATATATATTTTTTTTTTAAATCGGCAGGATGCGCTCAGGGAGCGCGAATCCTGCCGGAAAAATCGAAGCGCGGTCTCCGCGCTCGATGTAATTGGCCCCCGGGTGGGCCAAGTCCCGGGTGCATGCTGGGGGGGTTAATTTTATGTGTGGGGGCCTCTAAGGGCCCCCAAGCCCCGGGGACCACCACCCCCGGGGCTTTATGATAATGGTGCGGGAGGGCTCTGAGCCCTCCCGCAGCCCCGGGACCACCACCTCCCGGGGCTTCTTTTTAAATTAAAAACCTGTGTGGGGGCTCCAGCCCCCACACGCCCGGGACCACCACCTCCCGGGGCACTAAGAAAAATTAAAATGGGGGTCCGTTTTGGACCCCCAAGCCCCGGGGACCACCACCTCCCGGGGCTTTCAAAATGTAGGGAGGGGGCCGCGCGGCCCCCCTCCTGGAGCCTGTGGTGGCCCTGGGGACCGCCACCCCCAGGGCCGGCTCCTGCAGTGTCCCGGGTGCCTACCCCGGGACACTGCTGTTTGCAATGACAGGACGGGAGCCTCGCGGCTCCCGTCCTGTCATTGCAAACTGCTTTGGATATTGGAAGAGAGAGCAGGAAACCTGCTCTCTCTTCCAATATCCAAAGCTGATTGCTTTCCACATGGGGAGCTGCATCTTAGCAGCTCCCCATGTGTAAAGCAATGCGGGCTCCCGTAGGACACGGGAGCCGGCGGGACTGTGGGGGTTTGGGGACCCCCACAGTCCCCAACGAGAGGCCAGGCCCCGGGGATAGGGTCCCCGGGGCCATAAGTGGCCACGGAGGGGGCCACGCAGCCCCCTCCCAAAAGTAAAAAAAAAAAAAAAGTGCAAGGCCGGCCCCGGGGATGGGGTCCCCGGGGCCTTAAATGGCCTGAGGAGGGGGGCCACGCAGCCCCCTCCAAATAAAAAAAAAGAGGCCATGCCCCGGGGATGGGGTCCCCGGGGCCAATACAGGCCCAGGGAAGGGGGCCACACGGCCCCCTTCCCGTTTTTTATTTTAATTTAAAAAAAGGGGTAAGGCCCTGGGGGATGGGGTCCCCAGGGCCTAAAAATAGGAAAAGGAAGGGGGCTACACAGCCCCCTTCAGGGGAAAAAACAAACAAAAAAAAAACGATCGGGCCCATAGGCCCCGCCCCTTCCTTCACCACTCTGCAAACGCGCCCCTGGCGCGTTTGCAGAGGGGAACGATCCCCTTGAATACTGGGGGTCCCTGGGGCCAACTAGCCCACCAGGAACCTCCAGTATGCGCCAGGGGGCTGCCTTGCAGAGAGGTGTACAGAGGCCACGCCCTTTTACACCTCTCTGCAACGCAGCTCTATGGCGCTTTGGAGGTATATGGTGGGCTAGTTGCACCCCAGGGACCCTCAGGATTCAAGGGGAGTTAATCCCCCGACTTAAAACGCGCCACAGGGCGCGTTTGCACAGTGGTGAAGGGAGGGGCGGGGCTTCAGGTGACATGTGTGCAAACAGGCCCCGTGGCGCGTTTTAAGATGGGGAATTAAATCCTCTTCAATCCTGAGAGTCCCTGGGGGCCAACTAGCCCAACAGGTACGTCCAGAAAGCGCCACAGAGCTGCGTTGCAGAGAGGTGTAAAAGGGGTGTGGCCTCTGTACATGTCTCTGCAACGCAGCCCCTGGCGCATACTGGAGGTTCCTGGTGGGCTAGTTGGCCCGTAGGGACCCTCATGATTCAAGGGGACTTAATCCCCCAACTTAAAACGCGCCACGGGCGCGTTTGCACAGATGTCACCTCAGGCCCCGCCCCTCCCTTCACCATTGTGCAAATATTCCTCTAAAATCAGCCGAAATACGAATTCTGATTTACTCACCTGTTATCAGGAGAGACCTCAGTGCTGCATCTTTCAGCCCAGTACTAATCCTGAAAAGTAATTTTAACCGTACTTACCAGTAACTTGAATTTCCTTCCATAGGCTAACATTGACTGGTTTCACTTGGAAATTCTTCTAAGTGTGGAGTTTTGGAACTTTAAAATATTCCTCTAAAATCAGCCGAAATACGAATTCCGATTTACTCACCTGTTATCAGGAGAGACCTCAGTGCTGTATCTTTCAGCCCAGTACTGGTCCTGAAAAGTAATTTTGACCGTACTTACCAGTAACTTGAATTTCCTTCCATAGGCTAACATTGACTGGTTTCACTTGGAAATTCTTCTAAGTGTGGAGTTTTGGAACTTTAAAATATTCCTCTAAAATCAGCCGAAATACGAATTCCGATTTACTCACCTGTTATCAGGAGAGACCTCAGTGCTGCATCTTTCAGCCCAGTACTGATCCTCAAAAGTAATTTTAACCTTACTTACCAGTAACTTGAATTTCCTTCCATAGGATATCATTGCCTGCTTTTTGCTGAAAAAGTTTCTAAGTGTTGATTTTTGAAACATACAAATATTCCTCTAAAATCAGCCGAAATCCGAATTCTGATTTACTCACCTGTTATCAGGAGAGACCTCAGTGCTGCATCTTTCAGCCCAGTACTGGTCCTGAAAAGTAATTTTAACCGTACTTACCAGTAACTTGAATTTCCTTCCATAGGCTAACATTGACTGGTTTCACTTGGAAATTCTTCTAAGTGTGGAGTTTTGGAACTTTAAAATATTCCTGTAAAATCAGCCGAAATACGAATTCCGATTTACTCACCTGTTATCAGGAGAGACCTCAGTGCTGCATCTTTCAGCCCAGTACTGATCCTCAAAAGTAATTTTAACCGTACTTACCGGTAACTTGAATTTCCTTCATAGGCTAACATTGACTGGTTTCACTTGGAAATTCTTCTAAGTGTGGAGTTTTGGAACTTTAAAATATTCCTCTAAAATCAGCCGAAATACGAATTCCGATTTACTCACCTGTTATCAGGAGAGACCTCAGTGCTGCATCTTTCAGCCCAGTACTGATCCTCAAAAGTAATTTTAACCGTACTTACCAGTAACTTGAATTTCCTTCCATAGGCTAACATTGACTGGTTTCACTTGGAAATTCTTCTAAGTGTGGAGTTTTGGAACTTTAAAATATTCATTTAAATCAGCCGAAGTACGAATTCCGATTTACTCATCTGTTATCAGGAGAGACCTCAGTGCTGCATCTTTCAGCCCAGTACTGATCCTCAAAAGTAATTTTAACCGTACTTACCAGTAACTTGAATTTCCTTCCATAGGATATCATTGCCTGCTTTTTGCTGAAAAAGTTTCTAAGTGTTGATTTTTGAAACATACAAATATTCCTCTAAAATCAGCCGAAATACGAATTCCGATTTACTCACCTGTTATAAGGAGAGACCTCAGTGCTGTATCTTTCAGCCCAGTACTGGTCCTGAAAAGTAATTTTAACCGTACTTAGCAGTAACTTATATTTTCTTCCATAGGAATCCATTGTCTGGTTTACAGCAGAAAAGTTTCAAAGTGTCGATTTTCACAAACTACAAATATTCCTTAAAAATCGCCTGTATGACTTAAACGCATTCTTTCAACTGTTTACAGGAGATGCACCAGTGCTGGATCCAGGATCCAACACTGAGTAAGAAAAAGTAACGATAACAGTTTTTACCTGCTAAGTGAATTTCCTTCCATAGGATAACATTGGTGATTCTATGAGAAAAAGTTTCTAAGTGTCAACTTTTAAAATACAATAATATTCCTTAAAAATCACGACTGTAACCAAAACGCTTTTACTCAACTGTTTACAGGAGATGTACCAGGACTGAATCTAGGATCCAGTCCTGTGGTTAGAAAAGTAATCCATAAAGTAACTAATTGCATTTAACTAGAAATTCACATTGAGCTGAATGTTGCATTGTGTTTGAAAATGTGTTGCCCATTGCAACAACTGTAACTACTGTACTTAAAAGTCTATTGCCTATGTGCAAAGTATTTAAACTAAAGTAATTCATTCTGAGAAAGTACTTTTTGTAATGTAATGTATAATGTAATTACAATGTAATTTAAAAATAAAATATGTAAAAGAAATTGTTTCTAAAAATGTAGTAAATCAGTATGAAAAAAATTTATATAAAAATTAATACATTTAAAAATTGTCATTTAAAAAACCTTTGAAATTCACTGAAAAAAACGTAGGTTTCAGGCACGTTATAGTTACAAATTAGCATTTTAAAAACCTTTGAAATTCACTGAAAAAACCATAGGTTTCAGACACGTTATAGTTAGAAATTAGCATTTAAAAAACCTTTGAAATTCACTGAAAAAACCATAGGTTTTAGGGACAGTTATAGTTAGTTGGACATTGCACTCGTACAAAACCCGTGAAATTCCCACGTTATAGTTAGTTCAGCTAACTATAACTCGCGCCCCGCAATGCACTGCTGATGACGTCACATATTACATCACTCATGACATGGTCAGTGACATCACTGATGACATCACTGATGACATCTCAAATGACATCACTGATGACATCATCCACGTGATAATCTGATGCAGCTCCTCACACCCTAATATAACCTTTGATACACCCAATCTAAATTACAGAGTGCCATTCGCAAAACCATAGACACTCCAACACCAATAACTACATACCCACTCACTGATTCTTAGGTCTACACACACACATCCACTCACTCACCCGTACAGTCACTCATACTTATGGTCACTCAGTACAGGACTATCATATGCACTCTTACTCCTATATAGACACTCAAACACCGCCACTCATCCATAGAGGTACCCACACACCTAGTCAGTCATGCAAATAATTAAACACACTGCCATTTACTCACCTATACAGTTATACACACACCAGCTCACTTAATCATACAAATACTAGCACATTGTTACGCTCTTATACAATCACTGATACAAGCACACACTCATCCATACAGCCACTATCACAATCACTCACTCTCGCTTATAGCTATTTATATACTCCAATACACATATATACTGCCTTTCACATAAGTAGTTACTCACACATGTACCACTGGGACATACATTCACTCACTAACACACTCTTACACACACTTACCCACCCATACAGTCTATCACAGATGCACTCTTGAAACCATCCACCCAGTGAATCACCCACTCACACATCTATGCACAGTCGCACACACCCCATCCACACAAACACTCAGGCACCCATACAGATACTCATAGAACCAATCAATAACCCATATAGACACTCATGTAGCTATTCGCAAATCCATGCATCCACTTACACACCAACAGACGGATACAGACATTCACACAGTTTAGTCACTAACCCATGCATTCAGTAAGATACGTTTAATCACTCACTTGTAGAGTCAGTCACGCACGTACTAAATCATCCATTCAGACACTTATACACCCACTCATTCTTCAATACGCCTTTCCCTATATATATTAAACATATTTAAACTTTACAGAAACACACAGTCACTGGATGATGTCATCAGTGATGTCATTTGAGATGTCATCAGTGATGTCATCAGTGATGTCACTGACCATGTCATGAGTGATGTAATATGTGACGTCATCAGCAGTGCATTGCGGGGCGCGAGTTATAGTTAGCTGAACTAACTATAACGGGGAATTTCACGGGTTTTGTACGAGTGCAATGTCCAACTAACTATAACTGTCCCTAAAACCTATGGTTTTTTCAGTGAATTTCAAAGGTTTTTAAATGCTAATTTCTAACTATAACGTGTCTGAAACCTATGGTTTTTTCAGTGAATTTCAAAGGTTTTTAAAATGCTAATTTGTAACTATAACGTGCCTGAAACCTACGGTTTTTTCAGTGAATATATATATATATATGATTTTTTACCTCAATATGCCACAACATTTCCTTTGTGCCACTAAATTCATGAATCCATGCCGCAGTACAGGGGTCTCTGTAAGGTGCTCTGCTGCTTGTTGGAGCTATGTTTGTGCTTTATGAAATATCTTAAAATGAGCAGAGTCTCAGTGAGACTGTGGTTCACCAAGCACAGACTTCTGTGGAGTCTGCTTTTATCTATAGCAGAGGATTGTTAGCAGGCCAGAAAGCGCAGTGAAATCGCTAAAGGCAGAGATCTAAGTCTTAATATCAGCAAGAACTGAGATCTTAGCAACTCTTTGCATTATCTGAAACAGAACATTGAGTACATTTCAGTTTTTTTATTACAAAGCTACAAGTATATATTGATATTCTCAAGAGCAAAACGCTGCCTGACTCTCTGTCTTCAACATCAAAGCTCAAAGTGGCTTTTTGATATTAACAAAACTAAGTCAATTCAAGTTCAAGTTTATTCAACCCCTTCGGTGCTCACGACGGCCGGGAGCCGTCATGACACACAGTGGGCTGGCGCTCCCCCGTGGGACACCGATCTTAGTGCCTGCACCGGGGAAGGCAGGGGAAGCCCTTCCCCTGCCTCCCCCCGCCCCCCCTCCACGTCATTGGAGGTTTCCCTTTGTCTCCCGACGCGCTGGAAGCCATTTGCTTCCAGCGCGTCGGATGACAAACGGGTGAGTTTTTCCTCGTGGAGGGTGGGGGGTATATTTTAAAAGGCATCGGAGGAAAGGAAAGGCTTTCCCTTTCCTCCGATGTCTTTTAAAAAGCATTCCTGCTGCACGATCGCGCCTGGGCGCGATCGTGCAGCAGGAATGCTCGTTTTTTTTTTTTTTTTAAATGGCCCAATTTGTGTCGGGGAGCGGCCCCTTGGGCAAGGGTCGCTCCCCTTGGGGGAACAATATCTGTAGTTGGGTCTGCCCCCCTTGGGGGGGGCAGATCGGTAATAATTATTTTTAAAAAAGGTGTGTGTGCCCCCACTGGGCCACCAGGGATTTTTTTTTTAAATGCCCTCTGTGTTTTGGGGAGCGGCCCCTTGGGCAAGGGTCGCTCCCCTTGGGGGAGAAATATGTGTAGTTGGTTCTGCCCCCCTGGGGGGGGCAGATTGGATAATTTCTTTTTTTGTTAAAGTATGTGGCGCCCACTGGGCCACCAGGGATGTTTTTTTTCTTTTGTAAATGCCCTATTGTGTCGGGGAGCGGCCCCTTGGGCAAGGGTCGCTCCCCTTGGGGGAGCAATTTGTTTAGGTGGGTCTGACCCCTGTGCCCACTAGGCCACCAGGGATTTTTTTTAATTAAATTATGTTTTTGGGGAGCAGCCCCTTAGGCAAGGGTCGCTCCCCTTTGGGGATCATTTATTTTGGCCGTTTCTGCCCCCCCTTGGGGGCAGATCGGCCTTGTGAGTCTAGGCCCATCTGCCCCCAAGCCATTAGACACCAGGGATTGTTTTAGTGTTGTTGGGAGCGGCCCCTTGGGCAAGGGTCACTCCCCTTGGGGGAGCAATATGTTTTTGGGGAGCGGCCCCTTCGGCAAGGGGCGCTCCCCTTTGGGGAGCATTTATTTGGGCTGTTTCTGACCCCTTGGAAGGGCAGATCGACCCAAATAAACAATTAATTTTATTGTATGCCCACTAGGCCACCAGGGATTGTTTTTGTGTTGTTGGGAGCGGCCCCTTGGGCAAGGGTCGCTCCCATTTATGGGGTATTTATTGTGGTCATTTCTGCCCCTTTGGGGGCAGATCGGCCATATGTTTTCAGGCCCATCTGTCCCCTGGGGGCAGAAGCCAGTAGACACCAGGGCTTTTTAAATGTTGGTGTTGGAGAGTGACCCCTTGGGCAAGGGTCGCTCCCCCTTTATGAGGGTGAATTTTTTGGCTGTTTCTGCTCCCTGTGGGGGCAGATCGGCCTTATGCTTTTAGGCCCACCTACCACTTTTGCTTGGCTGGTGGATAGTATGTGGACTAGTGCATTATTTGCATATGTGATTGTAATGTTTTATTTCTCCTTTTTATTCTAGTGTAAAGCTTTTGATTCCTGTTTGCGGTTTCGGCAGTGGTTGTTCTGCAGTTTTGCGTAGTTGCATTTTTTGGTAAGAAAATTTTTTTGTTGTATTTACTCCAAATGAGTATTATTGTCATGCATGAATGAATTTTTTTGTAAGTGGTGTCATAATGGCAGCATATTTAGTTAGTGTTTTGAGCATGAAATTCTTTGCGATGTGTTTTGCATTGTCTTATGTGTAATTTTCTTTTCTTTTTCTTTTTTAGTGGGATATTGTTGATCCTTACTATGTCTGTGCAGAGTAGGTGGTGGTGAGTCTAGCTGCTTTTGGCAAGTGAGTGGTATCGTTTTGGAGTATATAGGTCTTTCTGATAAAGACGCATTTTGTTTATTACTTATTACTTATTTTACAAAGTGTTTGTTGTTGTTGACTTGTTTGACAAGTTACCTTTATTAGTAAGGATTATGGCTAGCCGTAGAATGACTGCTCAGCAGGTGGTTGGTATGCTTCTTGAATCTTCCTCTGAGCAGGATTATGAGACTGACAGTGCGTCTGAGGGAGAGGAGGGAGGGGAAGATTCAGGCAGTGAGTTTTCTCTCCACATGGAATCATCGGATGATGAAGATACTCTCAGTGTGGATGAAGCTACTCTCAGTGCGGATGAAGTGCCTGTTTTAGAGGGGGACACTGATGTGCTGATGGTGCAGCAAGAGACATCGGTATTGCAGCCTAAGGCTGCAAGGCTTCCTACTGGAAGTGCTGGACTCTGGGTTGATCCAAACATGGTGCAGCCGGTGTTGCCTGCCTTTAGTGTGGATGCAGGGTGTAGAGTAGATTGCGAACATTTTTTGCCTATACAGTTTTTTCAGTTGTTTATGGATGATGTATTTTTGGCTGAGATTGTTGAGCAGACTAATTTGTATGCTGAACAGTTTTTGAGGGACAACAGTGCCACACTTAAGCCCCACTTTAGAGCTACCCGGTGGACTCCCACAAATCTGGATTAGATGAAGAAGTTTTTGGGTTTGACTTTTTTGATGGGCTTGATAAGGAAGCCGTCCATGGCTTCATATTGGTCTACCAGTCCCTTGATGGCAACGGCCATATTTCCTGTGATTATGACCCGTGATCGGTATTTACTTTTGCTTCGGATGCTGCATTTTGTTGATAATACTTTGGCGTTGGCACGAGATCACCCTGACTGTGACCGTCTTTTTAAGATTCGGCCTGTTCTTGATCACTTTGTAGATCGATTTTCAGAGATCTATACTCCAGGGAAAGAAATATCTATTGATGAGTCTTTGGTCCTGTTTAAGGGCCGTTTGGTTTTTAGGCAGTACATCCCTAGCAAGAGGGCACGTTATGGAATTAAGCTGTATATGTTGTCTGAGAGTGTGTTTTTAATTTCCGTGTGTACACTGGTAGGGATTCCACTATTGACCCCCCTGGTTGTCTGTCCACTTTTGGAGTTTCAGAGAAAATTGTGTGGGATCTTGCTAGAGGACTGTTTAACAGAGGCCACCATTTGTACCTTGATAACTTCTACACTGCTGTGCAATTGTTTAAGGAATTGTTCAAAGTGGACACTTTTGCTTGTGGCACAATCCGCTCTAACCGTAAAGGTTATCCAAAAGAGCTTGTTTCCAAAAAACTTCAGAGGGGACAGTGCAGTTCCTTGCGTAGTGATGAACTACTAGCTGTGAAATTTGTGGACAGGAGGGATGTGTACATGCTGACTACCATCCATAATGAGAGTACTTCACCTGTGGCTGTTTGGGATCAGTTTGCTGAAGTACGCAAACCTGTGTGCATTTTAGACTACAATAAGCACATGGGTGGTATTGATAGAGTAGATCAGAGGTTGGAACCTTACACTGCTATTCGTAAGGCTTACATTTGGTATAAAAAGTTGGCCAGCCATCTATTCAATTTAGCAACTTTCAATGCTTTTGTTGTGTACAAGGAGTGTTCTCCTGAGTCAAAGTTGACTTTTGTTCAGTTTCAGCAGTCTGTGATAGGCAGCCTTGTTGTTGTGGAACAGGCAAGTGTTCCTAGAGTTGGAGTGGTGGAGGATGTGGCTAGATTGAAAGATCGCCACTTTCCTGATTTAATTCCTCCCATGCCCCAAAAAAACAATCCCTGTAAAAGATGTAGATTCTGCTTGCGAAGAGGTGTGCGGAAGGAGAGTCGTATGCACTGTGCTGATTGTCCTTCTAATCCTGGGCTGTGTGTGCCCTCATGTTTCAGATTGTATCACACTAAAAAGAGTTTTTGGGAGCAACCGTGAGTCTAATAGTGTACTGCCTGGTCTGTATGGTTTTATATAGTTGTTCAGTTTCACGTTTGGCAATAGAATGATGTCTTTAGGTACTGCTGTTGTTTTTGTTGTTATAGTTTTGTATCTAGTTGCAATTGGTTTGTGTTTTCTTTCTTGTTTAAAAAAAATTTATGACAGTGTGCGTGGACTGGCGGTTGGCTGGCGGTGTGCGTGGACTGGCGCTTGGCTGGCGGTGTGCGTGGACTGGCGCTTGGCTGGCGGTGAGTGGACTGGCGCTTGGCTGGCAGTGTGCGTGGATGGGCACTTGGCTGGCGGTGTGCGTGGATGGGCGCTTGGCTGGCGGTGTGCGTGGACTGGCGCTTGGCTGGCAGTGTGCGTGGACTGGCGCTTGGCTGGCAGTGTGCGTGGACTGGTGCTTGGCTGGCGGTGAGTGGGCTGGTGCTTGGCTGGCAGTGTGCGTGGATTGGCGCTTGGCTGGCGGTGTGCGTGGACTGGCGCTTGGCTGGCGGTGTGCGTGGACTGGCGCTTTGCTGGCAGTGTGCATGGACTGGTGCTTGGCTGGCGGTGTGCATGGTCGGGCGCTTGGCTGGCGGTGTGTGAGTAGTGACTTGCTGCTGGTCACTACACACAATGCTAGCTAAACGCCACTCCATGCAATCTGTGAGCTGGTGTGGTTGCTGTGTCAGGGATGTGGGCGTGTGAAAGTGATGGGCCCTTGAATGGCGCTGTCTGCTGGTGTGAGTGTTGTAATGTGCTGGGCCCGCGGCTGGCGGTGTGAATGGTTTTGTATGTGTCACACGTATGAAAGGTGTATGAATGGCCTGTAAAGCAGTTGGTGCCTTGTCGTAGCTTTACAGCTCACGAGCTGTGAGTCAATGGTTCAGTTTCTCGTCCTTTCAATTATTAACAGTGCATTTCATTTTTGTGAAATCTCTGGTTAATACAACTGTATATACTGAACCATCACTCACCCTCGTGCCAAATCCAACCAGTATATCTGTAAGCTTGAAGAATAGGTGGTTGTGTAGAAATATTTGTCTTTTCTGTCTTTCTCAAGCAGGGTGTACCTTGTCCCTTTTTGTGAATGTTGTAATGTGTTGGTTTCGTGCATGGTGATGTGAATGGTCTTGTGTGTATTAGGTATGAAAGGTGTGTGAATGGCCTGTAAAGCGGTTGGGGCCTTTACGTGGCTTTACAGCTCACGAGCTGCGAGTTACTGGTCCAGTTTTTTGTCCTTTCAATTATTGACAGTGCATGTCATTTTTGTGAAATCTCTTGTTAATAAAATTGTATATACTGAACCATCACTCGCCCTCGTGCCAAATCCAACCAGTATGTGTGTGTGCTTGAGGAATAGATGGCTGTGCAGTAATCTTTGTCTTTTTAGTCTCTCTGCCAAGGTGTACATTCCATCTAAGAATAACCTACCAACTGTAGATATTGTCGTAAACTAAACACCCATGGGAGTACATGGTGATGTCTCTCTTGTGGATCCCAACAAGTTATCTTACCCACAATGTCCTGCAAACCTCAAAATGTCTGTCACATTTTCCTTGCAATATTGTGCCAAAATTTTCACGCTACAGAAAGAAACAACAAATTTTCTACCCCTTCGCCTTTCACCAAGTATCCCAATAGAAATGGTACCTCACTCGCGTGGGTGGGTCAAGGACCCGTGACAGGCAAGGGCCCAAAACTTATTGAGGCGACATCAAAATTGCCTATCTCAAAACGACCTGGTTTTGCAAGGGGGGTCCCATGACTTTTTGGCCCGGGGCTCGGCGGCCACCAAGGGAAACCTACCAAACCCACACATTTCTGAAAACTAGACACCCGGGGGATTCCAGGGAGGTATGGCTTGCGTGGATCCCCCAACGTTTCCTTACCCAGAATCTCCTGCAAACCTCAAATTTAGCTGAAAAAATCACTTTTTTCACACATTTTTGTGTGGGAAAGTTGTGGCATCACCGGGCTGACACAAATTTCCTACCACCCAGCGTTCCCCAGGGTCTCCAGATAAAAATGGTGCCTCACTCGTGTGGGAGGCCCAAGTACCCGCGACAGGCAAGGGCCCAAAACATATTGAGGCAACATCAAAATTGCCTATCTCAAAACGACCTGGTTTTGCAAGGGGGTCCAATGACTTTTTGGCCCGGGGCTCGGCGGCCACCCAGGGAAACCTACCAAACCCACACATTTCTGAAAACTAGACACCTGGGGGATTCCAGGGAGGTATTCCTTGCATGAATCCCCCAACGTTTCCTTACCCAGAATCCCCTGCAAACCTCAAATTTAGCTGAAAAAATTACTTGTTTCACACATTTTTGTGAGGGAATGTTGTGGCATCACTGGGCTGACACAAATTTCCTACCACCCAGCGTTCCCTAGGTTCTCCCGATAAAAATGGTGCCTCACTCGTGTGGGAGGCCCAAGTACCCGCGACAGGCAAGGGCCCAAAACGTATTGAGGCGACATCAAAATTGCCTATCTCAAAACGACCTGGTTTTACAAGGGGGGTCCCATGACTTTTTGGCCCGGGGCTCGGCGGCCACCTAGGGAAACCTACCAAACCCACACATTTCTGAAAACTAGACACCCGGGGGATTCCAGGGAGGTATGGCTTGCGTGGATTCCCCAACGTTTTCTTACCCAGAATCCCCTGCAAACCTCAAATTTAGCTGAAAAAATCACTTTTTTCACACATTTTTGTGTAGGAAAGTTGTGGCATCACCGGGTTGAAACAAATTTCCTACCACCCAGCATTTCCCCGGGTCTCCCGATAAAAATGGTGCCTCACTCGTGTGGGAGGCTCAAGTACCCGCGACAGGCAAGGGCCCAAAACGTATTGAGGCAACATCAAAATTGCCTATCACAAAACAACCTGGTTTTGCAAGGGGGGTCACCTGGGTTTTTGGCCCCGTGCTCGGCGACCACCTAGGGAAACCTACACATTTCTGAAAACTAGACACCTGGGGGATTGCAGGGAGGTATGGCTTGCGTGGATCCCCCAACGTTTTCTTACCCAGAATCCCCTGCAAACCTCAAATTTTGCCAAAACGCGTTTGTTGTTAAAATAAATAAAATCTTTTCGCAATTGCCCCGCGAGTGCTGGCTTTTGTTCCCGAAAAGAGGAGCATTGGAGCGTTGATATATATATATATATATATATATATATATATATATATATATATATATATCATCCAAAGTCGGTTCACTTTATCCGGGTTACTGGCGCTCCACAAGGTGCGTGACCCACGCGGTTGAACCAAACCGCTAAACATGCAGCAAATCCTCTGTTACAGAGAGATAAGGGTCGCACTCCAGCAGTTGTAAACCAGTGATTAATTTATTCTTGAATCATTTAAGTCAGCAAACACAGACCAAAACCAACGCGTTTCGGTATTCCCACGATACCTTGTTCACAGTTACTTTGTAACACGATCTGGCTTGCGTGGATCCCCCAACGTTTCCTTACCCAGGATCCCCTGCAAACCTCAAATTTAGCTGAAAAAAATCACTTTTTTCACACATTTTTGTGTGGGAAAGTTGTGGCATCACCGGGCTGACACAAATTTCCTACCACCCAGCGTTCCCCAGGGTCTCCCGATAAAAATGGCGCCTCACTCGTGTGGGAGGCCCAAGTACCCGCGACAGGCAAGGGCCCAAAACGTATTGAGGCGACATCAATGTATATGTAATGGAGTGCCCTTGTATGTTAAAATATGTGGGAAGCACCATATGTGAGCTAAAGAAAAGAATATTGGAGCACGTACGTGCCACGAAAAACCAAGACAAAAACAATGCAGTGGCCAGACATATGGAAATACACCACAGTGGCAATTGGAAATTGTTAAAGTTCTATGGGATAGAAACTATACCAACCAATGTACGAGGAGGAAACAGGGAGAAAAGACTGAGACAACAGGAATCACGCCACATATTAAATCTCAGAAGTATGACACCGTATGGTTTAAATCAATCGGAAGAACTATACATACACATCTAATTAAAGAATCAGCCTCCCTTAAGGTGCAGATTAAATTTTATACCAATCAAACCGATCATCATTAAGAAACAACATGAAAGGAGGATTACAGGGAAACAATACTACCCACTGAAGGGAAGAAAAAGATGATTACATGAAAGACATACATTTCCCCACTGGAGGGGAGATAACTGCTCAATGAAATAGATTTTAAGCATATACAAAGGGTTGCCGGCAACTGAAACACTACAGGTCCCACTAGCGGATATACCTTCGCAAACGTAAAGAATTCAAGGGTGGGTAGAAGTGATCTCCCACCAGAGTGTTATAAGAACTCTAACATTTTGTGACCCCCGTTGGACATGAGAAAATCACAATAAGCGGACCCTTATTTTTCATTGAATTAATGTAATTACCTTTAACTCAAGTAAATATGTAACAACAGATGATTGAGCTTGTGGTGGTAAAACTGAAATTGATTTTATTTTATTTCATTTTATTTTGTGTAATTTGTAACGGAAAGGATTTTTTCACTATTTTTCACTATGGTCACCTTAATATGTCTAAACATTATCACTATTACACTAGGGGAATACATCTCCCAGAAGTCTGAGGAGTAATCCCCTTGACAAACAGGAAATGACGTAACAGGCTTTCCTGGAAATGTTTTAAAAAACAAGCCAGATCGTGTTACAAAGTAACTGTGAACAAGGTATCGTGGGAATACCGAAACGCGTTGGTTTTGGTCTGTGTTTGCTGACTTAAATGATTCAAGAATAAATTAATCACTGGTTTACAACTGCTGGAGTGCGACCCTTATCTCTCTGTAACAGAGGATTTGCTGCATGTTTAGCGGTTTGGTTCAACCGCGTGGGTCACGCACCTTGTGGAGCGCCAGTAACCCGGATAAAGTGAACCGACTTTGGATGATATATATATATATATATATATATATATATATATATATATATATATATATATATATATATATATATCAACGCTCCAATGCTCCTCTTTTCGGGAACAAAAGCCAGCACTCGCGGGGCAATTGCGAAAAGATTTTATTTATTTTAACAACAAACGCGTTTCGGCAAAATTTGAGGTTTGCAGGGGATTCTGGGTAAGAAAACGTTGGGGGATCCACGCAAGCCATACCTCCCTGGAATCCCCCAGGTGTCTAGTTTTCAGAAATGTGTAGGTTTCCCTAGGTGGTCGCCGAGCACGGGGCCAAAAACCCAGGTGACCCCCCTTGCAAAACCAGGTTGTTTTGTGATAGGCAATTTTGATGTTGCCTCAATACGTTTTGGGCCCTTGCCTGTCGCGGGTACTTGAGCCTCCCACACGAGTGAGGCACCATTTTTATCGGGAGACCCGGGGGAATGCTGGGTGGTAGGAAATTTGTTTCAACCCGGTGATGCCACAACTTTCCTACACAAAAATGTGTGAAAAAAAGTGATTTTTTCAGCTAAATTTGAGGTTTGCAGGGGATTCTGGGTAAGAAAACGTTGGGGAATCCACGCAAGCCATACCTCCCTGGAATCCCACGGGTGTCTAGTTTTCAAAAATGTATAGGTTTGCTAGGTTTCCCTGGGTGCCGGCAGAGCTACGGTTCAAAAACTACAAGTAGGCACTTTTCAAAAAAAGGGTCATTTTTCACTGTGAGAATGTGGTGTGTCCACCTTGCATTTTGGGCCGTTTTCTGTCGCGGGCACACAAGTGAGGTACCATTTTTCTTGGAAGACTTTGGGGAATGCGGGGTGAGTGGAAATTTGTGGATCCACGCAGATTCCAGAACTTTCCACCACAGAAATGTGAGGAAAATTTGGTTTTTTTGACAATTTTTTAGGTTTGCAAGGGATTCTGGGTAACAGAATCTGGTGAGAGCCAGTCGAGTCACCCCATCCTGGATTCCCTTGTGTGTCTAGTTTTCAAAAATGTATAGGTTTTCTAGGTTTCCCTAGGTGCCGGCAGAGCTAGGGTTCACAAACTACAGCTAGGCACTTTGCAAAAAAAGGGTCATTTTTCACTGTGAAATTGTGGTGTTCCACGTTGCGTTTTGGGCCGTTTTCTGTCGCGGGCACTAGGCCTACCCATACAAGTGAGGTACCATTTTTCTCGGAAGACTTTGGGGAACGCGGGGTGAGTGGAAATTTGTGGATCCACACAGATTCCAGAACTTTCCACCACAGAAATGTGAGGAAAATGTGGTTTTATTGACAATTTTTTAGGTTTGCACGGGATTCTGGGTAACAGAACCTGGTGAGAGCCAGTCAAGTCACCCCATCCTGGATTCCCCTGCGTGTCTAGTTTTCAAAAATTTATAGGTTTTCTAGGTTTCCCTAGGTGCCGGCAGAGCTAGGGTTCACAAACTACAGCTAGGCACTTTGCAAAAAAAGGGTCATTTTTCACTGTGAAATTGTGGTGTGTCCACGTTGCGTTTTGCGCCGTTTCCTGTCGCGGGCACTAGGCCTACCCACACAAGTGATGTACCATTTTTCACAGAAGACTTTGGGGAACGCGGGGTGGGTGGAAATCTGTGGATCCACGCACATTCCAGAACTTTCCACCACAGAAATGTGAGGAAAATGTGGTTTTTTTGACAGTTTCTTAGGTTTGCAAGGGATTCTGGGTAACAGAACCTGGTGAGAGCCAGTTAAGTCACCCCATCCTGGATTCTCCTGGGTGTCTAGTTTTCAAAAATGTATAGGTTTGCTAGGTTTCCCTAGGTGCCGGCAGAGCTAGGGTTAAAAAACTACAGCTAGGCACTTTGCAAAAAAAGGGTCTTTTTTCACTGTGAAATTGTTGTGTGTCCACGTTGCGTTTTGCGCCGTTTCCTGTCGCGGGCACTAGGCCTACCCACACAAGTGAGGTACCATTTTTCTTGGAAGACTTTGGGGAACGCGGGGTGGGTGGAATTTTGTGGATCCACTAAGATTCCAGAACTTTCCACCACAGAAATGTGAGGAAAATGTGGTTTTTTTGACAATTATTTAGGTTTGCAAGGGATTCTGGGTAACAGAACCTGGTGAGAGCTAGTCAAGTCACCCCATACTGGATTCCCCTTGGTGTCTAGTTTTCAAAAATGTATAGGTTTGCTAGGTTTCCCTAGGTGCCAGCAGAGCTAGGGTTCAAAAACTACAACTAGGCACTTTGCAAAAAAAGGGTCATTGTTCACTGTGAAATTGTGGTGTGTCCACGTTGCGTTCTGCGCCGTTTCCTGGGGCAGGCAGTAGGTCTACCCACACAAGTGAGGTACCATTTTTCTCAGAAGACTTTGGGGAACGTGGGGTAGGTGGAAATTTGTGGATCCACGCATATTCCAGAACTTTCGACCACAGAAATGTGAGGAAAATTTGGTTTTTTTGACAATTTTTTAGGTTTGTAAGGGTTTCTGGGTAACAGAACCTGGTGAGAGCCAGTCAAGTCACCCCATCCTGGATTTCCCTGGGTGTCTAGTTTTCAAAAATGTATAGGTTTGCTAGGTTTCCCTAGGTGCCGGCAGAGCTAGGGTTCAAAAACTACAGCTAGGCACTTTGCAAAAAAAGGGTCATTTTTCACTGTGAAATTGTGGTGTGTCCACGTTGCATTTTGCGCCGTTTCCTGTCGCGGGCACTATGCCTACCCAGACAAGTGAGGTACCATTTTTCTCTGAAGACTTTGGGGAACGCGGGGTGGGTGGAAATTTGTGGATCCATGCAGATTCCAGAACTTTCCACCACAGAAATGTGAGGAAAATGTGGGTTTTTTGACAATTGTTTAGGTTTGCAAGGGATTCTGGGTAACAGAACCTGGTGATAGCCAGTAAAGTCACCCCATACTGGATTCCCCTGGGTGTCTAGTTTTCAAAAATGTATAGGTTTGCTAGGTTTCCCTAGGTGCCGGCAGAGCTAGGGTTCAAAAACTACAACTAGGTACTTTGCAAAAAAAGGGTCATTTTTCACTGTGAAATTGTGGTGTGTCCACGTTGTGTTTTGCGCCGTTTCCTGTCGCAGGCAGTAGGCCTACCCACACAAGTGAGGTACCATTTTTCTCGGAAGACTTTGGGGAACGTGGGGTAGGTGGAAATTTGTGGATCCACGCAGATTCCAGAACTTTCCACCACAGAAATGTGAGGAAAATATGTTTTTTTTGACAATTTTTTAGGTTTGTAAGGGATTCTGGGTAACAGAACCTGGTGAGAGCCAGTCAAGTCACCCCATCCTGGATTTCCCTGGGTGTCTAGTTTTCAAAAATGTATAGGTTTGCTAGGTTTCCCTAGGTGCCGGCAGAGCTAGGGTTCAAAAACTACAGCTAGGCACTTTGCAAAAAAAGGGTCATTTTTCACTGTGAAATTGTGGTGTGTCCACGTTGTGTTTTGCGTCGTTTCCTGTCGCGGGCACTAGGCCTACCCACACAAGTGAGGTGCCATTTTTCTCAGAAGACTTTGGGGAACGCGGGGTGGGTGGAATTGTGTGGATCCACGCAGATTCCAGAACTTTCCACCACAGAAATGTGAGGAAAATGTGTTTTGTTTGACAATTTTTTAGGTTTGTAAGGGATTCTGGGTAACAGAACCTGGTGAGAGCCAGTCAAGTCACCCCATCCTGGATTCCCCTGGGTGTCTAGTTTTCAACAATGTATAGGTTTGCTAGGTTTCCCTAGGTGCCGGCAGAGCTAGGGTTAAAAAACTACAGCTAGGCACTTTGCAAAAAAGGGTCATTTTTCATTGTGAAAATGTGGTGTGTTCACGTTGCTTTTTGAGCCGTTTCCTGTCGTGGGCACTAGGCCTACCCACACAAGTGAGGTACCATTTTTATCGGGAGACTTAGGGTAATTCAGATTTGTAGAGCAACTGTTATTACCTATTGACTTTCAATGCATTTCTGCCTTCCAAATGAAAGACAATGTGTAAAAAAGAAGTCATGTTGAAAAATGACCGATAATTCTCATGCTAGTATGAGTATTCCCAATTTCGGAAATGTGCAAATATCTACTGTTTCTAAACTCTATATTTTGCTCCCATTTCAGAAATACATAGGTGTCTTTCATACCGATTTTTCCATGTATACATTTTTCCAGAATAAGTGCTATATACCCGGTACATAATAAAAAACCATTGCAAGTCGCTGCTCAGTTTTTGGATCTGGGTTCATCGGGTTCTTGGTGAACCTACAACTCCTATATATCCCCACAACCAGTAAGGTCCAGTTGATGTAACGTTATATTGCTTTCAAAGATATGTCATAATTAGAAGAAGTTACAGGTGAAAACGTTGACACAAATGGCTGTTTTTTTCAACTAATTTTTAATTTTTCCAAAATGTAACTGTTAATTTCTATAAAGAAACCTTGAAGGATCTACACAAATGACCCCTTGCTGAATTTAGAATTTTGTCTACTTTTCTAAAATGTATAGCTTTCCAGGATCCATTATTGCTTTCATACCCATTTCTACCATTAACTGGAAGGAGGTTGAAAGCACAAAAAATAGCAAAAATAGGCTATGTCCCAGAAAAATGCCAAAACTGTGTAGAAAATGTTGGTTTTCTGACAAAAGTCTGTCATTCCCAAAAAAGTTGGAAACTGGTGATTTCAGCCCCACAAACCCTTTTTTGATACCATTTGCAGGGAAAAACCAGACGCTTTCATTTGCAGCACTTTTTCCCCATTTTTCCCCAAAAACCCAAACTTTAGCTGTATTTTGTCTAATTTCTGGGCCCCCTCCAGGGGAATCCACAAACCCTGGGTACCTTTAGAATCCCCATGATGTTGGAAGAAAAGGACGTAAATTTGGCGTGGATACCTTATGTGGTCAAAAAGTTACAGGGGCCTAAGCGCAAACTACCCCAAATAGCCAAAAAAAGGCTTAGCACAGGAGGGGAAAAGGCCTAGCAGCGAAGGGGTTAAGTGCATAGTTAATCAAAACCATTGCACTGATCGGGGAAACAAATACATTAATTAAAAAGCAATAAAATACCGAAAAAAGTAGCTTGTGCAATGTAGAGAAAACTGTAAATTGTAAACTGTCGCAATATGATATAATATAGGGGGATATTCTCAAGAACGTGCGATAATCATCGCCAAAATAGGCTAACGCAATTTTTCATATCGCCGTCTATCGCGGGAAAATAACTCTGTGTTAACGTCGTATTCTCAACACAGCGGTAACATGCAATAGTTTCCCGATAACGTGTCAAATGTCCGCAATAAAATTACTGGGACGGCGATAAAAATCTAAACCCTAACGTGAAAAAAGTTGCGATGGGCCCAACTGCGATAAAAAAATTCCGCGATATGCAGCGCCAGGCCTGCAAGTCCCACAAGTCAGGCGGGAAAAGCCACTATAAAAGCGGCAACAAAAAACACAAACAACTGCGAAGCACCATGGAGGTAGCCGGAGCAAGTACAGAGGACAACCAGAAACCCACAAGCCCCACGGAGGACCAGCCTGGGACCTCGGGGTCAGGGAAGGGCAAGGAGAAGAAGAAGAGGAACCCGCGTTTTAGTACGCAGGAAAACCAGTTCCTCATTACGGAGGTGATAGAACACCACCACCAACTGTTCATCACCTCCACTGTGTCATTGGCAACTAAAAATACAATATGGCAGTCCATCTTGGCCAAGGTGAATGCAGTCGGAGTGAAGAGAAGGGAAGTGGATGACTGCAAGAAGCGCTGGACTGATGTGAAGCGCAAAACCAAGCTGAAACTTGCAGCCAACCTGAAAGTAGCAATGCAGACTGGAGGTGGGAGTCCAGCGACACACCAGGAGCTGGATGAGATGGAGGAAATGGTGACCCGAGTCATCATTGCGGAGACGGTGGCAGGAGTTGGGGGACTGGACACTGCACAACATGACCTGAGCCAACAGCAACAGGGTGAGTAACGACCAGGGACTGTGGAGACAGGGGGAGATGGGCACAATGGCACACATGCACAATTAAGTATAGCACATCTGCGGACAAGCCATGCCCAAGAGTCACAACTCCGACCAAGAGACCAATTTACCCAAGTCTGCAATATCTCAGCACCTTATAAGCACAGAAGTGAAAGGCACACCGCCTGAAAGGGATAAGGGCCAGCCAAATCAGAGCTGAAGGGGCAACACACCCACAATGCAGCACACACACATAAGAATAAGAGCACCTCAACATTGACAACAATGTGGTACAAACTGCAACACTTTCACAACAGAACAGAGGACACAACTGCTGCCGCTTGTGTGTAGAAAATGGCCATTCACATTTGGCATAGCAGGAAACTGTGAGATGATAATGTACAAGTACAACCTCACGTCCCTGATGGTGTAGAAATGTCAACTGTCCCGCATCAAATAGGAATCTCCTCACAAACATTGTCATGCAGTCTGTTAGTAAACTTGTACAATGCGTGAACATACATGTGAACACAATGTCAATCTGCATCTCCCCTTCACATTGCAGAGGGAGAATCAACACCTCCTGCAGAGCAGACCCAACAACTCAGCACTGATGATGAAGAGGACCTCCCCAACATCGACACCGACGCCCTCCAACAGCTCACGGACAGCTTCGACACCCCACCTCCAGGAGCAGGGCAGCCCAGCTGCATCGAGAAGACACCACCCCCTGCACAGACCACACAGCAGGAAGCACCCACCACCACGGCTGTCTCCCAGGACCCCCACGACCAACACATGGCATTCCAACGCCGTGTGTTAGGGTGCCAGGATAAGATGGCTGATCAGCTGCGGGTGGGGTTCAACCTCATGGCAGCCAAACTAGATGCCATACGTGGGTGTTTAAGTCCCATCAGGGACGAATTACAGTCCCTAACGGACACCCACTGTCCGCTCCATGCTCTCCAACAATCCATGGCTGACATCGCTGGAGTCATGACTCTGAGCCAAGAACAACTGTCTAGTCAGAGTGGCTCCAGCGATGTCAGCTGGGAGTTGGGACACATAAGGAGAATGATGGAGAGTTTGGAGCGGATGCAGGCGGAAAGAATGTTTGCCATAGCTGCACACCAGCAAGATGTAGCTGTGATCTTCCATGCCCTGCAGATCCTCGTCATGGCATTGCCGTCACAAGGCCTGGCGCGGATGAATGCTGCTGCTACTACTCAATCCACATCTCCGCCCCTTGAAGTGTCAGTGCCAAACAGTGATGCAGACTAAACACCACCACCCACATGTGAGGCACCTGACACATCAGAGGACGAAGATGATGATGAATCTGGCTTTGTGGTAAGAATGAAGTGGTAGCATTCATCTCCGCCATATGGCCTGTTTCAGCTTGGTTCTGCCCTCTGCATCATGCCCTGGAATAACACCTTCCACTGTCCCCCGATACACTCAGCGACACTCACCTTGGACCTCGACATGGACTGCCATATTTTGTTTGGTTACCAATGACACAGCAATCACACTGCGGACTGAAGTCTTCCTCTTCCGATGAACTTGTCAATCCCTAAAGGACTCTGGCTGGCCCTCCATGGGGCAACAATGTAAAGTGGGGTTTGCATGGCCCTGTATTGGTCCAGCTTCAACACTCCACTGAATGCGAATAAAACATTCTAATTCACACAGATGTGTCATGGCTATGATCAATCAAGTATGAAAGTATGGATGAATGTAGGGACAGTGATTCCACAAAAGGTACTCCCTGGGTAATGCTATCAATGCGCATGTATGGCCGTGACCCAGATAGGCAGTGAGACACACATTGTCATTCAAATCAACACTCATCACAGTTGAATACAAGTGAAGGTGCGTAGACTTTATTAGCATATGCGTGTCAGTATGGGCAAGATATGTGCCACAACATGCAGACCAATGCAGCAGTATGTCAGAATGAGGAACGTTGCCAAGCGCCGCTGTCCACTCCGGGAAGTGCCTCACCTTTCACAGGTGTGTGTTAACCCGAGTTGTTGTCCGCTCATGTATTCGGAGTCCAGGCGAATGCAGCCATGTCCACTGTTGTCGTGGGATATGTGACCAGATCTCCAAGATGCAACAAGGTGTTGGGACATGTGCAATGGGTTCCATTCTGTTGTGGCTGCAGGTACGTAGTTACTCATCCATGAAAGCAATTGCAGCTTCGTAGGCTATCATTTCCAACATGAGGTCGTTGTCGACTTCATCAAACAGGACGGCAAGGCAATCCATTAGCAGGTCCTGACAGATGTGCTGCGTCCACCCCCTTTCACCAATTAGCTCTACAGCCCAATAGGGGAGCGGTTCAATGTGGTCACTGCACACGAGGAGTTGTGCAATCTCCCAGGTCCAGCTGCCAGCATGTATGCCAAGTATCAAGGCATCCCATAAACAGGTATCACGGTGACACTCCTGGTCGTGGGCCAACAGGGGGCGCGCACACATGTCAAAATCCAGTTTAGCTACCGTCCTGTTGGATAGGCAGACATCCATGCACCACTCGAATATGCACGATCGACAATGCAACACAGGCTGAACGCAGGTGATGTTGGCAAGGTGGAAGCTTAGCCGGTAACTGATCCGCAGCACTGCCAATGGCAGTGCCCCCAGTAAATGCAGCATACGTGCACAGTACAGTTCCACGTGACAGGGGTTGTGCATGTGTTCGGGATGTTCTGCCATTGCGTTAGTGGCTCTGGTTGAAGCGGCACTGTTCTGACCTGCGCCAGTTCTGTGGATGAAATGCCACAGCTCGGATCAATGAGTTGTTTTAGTGTGCAACGGTTGTACGCCTGGGATGGTGTGGGAGTAAGTGTGAAGGCCATTCCATGCAAGGTAACTTCGAGCAAGGACTTCTGTGTGTGGGGTGTGTATACGTTGGTCTTTCGTTGGGCTGTGCGTAGTGTGGGAGTCATCGTCAGCTGCTATAGTATCTGTCCGGGGGTGCCGGGCACATGCAATTCCGAGGTCGGAGATGCAGATGTGCTTCCACCTGATAGTTCAGACAAAGGAGCTTTCATCCCTAATGTTAGTTTGTCATCTGCTTGCATTCAGGAAATGTGATGTGGCTTGTTGGGGGTGGGGTGGGATGTGTGTGACTTTGGGATTCATGTTTGACATGTCTTGCATGTGGCAAATGAGCAGCATCACTGTGTGTTACGTTGCCTCACAGCTGCTCCTCCCTCCCCCCGAGCCTATTTACTTGTGTGCGCTGTGCGGTTGCATCACTTGCACTCCTACGGCACACCATTGTCATGCCTGTCTGCGCATGTCCACAAGCCTGACAACGACACTGTGATGTTGCCCGTTGAAGGTGGGCGGCCACGTGAGTGTAGGCCTATGGTAAGGATAGGGCGGACACAGATGTAGAGTTCATGCCTGGCTGAACTCGCGCTGCGATTAAGGCTAGGCATTTGGCTCATGCTGCAGCAATACAGATACACACAACACTTGGCATGTATGAGCCAAGACCCCGAGCGGTCTTGCGCTCCTTCATTTCTCCGTTCGTGCGAGCCCACCCTCCGGGTGCATGCTACATTGCAACATTGTCGATTGCGGGCTGGGTGGTGCCGACACTACAACAGAGACACGCATTAGTCACTTCCTTGTCCAGGCCAGCACTGAACCACGCCCAGAGCCCCGGGCAAATTCTTCACACCCCTACGCTGGACTGGCATACGCCGGCCGAGCCCACTCCGCTTACGCTTACAGGGGGGGACCACAAAGCTACGTGTCCAAGGTCTTACCCACTGCCTGAGGTGACATGGTTGCGTCCGCTGTCCCCAGCACAATGTAATGTGGTAGGGCCCAGTGCCATCATGCATACATAATGACCACACGGACACACTTAGATAGATAGTGGAACTGGCTACGGGCACGTGCGCCCGGCCCCTTTTTATTACCAGGGTCACATGTCCAGTGACGCCTGTGCTGGATGGGTTTGGGGTGAGTGTAAGCCAGCCCTCAGGGAGTGGTTGGTGCTGGCAACAACTAGAAGAGTGATCATCGGATCACACACACAAGACTCAATCATAAAGGGACCATGACTTGTGGTGCACTGAGTTAGTGGCACCTGAAGAGCTGATCAGGGTGTCAAGCTGATGATGGCATCCAAGACAGGTGTGAGCAACTTTGATAGGCTGGCTGTAAGACTCCTCCGACTCTGGCAGTTGTTGGTTGGAGGTGGTCCTGGCGGTGGTGGCGGGTGTGCAGCCAGCGATGATGGCGTGTCCTTGCAGGTCAGGATTGGATTCGATATGTGTGAGCCCTGCTGACTGCAGTGTAGGCCGGAGGCAGTGGTCAGCAAGGGCGCACAGCCATGTGGCGTTGACTTGAGCTGCACAGAGTTAGTGGCACCTGAAGCGCTCAGCGGGTGTGCAGCCAGCGATGATGGCGTGTCCTTGCAGGTCAGGATTGGATTCGATATGTGTGAGCCCTGCTGACCGCAGTGTAGGCCGGAGGCAGTGGTCAGCAAGGGCCCACAGCCATGTGGCGTTGACTTGAGCTGCACAGAGTTAGTGGCACCTGAAGCGCTCAGCGGGTGCGCAGCCTGCGATGATGCATCGTCCAGACGGGCCGCACTGGAAGCAATGTCTGTTGCCTACTGGACTGCGCCATAAATAAATCAAGACTCAATTTGAATTGGGGGACCTGCTGACCGCAGTGTAGGCCGAAGGCAGTAGTCAGCACACACATAACTCAGCGGTGCTGTGCCGCTGGGGGCCTGTGTGGCGGGAGCCAGCGATTGGCTGAGGAGGCTGGCGGTCATGGCGGGGGACTCGTGGTAGGGTGAGGGGCGCCGCCCTGGCAGACGCGTTGGCCATCCCGGAAGTGAACCACGCCCAGAGCCCCGGCCTATTTATTCACACTCCTATGCTGGACTGGCGTACGCCGGACAAGCCCACTCCACTTACGCTTACAGGGGGAACGACACAGCTACATGACCGAGGTCTTCCCCACTGCCTGAGGTAACATGGTTGCGTCCACTGTCCACAACACTACAAACACCAGCAGTATATGTCCACATGGACATGTCTGTGCTCTGCATACTGAAGTCTGTCCAGCACATCACCGCCACACTTGGCATTGTGTACTTTCTTATTCATGGGTGACTTGCCTCCTTCACACACACTTGGTTCCTACCTCTCCCCACATTCTGCAATTGTGTGGCTGAGGGGCCATGCCATTTTTGGAAGGTCAGCTGTCTTGTTCTGCACTGCCTCGGTGGTAGTTCAGGAGGGGGGGAGGCCGGGGGGGGCCTGGGGGTGGTGGCGGTGGGTGTTGTGGACCTCTTGAGTCTCCGAGCTGCATGATCAGTAGCTCCATGACATGTGTTGGTCTTCAGATGTGGCTCTGGGCTGGGCTCCCTTTCATACTGCAGGTTGTCGTCCTGCTTAACACCAGTTAAAGGCAGGTGTTAAATCCCTGCTGCTAACGCGCCTTATTGCCTGTTTTTGGATCGCATCGCAGATCTGGCTGGTCATTGAGAATATCGCGAAGTGGTGTTTTCGTGTGTTTTTGCACGGGAACGCCCACTCTGCATATCATTAGAGTTAGTTGTTGCTCTCATCCGTGGCGATGTTTTTTGCGGAAGCTATCGCTGGAAAACTGGCGATATTGGCAGTTTGCACCAGCTTTAGAATAGGGCGATAAATCTATTGCCACTTTTGCGGTGTAAAAGTGCCTATAAATCGGCGATAAGTCCTTGAGAATATGCACCATAGTCTCTTAAAAGTTTGTTTGCCTCACCTTTATCCATAAGCTCTTGGCAAATAGAGGTCAATGCTGATGTTTCAAAACATGAAGGCTGAGGATGGGTTTAGCTGTAACGTCGGGGCCAATAGTCCATCAAAGCAGCCTAAACCCGTACCCTTTGAGCAATGACTGATCAATTCAAGGTGCGTAAAGTGTCTGTGCTTGTCTTTGCAAGAAGATACAATAAAGTGCAGAGCAAAACTGATCTTGTGCTAAAAACAGAACAAGATTCCGTGCTTGGCTTGAAGAGTTTTTAGCTGCCAAACTTCTAAGTGTCTGTTGGACTCTTGCCAGATATTTCCCCAATCTGCAATATAGCTGTATGTCAGAGGGACCAAAACAGGCTATGATCGCCTGCCTACAATGGCGTAGCCCCCTGATGTTAAATTCTGGTTTTAATATAGTTTTTCGGTCCTCCAATGTTAATCTGCAAATGCAGATTTGGTGTACCATGGTTTCAGGGCCTTGGCCACATCATCGGCATGCGTCTGTGTTGACAGTACGTTTCCACGGCGGCAGATGTAAAAGATGATGGCACACAGCCCAGAACGTATTTCAAAAAGGATCTTTTGGTGCCAGAGTTGATGCCTGTGCCCAGGTATGGTTGAGGTACTACGGTTTTGTAAGCTGCTATTGTTAACCAGGCGTTCCAGTAGAGAGGAACACTTGATTGTTTTATTTACGATGCTCTTAACTTGGGAGTAAGTGCCAGTTGAGTCCCATAATTGATTCAGGAAAAGGGATGCTAAGGCTGAGAGGGGGTAACTCATAGCAGGGGAAGAGTCTCTATTGGCAATGTCTTCTCAGAGATGGTAGTTTAGTGTTTCGGGAGTGGCATTTTTAAATTTATAGCAGAACTTGATAAATGCTCCTTGCCTTGCCAAGGTTTGTTAAATGAGGCCAAACTCCAATCTCAGCTGAGATGGTGACATGTAACGTGGGCGGTGGAAAACTGACTTAAAAAGCCTGATCATAAGCTTGTTCAAGTGAGAAGCATCTCTGCCTCTTAGCGCCTCGCTGCCATAGGCTGTGGTTGAGACTGGCTTCACCTGTATTATCTTCAATAAGGGTGCGTATGTTGATGTAGCAATTGTTGCCTTTAGACATAGAAAAGGCTGCTGAAAGGGAGTTGCTCCTTATGCTGCTCAAAGAGTCCTGTCTGTCCAATAGCAGGCCCAGATATGTATATTTAGTTGTCACCTCAATGTTTTCTTTTCCCAGATTCCATTATGGGGAGCCGGTAGGAGGCGTTCCAGTGATCAAAATGTTTGTTCTCTTCAAGTTGATTTCCATTTAGTTCATTCTGGAATAAGCGGCAGTGGCATTCAAGAGTCTCTGAAGACTGACTTTAGTGTGGCTAAGCAATACAAAGTCGTTGGCAGATGGGTGCTCCCAACCTTTGGAGATTGTGAGTTGACTTGATCTATGGTAGATGGAAAGTCAGCCAAAAAGAGATTGAAGAATGTGGGGGCTAGTCGTAAGTCTTGGTGGGTTTAAATATTTCTGGACAGGTGGACCCCATCCCCAGCTTTATTCTGAACCAGGTGTCAGTGCAGAGAAGGATCAGGGCTTGCAGCAAGGGGCAACAGATGTTTCAGCTGGCAAGTTTTTTCCAGTTTCTTGCTCTTATCGACTCAATCAAATGCCACTTTCTGGTCTATGAAACAGAAAAAAGAGGTTGACAGGGCTAGTATATTTGATTTGGTCACCATGCCATTTCAAATTCCCATTTTAGTTAAAGGGATTATGTGCCTTCAGATGGCCCAAGATGTTAGCTCATCGCGGAGAGAACTGGCATAGTATTTTGACTTGACGTGAAGAGGCACTATGAGTCGGTAGTTGGTAGGGTCAGTTATTTCCTCCCTTACAGATTGGAGAAATGATTGAGCCTTTCCATGAGGCAGGGACGATGTTAAGAATTGTGAGGCTATAAAAGACTGGCTCAAGGCTCTCAGCCCAGACTTGATTTATGCTCTTTGAAAATGGCCGATGGGAAGCCGTTTGGGCCAGTCGCTCCATCGCAGCAACTTTTCGAGATTGGGTTTTCAATTGTTGCTGCCAGGAGTTTCAGGGGACTGAAAGCACATTGATTATCTTTGACTTTGCTGGGGATGCTTTGAGTCTCTTGTAGTGCCATGGACAGGTGAGCTAAAGAAGCTCTGGTGTTACTCAGGCATGGTGTGCCATGTAAATTATTGTGTTTAAAGTTGTCCTGAGCAAAGTGGATTCAGAGGTACTCGTGCTCTTCCTCGATATTTACTGTTGTTATAGTTTTTGAGAGAATGTTTAAGTTATTCACTGTTTTCCAGAATCTCTTGTGTTTATTAGTGTTGTATCTACTCTTTATTCTGTGCAAGCTTGGAATGTTAAGGTGGGAATTCAGGGGCGTGACCAAGATGGCGACCTGAGCAGTCGCAACCTAAGGAGCTCCGTGTCCCGCCCATATAATAATCCTGTATAATGTCCTCTCAGCCCATCAGATACATCCCAGAGCGATTGCCCTGACTCCACAACACATGGGTGACCTGGAGGAGTAGCGTCGACACTGAAAAACAGCCGGCGGATCCTGTGTGACTGGATCGGCTGCGGCACTGGGCGCGGCCTACTGTGGGGGCGGCGGCCTGCGCCGGGGCACTGGGCGAGGACTCGGAGGGTTCTCCAATGCATCGGGACTGCTGGCCGGAGATGAAGACGGCCGGAGCTGCAGATGCGGCGACGTCGCTATCCGTTGCAGTTCGGCCCCCCCTGGTGAGACGGAAGGCCCGGGAGGCCTACGAGATCGGTGGAGCAGACCTGCCTTGGAGCCCGTTGCGGGGCTCGGGGTCGTCACTGAGTGCTGTCCGGTCCCCCAGCCCACGTGGGGGATCGATGGAGGAGGCAGTGATTGGCGGCCCGGGTGTATCGGGGACGTTGCCTGCAAGGATCGCTGGAGACATGTGCTCGCCCCGTGAGGCCTACCTCAGCTGCACAGGAGTGTCCAGGAGGCCGTGGACAGGGCCAGAAGACAAGGCCTGCGCAGGCGTTCTGGAGTGGGCCACTGATGAACGCTGAGTGCCTGTGCCTGCAGTTGTGCCTGAGGCGCTGGTGCTGAGCCCGGTGCGGCAGTCATCCTAGAGGTTGGTGGACTTGGTCTGCGGCGGGGGTGGGCTGTTGGCGGATGTGGGGGTTACCCGGACCCCGAGGCTCACATGGGCGGTTAATCGTTGCAGCCCTCCCCCCTCTCTGAAAGACTAGTGGTAGTGCGTTAGCCCGAGGAGGAACATGTCGCAGGCAGGGAGGTGATTGCACCTACCTTGGGGGATTGATGGCACGGCGGGCCCCGCGAGGCTGCTTATTCACACAGGGGGACCTGTGCCTGACTCGCGGTCCACTAGGTGGGCGAGGCGGAGGACTGCCCCCCGGGGCCTAATGGGTGCCTACTTGATTCATTGCTGCCACTCACGGCTCCGCGAATACGGAGGTGGCGCAGCGGAGGTCATGATGGCCCACAAAGACGACTTCTAAGTGACGCCACAGAGTGTGAGAGCTGTGCGCCTGCGCGGGAGTTGGCACGCCGTTGGCGAGAGAGCGGGCCCACACCACGGCAAGGCCCAGCTGGAACCCCCTGAGGGAGCAACTGAGGAAAAACTGGAGTACTCCTAGGAGTGCTAGCACCCATACACACTGGGCCGTAAAGCACCCCCTAATCTTTTAGGCCAAACGTGAGGCTGGCAGGATCACCTGATTAGGGCCCTGTGGCGCACACAGCAAGAATCTGAGGACACCGGGATTGGTTATCGCCACCGGTAGGTGGGGAATACAGTGAACGACGACTTACCCTTCAACTCTTCAATCTGTACTGGGAAAGAAATACACCCAGCTTGACTGTTTCCTGTGCCTGGGGTCCGTGGGCCTCCCGGATCTACTATTCGCTCGCTGCTCCTGTGCGGGCACGCTGGTCCGCTGGAGTGAGAGGCCTAACTCGACATCGCCTGGCACCTCCCATATCCCTGATTGAAGTACCACCCAACGCCAAACTATGGGGAAGGACAGGCCACAAAGAGGGGTACAACAGACAAAAATGGACCAATACACTGCATAGGGGGGGCGTCAAAATCAGACCACCAGCGTGAGCCTCCCACGTCGGACACTGAAACATTGCAGCCGGGACCCTCGGGGGCTCAAATCCTTGCGGCCAAAGAGGCGTCGATCACAGCCGTTCAGGCCAAAATTGACGCGATGTTGCTGGACATTGGGCTACTGAGGGTTGACCTCCGCACAGTGGCCGAGAGATCCCTGGCAACATAACAGAATGTATCTAAGCTAGAAAAGGAAGTCTCCTCATTAAAAACAACCCTTGCAGAGTTGGCTTCAAAAACGGCCACGCTGGAATGCATGGCTGAAGACGCGGAAGGGAGGTCTAGGAGAGGCAACCTCAGATTTGTAGGGTTCCCAGAGGGTGATGAGGGGAGGACTCTGGAACTCTTCTTGAACAATGGGTCAGGGATGCCCTTCCTGCGGTTTATCTGTCAGCCTTCTTCATGGCTGAGCAGGCTCACCGGGTACTCATGCCAAAGCCTCCCCTTGGCGCGCCTTCCAGAACACTCATCGCCAAAGTGCTTAACTATAGGGACAGGGACTGCATACTAAGAGTGGCCCGACAAGAATGCGACCCCATGTATGAGAACCATGTTATCCGTATCTTCCCGGACTATACAAGATCAACACAACAGCAAAGGGCAAAGGGCATCCTTCGGTGGGGTAAAGCAGAAACTTAGGGCGATGGGCCTGCAATATGCACTACTTTATCCAGCCAAACTGAAGGTGATGCACAATAACCGGGCTCATTTCTTTAGGACTGCTTGGGACTGGCTGGAGGTGCGAGGAGAGGCCAGGTTGATCTACAGAACGTCGGAAAGATCGAACATACCAGGCTCAGGAACAACGAAAAGAACTACTGGCAGGGGGGAAGACCCAGAAATCATCAAAATCATCTCAGAGAGTGGTGGTTCACCAAGGTGGCTCCCTGGACCTGGTGTCTGCAGATACTGGCGGCTACGGCCTGAAACCCCCCATGTTGATCCACTGGAGCAGCAGGCTGACCGAGAGGTGGCGAGGGCCCTGGTGGAGGTGGTCACGGCGTCAAGTTCCGATGCCAGCACAGGCGATGTGGTGGAAGATACGCCACAACCAAATAAACATTGAAGTGGCCACAAATCGAACAATATAAGTATAATTCTGAATGGTAAAGCTGAATGTGATGATGGTCAGAATGTGTGTTCTGTGACTGAGACCGAGTAGATGGCTGTTTGAACTCATAAGGTTACTATAAGGAATGGTATGGGAGACGGTTGTGGTGGCTGCTAATACAAGACGGGCAGTGAAGCACCCTCTATCTACCCTCCACCTTATCTACTCTGTTTTGCAATCTTCTATCACCTTTACAGTGTTACTTCTCATCTAGTCTCACTTTTATCTCTTTCCTTGATGTGTACTGGGTGTGTGGTGTGATTGCGGTATGAAGGGGTGGGTGATGTTATTGGTAGCTGAGTGATGTGAGGCTGTTGGTGTACCTGGAGGCCAAGAGATGAGGTGATGTGCTGAGCGACCCACAGCTGTGCCCTGACGCACCTACCCCACTCTGGCTGTAAATTCGATAATGGAGTTATATAGTGTATGTGTGTTGGATGGTAGTATTGCATAGTGCTGTAATTGATAATAGCATATTGTCAGATCATAACAGTAATTGGATAATATGTGTTCTAGCATACATGCTACAGATGTTGCTGTGGTTTTAATCCTATTGTGTGTTGGTTGGGGAGAAGGGGAGAAGGGTGGGAATTTCGGGGGTTACAGCAATTTTGGAATGCACGAATTGTTGGGACAGTGTCTACCGGGGGGAGGGAAAAGTTAAAATGTTACAGAGGGGAAATATTTAGTTCTTAACAGCAGTGCCGGTGGCGGACCAAAGAGGGGAAATTCAGGGACCGGGGGTTGATATCCAGTTGCATAGGACAATATAAGATAATGACATTGAATGTGAGGGGGCTTAACATGTACACGAAGCAATACAGGGTACAGACCTACCTGCGCAGACAAGGGGCACAAATAGCAGTGCTGCAAGAAATCCATTTATTAGATCCTGAAATTCAGAAATTACATAAGAAATGGAGGGGGCAGCTGTGTGCGTCCATATACTCCACTTATGCAAGGGGGGTCTTGGTGTGGGTGGCACCCCAAGTTCCCTTTCAGATGTTAGACGGAATGGAGCTATGCCTCGTTAACATATACGCCCCAACATAGACGATGGAGACTTTTTTCTGGAGATAGAAAAACTCCTCATTACTTATGCAGCTATACCCATCATTTGGGCCGGAGACTTTAACTGCATAGCTGATGGTAGATTAGACAGACACCCCCCAAAAATGCACACTAAACCTAACATGACTGCTGCAGTGCGGGACATGTTGCGTCGCCTGCAATGTGTGGATATCTAGCGAGAGACACACCCGGAGGTGCAGAGATACACCTGCTATACACCGGCACAGGAGGTTCAAAGTACATTGGATAGGTTCCTCCTCTCCGGAAAGGCCGTACCAGCTACCGTACAGACCTGTATCCTTACACAATTCCTGTCAGACCACGCCCCAGTCCTGCTCGAGTGGGGCCCACTCTGTGCTAGACCGAAGCTGCCTATCTGGCGACTAAGACCTGATGTGCTTAGGGACCCTATGGTCCGTACGGAACTTAAAGAGTCGATTGCGGGATTCTTTAACTCGAACTGGTCCACCGCTAGCTCTAGAGGAATGGAATGGTACACACTTAAAGTGGTGATCTGAGGGGAGTGTCTCTCTAAAGTGGGTGGAACGCGGCACAAACTAGAAAGAGAACTAAAAGAAGCGGAAGACAAGCTTTCCCGGTTGCAACATGGACTGCAACCAATGGCTTCTTACAATGCCTTACTACTGCAGGCCCACAGCCAGGTGAGTGAAATATGGGACTGGCTTGATTGTTTCACCAGGTGGGAATACCGCCAACTTTTGCACAAAGAGGGTGACAAATCGGGAAGACTCCTAGCATGGTTACTGAAGAGAGAACGCCCGCCCCCACTAATCCTCACGTTAATGCACCCTAACGGGAGCATTATAAAAGCACAGACAGGAATTAATAGTCACATGTACGAACACTTAGCCGCAGTATTCCATGCACCCCCAGAGGCCACAGAGCTCACCAATCTCGAGTTCTTCAGGTGCATACCTCTCCCTTGTATTACGTGAGAACAGGCGCAGGAAGCTGCGATTCAGCTAGATGAACTACGCAAGGCTGTGCTAACGATGGCCCGGTGCAAAGCCCCAGGGCCGGGTGGCCTGCCGGTAGAGCTCTATCAGACCTGCAGCAACCTATTGCTCCCTAGATTACTGGAAACACTGCAAGAAGCTAAGATAAATGGAATACTCCCACAATCTTTGAGAGATGCCCGCATAGTAATGCTTCCGAAGCCAGGTAGAGACGAGCGAGATGCGGGATCGTATAGGGCCCTGTCCATGCTGGGAGTAGATGTAAAAATACTGGCTAAGATCCTAGCCACTCACCTTAGCTGTATGGTATCCCATCTTGTCCACGAGGATCAGTGCGGATTTATTCCAGGAAGGGGTACGCATATGAACAGATGCCGCCTCTCACACGTGCTGCATTCGGAGTCGGGCGGAGCAGATAGGGTGGCAGTGGTCGCCCTTGACATAGAAAAGGCGTTTGACACTTTGCGGTGGAGCTATTTGTGGGAGGTACTTAAACTAATGGGACTTGGCGATGAGTTCATCACTTGGGTACAGCTATTATACCGAGAGCCACATGCTCACGTATGTACGGGGATCAAATATCGGAGTGTATCACTATTGGAAGAGACACCCGGCAAGGGTGTCCTCTCTCCACGTTGCTCTTCGCTCTAGCAATGGAGCCATTGGTGATTAGTTTGAGGAGGGATATGGATGAATGGGAAATCACAGTTGATGGCCGCACTCACGTGGTGTCCCTATATGCGGACGACGCATTACTCTATATGCGGCGCCCGAAAGAGGCGGTGCCGGCTCTATTGGGCATGTTACAATCATTCGGGCAGTCATCAGGCCTCCGTATAAATCATAGTAAATCTGTCATCTTCCCACTGGCGGCTCTAACGCAGATAGTCATACAAGACCTTCCGCCAGTAGAGTTCAGCTGGGAAACCGATCACTTCAGGTACCTTGTAATAGTGAATCTGACTGAGTCAATCCGGTTTTGGAACAAGCTCCCCCTCTCCATTATGGGGCGTGTTGCACTGGCTAGAATGGCCATGTTGCCTAGGTGACTCTACGCCCTGCAGAATACACTCTGCCATATCCCGGAAGCTATGTTTGTCACCTTGAACAAATTGCTGGTCTTGTTGGTATGGGCTAGCAGGGCCAGCTCTAGGGCGGTGCGACCGGTGCCACAGCACCGGGTGCTGACTCTTCGAGGGGGCGCCGTATTTGAAAGTATTTTATGGTTTTAAAAGCACGTGCTGCTGCATTGCTGGCCTCCGGCAATTTTCATACAACAATAAAAACGTAAAGATAACTCCAGTGATTAATGTTCTTCCTGGATAGAGAAGGAGTTTTGTCTAGTGGAAGTTTTAACTCATTTTATGGTAGCACAGAGGGTTAATATCCGTGCTGCAAAGAATGTGTACCATTCAGATCACAAAGTGCATATAGTTTAAATAGATCAGTGCTTTTGTCACAGAGATCCGTTTGTTACTAGCAGTATAGATGTTAAAATCCTAACATGGAACAGTGAACTAATAACTGTCATCAAAGAGCTGCATGCAAACTGCAAGGTATAGATTAGGGCATTATGATTTTTTTCCTCCGTCTTTCATTATTCTAATGTTTCAAAAAGGGTTCATTTCGGTAAAAAAAAAAATCCTTATTATTATATGTAACCCCCAACCATGGGGTTACATTTTAAATTCTGAGTTTGTGCTTCTCCAGACCAAGCACTCTTAAACTATACTGCCTATCAGTATGGATGACATGTGACTCACCTTGTAGTCTTCTGGCTTATGTGACATTTCCTATACACTGATTTACACATATGATTGATTGTCTCTGTGTAATGTGTGTGTGATTTAAAGTGCTCCCGCAGCCTAAACTGGTATAGGTGGCGCTATATAACTAATCAAATACATCTGATAGAGAGAGAGTAGTAATGGAGACTTGAGGGGACACTGTGAAAAGGTGGTAGTGAGGGAGTCCGTGGGGGGGCGCCAACAAACGTTGTCGCACAGGGCGCCACCAGTGCTAAAGCCGGCCCTGTGGGCTAGGGGTCGCAGTAGGGTAAAATTAGATACGCTCAAACTAAATATAGACCTGGGTGGACTGGGCCTCCCGGACTTTAGATTATATTATTTTGCTTAGCTGTTCCAATATGCAGCACAGTGGTGTATGGAGGGACACAATATGGAGAAAGCGTTACTAACTAACCCCAATAACGGTTCCGATTTACCCAAATATCTGATGATGGGCACTCGGGCCCCCAGCTCATGCCCATTTATAGTCCGGCAGGTGGCAGCGATCTGGGAACGGGCGGTCACCCGGGTGGCCCATGAGGCGCCTTTCACGTCCTCACTCCCCCTGCAATGTTTGCAGAGGTTGTGTCAAATTCAGTCAGTTATGAGCATCTCCAAGTGGTACGAGGGTGGATGCTCGACAGCCTGGGATCTATTCGCTAATGGGACCTTTCTGACATATGAGGAAGTGAGGGAATAGTATCAAATTCCTGAAGGACACTTCCTGCAATACACCAAGATAGCGCATACTGTCAGGGAAATGTGGCCCTCCTTTCCAGATGAGCCAGCTGAGTCGCACACATTGGCCCTTCTGCTTAACCCGGGGTCAACAAGAGGCCTGATCTCCTGTATATATAAGGCCATTAAGGAAGACCGCATTACTGAGACGTCACAGATAACAGACAGGAGGTCTGCTGACCTGACAGTCCGCCTCATGGAAGGGGAATGGAAGAGGGCATTTGCACATGTCCGGGAGTTAGCTAGTAATGCTCAGTTTAAACTTACCCAGTTCCACTACTTGCATCGAACTTATTTGACCTCTCAGAGACTAGCTTGCTTTAATTCAACATGCCCGTCCCACTGCCCCAGATGCGGCTGACCCTGCCACATTCTTGGATCTGTGTCAGGTTACTAAGTTATCTTTGGCATCAAGTTATTCAGACACTCTGTACTACCACAGCAGTTCGGATATAGAACAGATGGTTAAACATTGCCTATTAGGGGTGTTCCCGTTACCAAAAAAGGGAACACGCACCAGACACAAATTCGCCCTCCTAGGCCTTGTATTAGCAAAACGTCGCATTGCGATATACTGGACTCAAACACTTCCTCCCAAATTTGACACATGGCTATCAGACATGAGGGAGTGGGGGGTAGTGGAGGAAAGTAGTCTAAAAACAGTACACACAGACGAACATGCCGAGCAAGACTTAGAATACTGGGGACACATGTTGGAAGGGTTGCGAACACCGGACTCACAACTGGAATTGGAAACGGATACTACACAAAGAACACATCCAAACACCTCTTTACCACATACAGAGATATGGGATAGCCCGGAAACACATGCGCAGGAGAGTAAGATACTGCTAAGCAGTGGGGCCCCCTCCCACACCGGTCAAATAACACCTGAATGATGGGCGGTCGCCCAGTCCCGCGAAATGGATCATTAACCGATTGGTAATTCCAATACTTAAAGTGAATTCCATCACCCGTCATTGCTTTGCAACGTTATGGTTTTTGTTTTCTCTTATACTGTATGATTCTTATTTTTGTAATTGCTATATGTGGACAGTAGATGTAAATGATTAGTGGGCGAGCAAACCCTGGTGCATCACGCATATTGCAATGTAATCCATGTTGAGAGCCCATGGGAAGATTACGAGTAAATGTAGAATGTTACAATATCTGTGAATAACAATGCAGTAGTATAATAAAAAATAAGTTAAAAAAAAAAGTGGGAATTCGAGGGCTCAGGCGGGGAGATTTGATCAAGGATGGTTGGTGGAGCTAGGGTGATCTGGAGGCTGTTCCCATCGTTGGCTGCTCCTATGGATGTATAAATAAAGTACTCCACTTACCTGAACCATGCGGATGTTGTCTTGATTACAACACACAATTTGGTGACGATAGGGGGCAGGAGCAGCCACGACGTGGATAAGGACCATGTATCTCCTGGTGTTGCTGGTTCCTGCTTGGCAGGTGTCATTTAGAGAAGTTTGCCAGATGACTGGAGTTACAGCGAGGTGGTGAATTACCCAGCACTCCGTAGTGTGCTGGTAGTTAGTATAGCGAGTCGCACTATATAAAGTACTGTGTTATACATTATCCAGTTGGCTGGCCATCGGCTGACCAACGCAATTAGCTCATGCATTGCTCGTGCTGTTGTTCTCGAGCATAAGCAGCTGGCTGCTTCTTTCGCCTCGCGCTTCTGGTTGGCTGCATGAGTCACGTGACTCGATGTGACTCGACTGCATCTGGGCTGCGCTCCTTTATCTACATTGGGAGCACCGCGGCCATTTTGGGATGTATAGATTGAAACACGCTCTGGCACAGTGATACGCTCACCAGTTCAAGCAGTGTTCACCAGCCTATTAATTACACAGTGGTACACTCACCATTTAAAGTAGCAACGTGCGGTTACTACAGTGATAGGCACACTGTCTTAGTTCCCATTTGCAGAAATTTGGCTCAACAATTCAAGCAGCATTCACCAGCCTATTAATTACACAGTGATACGCTCATCATTTAAAGTAGCAACGTGCGGTGACTACGGTGATACGCACACCTTCTTAGTTCCCATTTGTGGCCATTTTGGATGTACTTTTTGTCTTTTTGAAACAAGCTCTGCCCAGTGACACGCTCACGAGTTCAAACAGTGTTCACTAGCTTTGCACTGAAACATTGTATTTGGTCACAATATATTGAAGTTGTACTGCTATATTTTTATGTATATATATATTATTATTATTTTATTTATTTATATATATATATATATATATTATCTTCACATCATGTCTATAATTGCTCCGCCATTGGCATTTTTACAGTGTAAGGGAGATCCCCCAATGGAGTGGGAGTTATGGTTTCCAGTGTTTTGGCGTATGTGGAAGTGTTAGAGGGGGAGGATTGCACACTGTTGGAAAGTGGGTTATTGGTAGGGGCAAATGTAGGTCTGCCACTGGCAATAAGGCCACTAACACATGATAGGACTCAGCATAGGTCTTAGAAAATTATTCCTATGCTCAACCCTTGGTAAAGTGGCTGCGAGCAGACAGGCTTAACTTCAAAGACAGGTATGTAAAGCATTTAAAAACACCATTTCAGTAAATAATTAAGACACAACACAAAATAAAAATCCCACACCGATTTATAAAAATAGATAATATTTGTATATTTTAAATGACATCAAAACGAAAAACATCCACTGTAGGGAACCAGAGATATGAATTTTTAAAGATTAGTCACTTTCTAGTGCTTAGAAACCAACAGTGTCCCTTTTAGTCATTTCGTTTTCTCTGACAGGGACACACCTTTAGAAATTGTTCTGAAGAATATTCTCACCACTGCGTTGTGCCGCCTTCTTCAGCAAGCGGGGTCCAGTTAGAACTCAGTCCCGGCTCCTGGAGGGAGTTCCACCGGGCGGTGACGTGCGGCGGGGGAGGGGCAGGGTGGGGGTAGTAAAACCGGAATCCGGCCGAATCCAGGTAAGTTAGCAAATAAATAAATAAAACGAATTTCGTAGCGCGCGCTGCATCGCCAAATGCGATGCAGCGCGCGCTACGAAATTCGTTTTATTTAGTTATTTGCTAACTTACCTGTGTTCAGCCGGATTCCGGTTTACTACCCCACCCTGCCGCTCCCCGCCGCACGTCACCGCCCGGCGAAACTCCCTCCAGGAGCCGCGACTGTTAGAACTCCTTCCTGAAGTTCTGCTTGCGGGTCCCAAAGTATCCAACACACAATCCAAGGTTCTGGAATCTCAAAGAGGGTCCTTGAAAGTGTGAAACTTCAATTCCGCAATCCACTTGAACAAAACCCTTACAAATCCACTGGTACTCCAGGCTGGGAATTCTTTGTGGGAAGGTGAGCTCTGTTAACCTGTAGCTTGCAGGGAGTCCACTCTTTAGTCCTTTTGCAGCAAGGTAATCCACAGGGCTGTAGTTTCAGTTGGTGCAGTCTTCAGAGGTCAGGCCTTAGAAATCTTTGCACAGCAAAACGTCTCAGCAGGGCACTTCTTGCTTCAGTAAGTTTCAAGCAGCAGATCTGGAGGGCTCTGCCCCTCTCAGATACTTATTCAAAATTCTCTGGATCAAGCACCAGGTCACTTCTGACCAATGAGAGCAGGGTAACTCCTCATAGTTATGACCACATCCTGTAGAGTGTGGCATTATTTTGTCCCAGAGTGCACCAATCTTCCAAATCCATAATGGCTAATTTTCCAGCAAGGAGGTAAGAGCTGGCTAAACACACCCCCTGGGATGGCTTATCTCCCTGGACTCTCCCCCTACCATCTGCACATACCTTCCTTAAGCCTAGCCCTGACTCTGGGTCAAGAGTGTCAGAGTGAAACTGAAACCCAGGCCTCCCCTCTGCCTTTGAAGAGCATGGTTTACGACTCCACCCCCTGGCCTGGCATTCCTATAGACCAGCACACTGCCCTCCCAGCAGAGTGGTTAACCCCAGGGGTTCTTTATCACCTCTTCAAGGCAGCCTGGCTAATCCACATAACTCTGACCAATCAGGGCAGACCACTGGAAGGCTGAATTTGGACTTACAAACAAGAAAGTCTTATAACTTCTTGTATGTACACTTTAGGAGAAATTCAACAATATAATAATGTTGGATTTACTACTACCATTCTGGGAAGTCTATGAATGGTCCGGCTTGTCCTCTCCTATCATGTTAACCTATGGGCCATGGGGTTTGCAATGGGGAAAATGACTTGGGCCAGTTTTCTAGCACCAGGGCTTATAAAAACATATTTTATAAGTATTTCCCTAATTTCTACAGGACCCCCACCCCCTGTGCAACTAGGGGAGACTTTAGGGGTTCTGAATCTGCAGAAATATTGCAGATCCTCATTACCCAGTGCTCCTAGCATCAAAGTCGAATTTGAGCAGCACTTTAACACAATGTGGGGAGTGAAATGTGAAATTTCACTTTACCCAGGCATATAAAAACTCATTTTATTAGGGTGTACCTTATAGATAACTGACCCCCACCCCTGGGATACCTAGGGAGACCCTGGGGGTCCCTAATATGCCAAAACATTGTAGGTTTTCCATTTTTAAGTGCCCCTACCACCAAAGTCGAGTTTGGGCACAATTTACTGTTTAAAAGCTGTCCTGGCACCCAGTGCTGCTTTTAAACTGACCTCAGGCTTCAGCAAAAAGCTGCTGGCCTCTAAACTGCCATGCCTCAGGGTACTGGGGACTTCTAGGTAGTTCCAATCCCCTGCCCTATTATATACTAGGGGCCTATGGGGTAGGTCATGCCAATTACAGGGGTACCCCACCATGCCATAGTGTACCCTAGTGCATGTTGGGTGTTTTAACTGTATTCTAATGTGTTCCTTTCAGCTCAGCACTGGCCCTGTGCCTGGTTAGGCAGAGCCCAGGGTCAGTCAAAATCAGTTACCACCAGCATCAGTCAGCAAAAGGTTGGGGGGTGCCCAGGGCACAGGATGACTTTGCAACATAGCCCCCCCCCCAAACGAAAGGTGATGGGTTACTAACCTACACCCTGGTAGTCCTCATCAGCTAAGGAAAGTCCATCTGCATTGGCATGGGCAACCCCAGGTCTGTGTTCCACTGTAAAGTCCATTCCCTGTAGGGAAATGGACCACCTTAACAGCTTGGGATTCTCCCCTCTCATCTGCATGAGCCACCTGAGAGGCCTGTGGTCAGTTTGAACACGAAAGTGAGTCCCAAACAAATATGGTCTCAACTTTTTCAGGGACCACACCACAGCAAAAGCCTCTCTCTCTCAATGGCACTCCACCTCTGCTCTCTGGGAAGAAGCCTCCTGCTAATAAAGGCAACTGGCTGATCAAGGCCCCCTTCATTTAGCTGTGACAACACTACCCCAATCCCTTGCTCTGAAGCATCTGTCTGAACTACAAATTCTTTTGTATAGTCAGGGGCCAGTAACACTGGTGCGGAACACATAGCAGCTTTCAGAGTGTCAAAAGCCTTCTGACACTCTGGGGTCCAAATCACCTTCTTGGGCCTCTTTTTAGAAGTCAGTTCTGTAGGGGCCCCACAATGGTCCCATACTTTTGAATAAACCTTCTATAGTACCCTGTCAGTCCAAGGAATGCCCTGACCTGAGTCTGGGTAACAGGTGATGTCCAATCCAAAATAGTTTGGATTTTAGCTTGGAGAGGCTGTACATGGCCCCCACCTTCCAGGTGGCCCAGGAACACCACAGAACTCTGCCCTATTTGGCACTTGCTTGCCTTAATAGTCAGGCCTGCCTGCTGCATGGCCTGAAGCACTTCCCTTAGGTGGCTTAAGTGATCCCCCCAGGTAGAACTGTATACAGCTATATCATCCAGGTAAGCTGCACTGAACTGTCCAACCCACACAAGACCCTGTTCACCAACCTTTGGAAGGTGGCAGGTGCATTCTTTAATCCAAAGGGCATTACCTTGAACTGATAATGTCCCTCTGGTGTGGAGAATGCTGACCTCCCCTTTGCTCCATCAGTGAGAGCAATCTGCCAGTAACCTGAAGTCAAATCAAAAGTACTCAGGTACTTAGCAGCCCCTAACCTATCAATGAGCTCATCAGCTCTAGGTATAGGGTGAGCATCCGTCTTTGTGACTGCATTCAATCCTCTGTAGTCCACACAGAACCTTAACTCCTTGGGTCCCCCCTGTGGATTAGGTTTAGGTACCAGCACCACGGGACTGGCCCATGGACTCTCAGATGGTTCAATTACCCCCAGTTCCAGCATTTTAGCAACCTCAGCTTTAATGCTGGCTCTGACATGGTCAGACAACCTGTACAGTTTATTTTTGACAGGTAGGCTGTCACCAGTGTCAATGTGGTGCACACACCACTCAGTGATGCCTGGGGTCAAAGAGAACAGGCCAGCTAACTGCTCCAGCACCGGCTTACAGTCTCTGTGCTGCTGGTCTGTCAATTTGGGAGAGAGTACAACTCCCTCCACTGACCCATCTTGCACATTAGTGGAGAGGAGGTCGGGCACAGGCTCAGTTTCCTCCTCCACACCCTCATCAGTGACCAGTAACATGGTCATGTCTGCTCTGTCATGGTGGGGTTTCAATCTATTCACATGCAGGACCCTATGAGGGTTCCTGGGGGTACCAAGGTCAACCAAATAGGTAACCCTCACCCTTCTTTTCTAAGATTGGATAGGGCCCACTCCACTTGTCATGGAGGGCCCTGGGAGCCACAGGCTCCAACACCCACACCAATTGTCCTGGAGTATACTCGGGCATAGTAGCCTTTTGATCATACCAGTGCTTCATGAGCTCCTGGCTGGCCTCCAGTTTCCTGTTTGCCTTGTACATGTACACTGCCATTCCAGATCTCAGGCCTAGCACATAGTCAAACACATTGTCCTTAGCTTCTTTAAGAGGCTTCTCTAAAGACTCTCTTAGCAGGCTCAATGGCCCCCTCACAGGGTGTCCAAACACCAACTCAAAGGGACTGAAACCAACCCCTTTCTGTGGCACCTCCCTGTAGGCAAACAGTAAGCATGGGAGGAGAACATCCCATCTCCTCCTGAGTTTCTCTGACAACCCATTAATCATGCCCTTCAGGGTTTTGTTGAATCTCTCAACAAGACCATTTGATTGTGGGTGATAGGGGGTGGTGAACTTGTAGTTGACACCACACTCATCCCACATAGCAGTCAGATAGCTGGACAGGAAGTTCGTGCCCCTATCTGACACCACCTCTATTGGAAACCCCACTCTGGTGAACACACCAAGCAGTGCTCTAGCCACGGCAGGAGCATCAATGGTTCTCAGAGGTATGGCTTCAGGGTATCTAGTGGCATGGTCAACTACCACTAAGATATACCTATTCCCTGATGCAGTAGGTGGGTCCAGAGGACCAACAATGTCCATCCCCACCCTTTCAAAAGGAACCCCAACCACTGGCAGTGGTATTAGGGGAGCCTTTGTCTTGCCCCCTGCCTTGCCACAGGCCTGACAGGTGACACAGGAGCTGCAAAACTCCTTTACCTTTTCAGACATATGGGGCCAGTAGAAATGGTTCACCAACCGGTTCCATATCTTTGTCTGTCCCAAATGTCCTGCCAAGGGGATATCATGACCCAAAGTCAGGATGAACTCTCTGTACTTCTGGGGCACCACCAACCTCCTGGTGGCCCCCTCCTTGAGGTTTCTGGCCTCAGTATAAAGCAGTCCATTTTCCCAGTAGAGTCTGTGAAACCCACTGTCATCCCCTTCCTCTTGCTTAGAAGCAATCCGCCTCAAGCTCTCAAGGGTGGGACAGTCACGCTGTCCCTGACTGAACTCCTCTCTGGCGGGTCCACCTGCTCCTGTCAGTTCTGCCAAATTTGACAGCTCTGGCAGGGATGGAGTCCCTCCCTCAGAGGCCAGATCCTCCCCATCAGGGTTAGATTCTTCCTGCACCTCTGGAGTTCCCTGGGCTGGCTCACCAGGCCCAGTGCCCTTGTCCTTGGATGCTTGGCCCTTTGTTCCAGGGTCCAAGTGTCCAGCCCCTCCCTTCTGGCTAGTCTGTGACCTAGTCACCGCACATACCCACTCAGGGAGCTCCAATATTTTCATATGGAGTCCTCTCTCCACCTCTGACCACACAGAGGCTTCAAGATCATTGCCCAGTAAACACTGGACTGGGAGCACCTTTGACACAGCTACCTTCATAGGGCCTGACACACCTCCCCATTCCAAATCCACCACAGCCATAGGATGGAGTTTGGTGGTGCTGTCTGCATAAGTCACCTGGTGAAACTCACCAGGTAACAAACTCTCTGGGGGCACCAGCTCATCCAGGACCATAGTTACACTAGCCCCAGTGTCTCTGATAGCCTCAACCTCAGTCCCATTCACTTTAGGCCTCTGCCTGTACTTATCCATGTTTGGAGGTAAGGCAGTAAGGGTTGCAATATTCACCCCACCCAGGGACACTAAGGTTGCTTGTCCCACCTGATTACCCTTCTCTGGGGCACCACTCTCCACCCCTACACTGACACTGGCAATCCCTGTGGATGGCCCCTTAGGGGGGAGCTTCTTGGCGCAGACAGCATCTCCCTGCTTGTGCCCTGGCTGGTTACAGTCAAAGCACTTACCCACCTTTGAGGGATCAAAGAACCTACCAGGCTTTCCCTGAAACCCCCTCTCTTTGAATTTGGGTTGGCTCGGGGCCCCCCCTCCTTGTGCAGGTTTTTGTGGGTCTTTGGAGGACTCCTGGTTTTGACCTTCCTTTCCCTGGGCTTTCCCCTGGGGAGGGACCTGTCCTCCTTTCTTCTGGTCACCCCCCTGGTGCTGAATGGAAACCCGGGTTCTCACCCACTCATCAGCTGATTCCCCCAACTCTCTGGGGTCTGTCAGCTTAGAGTCCACTAGATACTGGCGTAACTTCTCTTCTGCACAATGAGTCAAAATATGTTCCTTCAAAAACAAATTATACAATCCCTCACATGTGTCAACTTTGTTACCAACAATCCAGCCTTCCAGTGCCTTTACTGAAACGTCCACAAAGTCTACCCACGACTTTGAACTCAATTTCTGGGTGCCTCTAAACTTCACCCTATACTGCTCTGGAGTCAGACCAAATCTCTTGACTAAGCATGCCTTCATCTGCTGGTATGATTCTGCATCCTCTCCCTTCAGGGTCAGGAGCCTATCCCTCCCAGCTACTTAAATCAACTCCCACAGGAGTGCACCCCAATACCTAGAGTGGACCCTACTCATTTTAAGGGCCCTCTCAAAAGCTGCTAGCCACCTGTCAATGTCATCCCCCTCAGTGTACTTGGGTACTATGCCCTTGGGAAGTTTAGGTTCAGATCTACCACCCCTGGACATCTCAGCATCTTCTTCACTTTCGCTGCCACCATTCCTTTTCTCCTCCTTCTCCCATCTCTTCTCAGCCAAGTCCAGTTTCCTTTGCTCTAAAGCTATCAAAGCTAATTGAGCCTGAAGCTGTCTCTCTGCAAGGAACGGTATTGGTTCCTGAGTAAGGGACCCTTCCCCCCTCCCACCACCACCTTGATTCACCTAGCTAATACTAGTCACAATGGAAGAGGTCTCATCCTCACCCCTCTCTCGGGTGAGGTTGGGGGGAACATCCTCCCACCCCCCTGGGTTCTCCTCAGCTGCCCTGGCCCAGGCCTTTAGGGACACAAGCAACCCTGCCTTCCTCGTCTTCTTGGCAGCATGCAGCCCCTAAGCCTACACTGTACCCTAAGATCAGCTATCTTATACTTGGACAGTTTAGCCAGGTCCAGCTCCATGGTTCCCTAGTTTTGGGTCACAAAAACTAGGCACAACAGACTTAGAACAATTTGGAAAAATCAAAACAATGGATTAAAAACAGTTTAGTCCAAATTCCAAAAATCAAACTCAAAAGTTTTGTTCTAAGGCAATATAGAGGATTTTTATAATCTTAAATCATTCACTGAAAGGTGTACTTTTTAAACACAAGTCCACATCCCACCGCTGAGCACCAAATGTTGGAAAGTGGGTTATTGGTAGGGGCAAATGTAGGTCTGCCACTGGCAATAAGGCCACTAACACATGATAGGACTCAGCATAGGTCTTAGAAAATTATTCCTATGCTCAACCCTTGGTAACGTGGTTGCGAGCAGACAGGCTTAACTTCAAAGACAGGTATGTAAAGCATTTAAAAACACCATTTCAGTAAATAATTAAGACACAACACAAAATAAAAATCCCACACCAATTTATAAAAATAGGTAATATTTTTATCTTTTGAATGACACCAAAACGAAAAAAATCCACTGTAGGGAACCAGAGATATGAATTTTTAAAGATTAGTCACTTTCTAGTGCTTAGAAACCAACAGTGCCCCTTTTAGTCATTTCGTTTTCTCTGACAGGGACATACCTTTAGAAATTGTTCTGAAGAATTTTCTCACCACTGCGTTGTGCCGCCTTCTTCAGCAAGCGGGGTCCAGTTAGAACTCCTTCCTGAAGTTCTGCTTGCGGGTCCCAAAGTATCCAACACACAATCCAAGGTTCTGGAATCTCAAAGACGGTCCTTTAAAGTGTGAAACTTCAATTCCGCAATCCACTTGAACAAAACCCTTACAAATCCACTAGTACTCCAGGCTGGGAATTCTTTGTGGGGATGTCCAGGTGAGCTCTGTTAACCTGTAGCTTGCAGGGAGTCCACTCTTTAGTCCTTTTGCAGCAAGGTAATCCACAGGGCTGTAGTTTCAGTTGGTGCAGTCTTCAGAGGTCAGGCCTTAGAAATCTTTGCACAGCAAAACGTCTCAGCAGGGCACTTCTTGCTTCAGTAAGTTTCAAGCAGCAGATCTGGAGGGCTCTGCCCCTCTCAGATACTGATTCAAAATTCTCTGGGTCAAGCACCAGGTCACTTCTGACCAATGAGAGCAGGGTAACTCCTCATAGTTATGACCACATCCTGTAGAGTGTGGCATTATTTTGTCCCAGAGTTCACCAATCTTCCAAATCCATAATGGCTAATTTTCCAGCAAGGAGGTAAGAGCTGGCTAAACACACCCCCTGGGAGGGCTTATCTCCCTGGACTCTCCCCCTACCATCTGCACATACCTTCCTTAAGCCTAGCCCTGACTCTGGGTCAAGAGTGTCAGAGTGAAACTGAAACCCAGGCCTCCCCTCTGCCTTTGAAGAGCATGGTTTACGACTCCACCCCCTGGCCTGGCATTCCTATAGACCAGCACACTGCCCTCCTAGCAGAGTGGTTGACCCCCGGGGTTCTTTATCACCTCTTCAAGGCAGCCTGGCTAATCCACATAACTCTGACCAATCAGGGCAGACCACTGGAAGGCTGAATTTCGACTTACAAACAAGAAAGTCTTATAACTTCTTGTATGTACACTTTAGGAGAAATTCAACAATATAATAATGTTGGATTTACTACTACCATTCTGGGAAGTCTTTGAATGGTCCGGCTAGTCCTCTGCTATCATGTTAACCTTTGGGCCATGGGGTTTGCAATGGGGAAAATGACTTGGGCCAGTTTTCTAGCACCAGGGCTTATAAAAACATATTTTATAAGTATTTCCCTAATTTCTACAGGACCCCCACCCCCTGTGCAACTAGGGGAGACTTTAGGGGTTCTGAATCTGCAGAAATATTGCAGATCCTCCTTACCCAGTGCTCCTAGCATCAAAGTCGAATTTGAGCAGCACTTTAACACAATGTGGGGAGTGAAATGTGAAATTTCACTTTACCCAGGCATATAAAAACTCATTGTATTAGGGTGTACCTTATAGATAACTGACCCCCCCACCCCTGGGATACCTTGGGGAGACCCTGGGGGTCCCTAATATGCCAAAACATTGTAGGTTTTCCATTTTTAAGTGCCCCTACCACCAAAGTCGAGTTTGGGCACAATTTACTGTTTAAAAGCAGTCCTGGCACCCAGTGCTGCTTTTAAACTGACCTCAGGCTTCAGCAAAAAGCTGCTGGCCTCTAAACTGCCATGCCTCAGGGTACTGGGGACTTCTAGGTAGTTCCAATCCCCTGCCTTATTATATTCTAGGGGCCTATGGGGTAGGTCATGCCAATTACAGGGGTACCTCACCATACCATAGTGTACCCTAGTGTATGTTGGGTGTTTTAACTGTATTCTAATGTGTTCCTTTCAGCTCAGCACTGGCCCTGGGTCTGGTTAGGCAGAGCCCAGGGTCAGTCAAAATCAGTTACCCCCAGCATCAGTCAGCAAAAAGTTGGGGGGTGCCCAGGGCACAGGATGACTTTGCAACACACACCACAAAGGAAATTGGCCTTATTAAATCACACATTAGAAGGTGTGGTCCTTAAAGAATTCACCACACTGCCTCCTGTAGAGAATTCTGAAGAATTAAATGTGCTTGAGCGTGCAGTAAAACAGTTATCAGGACGATATGGTAAGAAAATCAACACCGTGCTGGAGAGGTTTAAATTTTATTCCAGGGCACAAAAAGATGAAGAGAGTATTGAAGAGTATGTTTTGGCCCTTATTGTGTTGGCAGCATCATGTGCCTTTGAGACCATAACATATGATCAGGCAGTGGCAGCTCCTCCGCTAAGGTGGGGGGGCGTCGCCCCACTGCCTTGAAGCAGTAAAAAAAGGAAAAAATTAAATGATAATAACATAATGTTATTATCATTGTATTTTGTTCTGCTGCTGCGGCCACTTTGTGTGACGGGCGGGCTGCAGATCAGGGGAGTGGTGGTAGAACCCTCCTTAGTGTGCAATGACTATTGGGCTGGCCCTCTCGGGCCGCCCAAAACAGTCATGCACACTTTCCCTGTTCTCCATGCAGGCTGCATTACAGCCTGCATGGAGAACATGCACAGGCCCCCAGTCCCTGGCTGAGCGCCGAACCACAGCACTCAGACCAATCACAATGCTGCATTGCAGCGTTGTGATTGGTTAGGGGAGCCTGGGTGCTTACCAATTACAATGCTGCATTGCAGGGTTGTGATTGGTCAGGGTACCCTGGCGTACTTCCTGGAGTCCTAGACGGAGGAGAGCAGGAGCGGAGACACAGGACCCAGTGACAAGGTGAGTGTATTTTTTTAAATTTTACATTGTGCCCTGCGCCCCCCTCTCTACTGCCCCCCTGCCCGCCCAGCCACCCGCGAGCCGTGCTGCCCACCACTGTGATCAGGGGTTGAGGGATCAGGTTATGATGAAAACTAAAAAAGTGCAAGAAAGGCTACGGGTAGGGACTGACATGTTATTGAATGCCACTGTTAGTATCGCTAAGAACATAGAGCAATCGGAGAAGTTTTTGCATGAAATAAGAGGTAGTAACAATGGGAAGACGGAAAAAAAACTGAGGTCAGTTTTTCGATAAATGCAGTTAAAACTAACAAAGATTTTTTTTTTATTTCCATTAAAAATAATTCTCTGTTACAGATGTGGCAGTAGTTTTCATGTAGGTAATTTCAAAGGCTGCCCTGCAATAGACAAAAATTGTAGCTGTTGTAGAAAAAAGGGACATTTTGGAAGGGTGTGCAGGAGTAGGTCAGATTCCAATGCCAATTGTATGACTTATGAGGAGTATGAAGAAGAGTTAAATCCTTACGCCATACTTTGTGTACAGGATGGCAGTGTGAAAGGTTTTCCAAAGTGTGTAGTGCACATTAATGGTAAAAGTGTGGCGGTCATGGTAGACTCATGTGCATGGTTTAGTATCATTGGTAAAGCACTGTGGGAATCAAAATGGAAAAATGAGAAATTGCTGGTTACAGATGTACGACCTGGTGGGTATACTGGCCACAGGATTGGTTTTTTGGGTTATTTCTGGGCTAACATATGTTTCAAGGAAACAAAACAAGAGGGAAAATCTATGTGACTACTAAAGGGGATCCCATTTTTGGGTGGCCTCATCAGCAAGAGTCGAATATGAAGTTAGATCCCAATTCTGATCCACAGGTGTATGTGGTAGGAGAGGTACAAAATGGAAATTTTGTTGACGGGAAGACAGAATTTCCGGAAGTATTTTCAGACGAATTGCAGAAGTTTATAGGCTTCAAACACAAAATTGCATTATTGGCACATGCTGTGCCAGTCAGGCATAAAGTTCGAAATGTAACTCTGACATATAGAGAGAAGTTGAAAGAAATGTTAAGGGATTTGTGTGATAAAAAAGTTGTTCAGTTATCACCATGGGTATCTCCAGTGGTTATAGATTTGAAGCCTTCTGGAGATTTTAGACTTTGTGTGGACTTTAGGAGGCTCAACACCATGGATTGATAGGCATCCCCTACCAAATTTGCATGAACTTGTGTCCACTCTAGCGGGGGTAATGGTTTTTCCACATTGGATTTGGCAAGCGCTTACCAACAGATAGAATTACAGGAGGAATCACGTCATTTGCCTGCATTTGTAACACCGGATGGAATGTTACAATTCTGCAGGATGCCATTTGGGTTGGCTAGTGCTGTGTCTGTTTTTCAGAGACTGATGAAAGAAACACTGGGGGGTCCAAGGAGAAATTGCGTTTCAAGTGACATTTTGGTTTATGGGAAAAGTGAAGAAGAACATTGTACCAATTTGAGGAATGTACTTCAAAGGTTGCAACAAAAAGGTTTGACTCTAAACAAATCTAAGTGCAAGTTGAATTGTAGTGAGGTGGAGTATTTAGGTCACAGTATATCTAAGAATGGAATCAAGCCTAAACAAGATCATGTTAAAGCTGTTGAGGGTGCCCCAGTTCCAACAACTAAGGAACAATTATTGCAATTTTTAGATCTTACGGAGTTTTGCTCTAAATTTATAGATAACTATGCTGCCAAGGTTGAACCTTTACATTTATTGTTGAGGAAAAACAATGAGTTCTTGTGAAAAATTGAACAAGATCAAGCTTCCAGAGAGCTCAAAAAATCTTGCTAATGCACCTTTTCTAAAATCATTTGAGATTGGGAGAAAGTGCATTGTTGCTGTTGATGCTAGCAATTATGGGTTGGGAGTCACAATGTTGCAAAAAATAAAGTCGGGGGAGTATGTGGTGTCGTATGCAACTCTGGCACTGAGAGATTCTGGGAGAAATTCAGTCATTGAAAATGAGCTATTAGCATGTACTTGGGCACCGGACCATTTTAGGCAGTTCCTGTGGGGAATGTTCTTTGTGTTAAGAACGGATCACAAACCTTTAGTGTATGTACTATCGCCTGGTGGTGGCAGAAATCTGACTGCTAGGTTGGCACGGTTTTAGAGATAATGGGGCGACCCGGTGTCCCTCAGAACCTGGGTATTAGTAGTATATAGAACAATTGGTTCTGTTGGGTAATACAATTACTGTGAACACTGTATTTACTACAAAGGAAAAGGTATCTCTCAATTCCTTATTTTTAACAAATGTAAAAACAATTTGAAGAAGAAGAACACACCAAAAAGAGAATTCACAAGTAAAGTTGATTTACTGTTATATTTCAAAAAAGTATTGAATAATAATGGCTGTCACAAATACAAATAAATTGCAGCAAGACAACAAGTGACTATGGTGAGAAAGTGACATATAGTGATTGGTGAAATAGACGGTACACTATATACATGACATACGCAAGTGACATAAAGTAAAAGGAATATTTTGAATTCTTGTCCTGTTTCCTAGTTTTTCACATGTAATACAAGACCCAATAATGAACCAATTTGTGGTCAGGAAAACTGTGTGGACATATGAAATGAAAATGTTGACGTTTCGACCCTGGAAACAGAGCAGACTGGTGTGCGTCAGAGTGGGTCTTCCTCAGGACTATGGAAGGAGGGGTGGACAGCCTATAAAATTAATTTAAGAGAAAGTGGTCAGGTGTGTTCAAACAATTATGAATTATTGCAATCGTGTAGTAGCCGGAGTGTAGCTTACCACAAGGCAGAAACTTCAGTCAATGAAATCTGCAAATAAGAAGAGCAATTCTTTAGTCAACATATAACATCCGTTAAAAATGACCAAATTGCTCAAGTGAAGCATCTGGTATAGACCCTTACCAAAAAGGTTAAGACGTGATTCGGATCAAATAATGGGCTCTGCTATATGTTCAAGTGGTGGGGTTCCGTTGTGATACAACAATCAGGAGAATTCTAAGAGATACATACAGGGAAAGCGCACCAGTCTCCCATGTAAAATTGTTTACAAACCAAATTAATGTGAAACTAAGTTGAAAAGAAACGTACCTTCCTAAATGGACTCTGAAGATCTCCACCAGCTGGTTGGAGTCTAAAATTATAAATGAGGACTGTTTTGATGTAATGCGGTTTAATAAAAGACATAATCCTACAAAGACGGCCAAAGAATGGAAGCGTACCTTATGCGCGAGCACACTTGACATCCACCCACCGGTTGGAGTCTCGTGTTTAAAGCCTTCACTTAATGTTCAATGTCCACAAATATGGTCGTCTTACTGTGGGATTTAAGAAAACTAATTTAGAACACGGGGGTATTGTGCAAGCGATACTAATTGCGTACGCATTCATGGTCTGAGCTCTCACCTTCAAAAAAACAGCACGCATCCGTCCATCAGCTTCTGGAGGTTTTTTTCAAGTGTGGCCGCGGTGAAAGCAGACAGCTTTTCACTGTGTCCTTACGTCATAACCAGCTGGATCTCGCTGCGTGCACGTCGAGGTACAGCAGCTCAATAGAGCTGTCAAAAAGGAAGATCCTTATCAGTTAGTCAGGCCTGACTGACTGACTCGGTGTTTTGATCGTGTTAAAAGACAAGGGGAGCACGTTAGTGTCTTTACAATTAACCCACCCGTGCCTGTAGTGGCTGTAAACGCATGTGGTTAAAACATGAGCGTTGGAAACCGCAACATCTAATATTAACATAGGCACATCTACAGCTTATTGTGCTGACGATGCAATGTATACTAATAGCATAGCACATTAACAGCTAGTTCATGAAGGTACATCAATTGTTGATGTAATCATAAACAGCAATCGATAGTTGTTAAATGAAAGCACGTCAGAATTTTGAAATGTTCAAATAATTACATAACAATTTGTGAGCTCATGAAGTACTTCTTAATAAAATCTGCAAATGTGGGCCTTAAAGATGTTACAATGTGCTAATAAAAAGTTGACTGTTAAGGCAGAAGCCTATGATGGCTAAGCATGCGTCTAAGTCTCCTTATAGTAACAAACATTGGTATAATGCTGAGTAACATATTCAGTCTTTATCTATGTCGGCCCTTGTGTTAATGTAAACAATAAACATTCAGATTCAACGACACAATAAGGAGTAACGTAAAATTCTACATCAAATGGTCTAGATATTTGCATCCATGGGTGGACTAGGAACCGACTACATGTAAACTTAAGAGATAGAGGCAGTGATGCATTCAACAAATATTCAATAAGAGATTCTTATTATTGGTACTTTGTACATCACATGTTTGCAGGCAACTGAAGAGATAGACCTAGGACAAATAGGTGGACTAGAGCCTAACCATCTGTCTATATGTCTCCTCCTGCTCGTTCAGACCCCAGCTTACTGAGTCTAGAGTATGGATCCACCTACATTCTTTTAGGCTAAGGGCTGAGAGTATATTGCCACCCCTAGGATGTAAGGTAATTTTCTCTAGTACCCACCCCTAGGATGTAAGGTAATGTTCTCTAGTACCCACCATTCTAGGTCATCTGCAGTGTGGCCACTCGTGGAAAAATGGTCAACTAAGGGAGCGCCCTGTATCTTGCAACGGATCCTGCTGCGATGCTGGAGGATCCTAGTTTTCACCTTTTGGGTAGTCTGGTCTACATATATTTTCCCACAGGGGCATCTTATAGCGTAAATTACATTACAGCTATTACAGTTAGAGTGTTGTGTTAGTGGGTTAGCAGCAATATTACAATCCTATCAATACAGAATTGAACATGTTCCAGAAAGGTTGAATGTTCATGCAAATTTTCTGTCACGCTTGCCAGTTAATAGTTGGTTGGATGGAAGTGGTGAGGATTGTGATTGTGAGGTTGCATATACCATAGAGGACATTAATTAATGTGATCATTTAAAGGGTAATTTAGAGACGATCTCTATGGAAAGCTGGCTGTGTGAATCCAGGAAAGATGTGGAATTGATGTTGGTATGTGATTACATGAATAAAGGTTGGCCAGACAGACAGAAATTGAGTGGAGAAGCAGCAGGTTTTTTTAAAAGTACAGAGTGAATTAATGTATGACAGATTTTGTCTGTTCCAAGGTGATAAGGTGGTACCGCCTTCTGGGTTGAGAAAGAACATTTTTCAAATGGGACATGAAGGACATGTAGGTATGTCCGCTACTAAAAGGCACATGAGAGAGTTCTATTGGTGGCCAGCAATGAGTAGAATGGTAGAAGAGATGGGGAGGAAGTGCAGTTTGTGTGCAAATAGTGATAAAAACGTAAAACCATGCGTCACTGAATCAGCTCCTATTGAGTTAGCCCCTGGACCATGGAGAAAGTTAGGAAATAGACATTTTGGGTCTATTTTGTACCATTCCTAAGAGGGAAGCATACGCTATTGTGTTGGTGGATTATTTTTCTAAATGGCCTGAAGTTAAAATGACCAAGAAAGTAACGTCTGAGGAGATCATTGAGTTTTTGGAGGATGTGTTTTGTAGAGAAAGATTGTCAGAAGAGTTGGTTTCTGACAATGGTCCCAAATTTATTGGTAAATCTTTTGAAGAGTATTTGAAGAGGTGTGGTGTGAAAAACAAAAGAACTGCTAATTATTATCACCAGTCTAATGGTCAGACTGAGAGGTTTAATTGGGTAATAAGAGAGTCTATTCAGTTGGCTTGCAAAGGAGGTTTACCCTGGAGGAAGGCTTTACAAGCCACTTTGCTGTCATATCGCACTATGTCTAATTAGGTCACTGGATATTCACCTTTTGAACTATTGCGTGGTAGAAAGCAGGGATCTAAATTGCTCCATGGTGGTTGAAGGAGAGTTGTGGAGAGTCAGAAGTTTGCATTGACTATAAGACGATTAGGGAGCGTGTGGAGATTTATCAAGGGAAGATGAAGGATAATATGAATAAAGGCAGAAGTAAATTGTCAAATGTTAGGATTTGTGCAGGTGATTGGGTTCAAATTAGGAAACCAATTGCTAATGGTAAAGCGTTACCTAAGTGGTCAGAACCAGTATTAGTTGAGCAAGTCTATGACAAGGCCGTGAAGGTTCAGGGAGGGAGAGTTTGGAATAAGAGTCGGGTTTCTATTTTCAGAAATTCTGAGAGTATCGGATCTAGGGTTAAAAAGCAATGCTCAAGAAACGAGGATTATTGTAATGTTTTCATGGATGTGCAGGTGGATGAAGATGTGGTCCATGTAGAAGAAGATACTGGGAAGGCACCTGGTGGTGAGTTTATTGCTTTTAAAGATGGATTGAGTGATAAAAGAATGATGGAGGTGCCGAGAAAAAGTTCTAGAATTAAACGTTGCCCTGGAAGGTTCTCAGAATATGTCAAGTATTAAATTTGTGTCTATAGAGATTTATAAAGTGAGATCTGTTGTTTATTGTTTATAGTTTTGATTCTATTATTGTTATCTAAAGGGGAAAGGTGTGTTGTATCTATTCTTTGTTCTGTGCAAGCGTGGAATGTTATGGTGGGAATTTGAGGGCTCAGGCGGGGAGATTCGATCGAGGACGGTTGGTGGAGCAAGGGCGATCTGGAGGCTGTTCCCATTGTTGGATGCTCCTATGAATGTATAAATAAAGTACTCCACTTACCTGAACCATGCGGTATTGTCTTGATTACAACAGTTATTGTTTAAATCATGCAGAACTTTGGCACTGAGGTCTTTTTAAGACCCATCTGCATTTTCTATAGGCAGTCCTAGCTTTTATCACTGCTGTTTTCAAGAAGTAATTATTTGGTAACTTTTAAAGGGCCCGAGAGGTTTGATTTATGGAGAACTTTAAGTCTCTTAATCTTCTCTGAGCATCCTTATGCCTCCACCTTGCTTCTTGGAGATTCGTTCAGAGGTGGCATGTTGGGCGGCAAATTGAGTAGTGAATTGGTCCCAAGTGCTATGGGAGCCCTCCACCTCAGATGTATGTGCCAAGAATAACTTCTTTGCTGATTCAGAAAGGTAATAAATTGACCATTTTATTCTTTTGTTATTTATTGTGTAGACAGTGCCGTGTGTTGCTTTGTCTGACATAAGTTTTTCGGGGCTTATGGCCAGACACAGTTCGTGTGGAAGATGGTTGCTTTCCCCCCTGGATTTTATGCAAATGCTGCTAACAAGGTGAACCAGGGGAACTGAAAACACAGTAAAATCTATTAAAAAACTGCTTTTATGATTGTGAAAAGTATCGGCGGGTGGATTGTCTGCTGGAAAGCGGCCATTAATAGCCCTCAGATTGAGATACTCTAGCTTGCTGATGGGCTCTCTACCCTTATTATCTTGCTTAAAAGAATGACTACGAGATGGGACTGGAATTGTCTAGTAACCGTTCTGGACAGTTAGAAACTCGTTGTCTTGCTGTGATCCAAGCAGATTCATATTGTCCAAGCAGATTCATAATGATGTCCCCTGAGAGGATTATATTCATTGGCAAAGGCCCATCCAGAAGGTCACTGATCTAATTTTTTTAAATGGTCAATAGCATTTTGTTTGGCTTTTGCTTTTGGTGGTAAATAATTGTTCAGGAAAGCCAGGGAAAATGTTCTTGTTCCGCGGCTAAAGATGGTTTGAACAATGTGCAGGCCACCCTGTACTGTTGGTTTAATTTCTTTTGCAGCATTTAGGGCAGTCAAGATGTATATTTCCAGTCCCCACTGTGGCGACCATAAGGTGATACTTTTGCTGTTGGCATTGAGAAGTTGATGCAACCTGGTATTGCTGGCACAGTCTCTGCCCATGTTTTTTTTACAGAAAGATGATCTGAAATGATGAAAGTTGGAGAGACAATGACGTAGGACACATTTGGTATCAGACTAGAAGGCCTATTGAGCATCCCTAACGATCTAGCATGGCAATATCAAAAGAGTTCAGAAATGCCATATCTCCTACCAAATTAATCAGGCTGCCACATCATCCAAAGAGTTATACAAAGTGTCTAATGCCTTTGTCAATCCCCATGCTTGCTCACATGATACTTTCATATCTCAAGCACTATGTGACTCTTTGGCCAACAATTTTGAAAATAAAATCAATGCAATCCATCCCCACTTTACTAGCCTGTTTGACCAGGCATGTGAGGAGACTAATCCTAAGTCACCTCCTCCTAATAGTTATACAAGCTTAGGCAAGTTCAACAACTTCTCACCAGAAGCAATTCAGAAAGCACTTGCCACAGCTAAATCGGGGTCGCCCCTGGATACGTGTCCTCCAAGGATCTCTGCCTCCTGTCTAAACAGCTTGCTCCTGCCATATGTTATCAATTTAACCTATCTGTGAATTCAGGCAAGATCCCTCGGCTTGGAAAGCGGCTCAGGTCCAGCCGATCAAAAAAAGGTGAATCTATCATCCACGAAGTTCACAAATTACCAACCGATATCATTGCTTCCCTTATAGAAGGTCGAATCAATCAACAACTCACAGATTACCTTGAGGTCAGTAAGATTCTGGACCTATCAAAAGATGGGTTTCGACATTTCCATAGGACAGAGTCAGCCCTGGTTGCAATCACTGATCATCTTAGATGTTCCCTTGAGGCCAACATTTCATCTCTGCTCATGTTGCTGGATTTATCCGCTGCATTTGATACTGTTTCTCATCCCAGGTTGATCCAGAGGTTGCAGGAGATTGGAATCCAGGGCTTGGCATTACAATGGCTCAAGGAGTTTCTTACCAACAGAATCTGAACTATTATATTGGGCCCTTATAAATCCCGTACTATGCTATTGGACAAGAGGGTACCCCAGGGCTCTTGTCTTAGCCCTACTTTACTTACCATCTATGTGGCCCACTTACTAAGATCATCAAAGCCTTTAGATTCGAGGTAATATCTTATACTGATGATACTCAGCTAATAATCTCCTTTGATGAAGATCTGACCAAAGCAAGAGAGTGTTTTTCAGCCGGGATGAAGGGAATTACTGAATAGATGGCAGACAATTGCCTTCAGTTAAATATTGACAAAACTTAAATCATGTTGTTTGGCAAGGCCCAACAGCTCTGGTCTTCTGACTGGTGGACTTCGGAACTGGGTTCAGCGCGAGTTCCAAACATGTAGTCATAAACCTGGGTGTCCCATTGGACTGAACTCTCTCTATGAAGGAGCAGGTTTTGTCTACTATTGGCATTTGTTTCCACACCATGTGCCTGTTGAGGAGAGTTTTCACCCTTCTCCCCCTTTCTGCAAGGAAAACTCTGGTACAGGCACTGGTTATCAGTCGCCTGGACTATAGAAATGCCTTACTGGCCTCTGCAAATGCGACATTGTTATCCAAACTTTAAGTGGTGCAAAACGCCGCCGCACATCTTATTTGCAATCTTCCATCTGGAACGCCTTCTTCCTCTCTATTGCACTGACTTCATTGGCTACCAGTCCGAAAAGGATCATTTTAAAATCTGTTGCATGACACATAACTCCCTGTTTGGGAAAGGCCCCAGCTACTTATCTTCTAGGCCCTATCCTCCATCTAGACTCCTTAGATCTAGTAAGAAAGAGCTATTGATAGTCCCACAGGTCAAAAGGACCCGTTTAAGGGGCAGATCTTTCTCTTATTTAGCCACGCTGTATTGGAACAGATTACCTGTATACATCAAAATGTGTACTGAACCAATTCAGACAACAACTTTACGGCTGCACTCTTCTAAAAACAGTAGTCTCCGCTCTGTTTGTGTTTTTGCTTGCACCAAGATACCCCTCCTGGGGTGGTTCATGTGCAATATAAATTTTATTAAAATAACACACAACATAAGATATTCTAGTGTCTCGCGGTCGCCGAGTTTGTCTAGTAAAGCATGATGTTTCATGAACAAATCCTAAGATGCCCTACTTGATCAAAAATGGTTTCAGCTAGAAATGCAGTTCATGTTTGCTCCCTGGGTTTATTCATGGCTCGGGAGACCCAGCTCCATCTTGGTCCTTTGCTGGTGACCTTTTGTCTTCCTGGTCAGATGGTGTATCTTGCGCAAACATTTTTCTGGGAGACTTGCTAAGGGCACTTCTTAGAACTGAACGTGTGTATTTTTTGGGGCCTACTGGTATCCTGTCTCTTTGTGCCCATTGCCAGGAAGTGTGGATAAGCTGTTCCTCTGGTAAGGGTCACCTGTTTCCCCCATCTTTTGAGTGTCTTGGCTGTTGTCAGTACCTTGTTAACTATTTTGACGGATGTCCAAGAGACCTTAGTTGTCTCATTGGTATAACCTGGAATGGGAGCCCTAGGAACTTTACAGTATGGGAGCTATGAACTCCACGGAGACAATATCGTTAGATCAGAGGCTGCTTGTTTCTGGAATTTGACTAAATAGGCAGAGGATATTTTCTTGATTCAGTATGTCAAAATGTCCTCCTAATTGAAATTCTGGGTACATTAAGGCTGCCAGGCCAATGTTTGTACCATGATACAGAGCTTGGAGAAGGGAGATTCTGTTCTGCAGCTCCTGAGCCGGTGGAGGCTAAAACCCGAGAATGGGGGGGGTTAGGGGGGGATAGGGATTACATGCTGCTCATGGGGACTAACTATAATGACTGACAGTGCTTGGCTGTTATTTTCTTTTTGTTCTGGGAGGACTGGTCAATTTGCTGATGAATGATACTCCTTTATGTCTTGGAGAGGACCTTTGGTAACCTTAGGCAGATTAGTGGAGATCAGCAGTTTATCCTCCTGTGGGAGGGATGGGCAGAAATACGACAGCTTAGGAGTCTGATTTATGTATGATGGTTTTTTTATTGGTCAGCTATTTAAACAAAACAACCTATGATTTGGTTTTTCACAGGGGTCTATTATGGCTTGGGAGGCGGTCGTTCTCCATGCAAGGTGGTAAGTGATAATACTGTTCTTTCTCATTTTCCATAGGCCACAGGAGGAGATTGTTGCCACCAGCACCCTCAGAAAAACAGGAAAGGTAGCAGTAAGTATTTGACTCCAACAGGGCGGCCTGTCTCTTCTGTCACCAAAACACCTATGATTTCCTTAATGAACTTGTGACTCGCTTCCTAATGTCAAGACGGCCTTACACTCTTATTTGCATTAATAGAGGTTTCAAAAATATTGGGAATTCCTAGCGGTCGTTGAATCACCCATGCAGGGCGCCCCTTTTTATACACCCCCTCTGAAGGACTAATTGTGGCATAGAGGGTGACCAGGTATGATAAGGTGGTCCCAATCGAGGGGTGTAGGTGTCCAAGATACTGCACAAGTGGCTAGTGAATCTGGGCAATTCTAGTATACCCCAAATTAAAGGACACCATGAGAGTGGTGTCGCAGGCCAAATGTAACACCCTGTCAGCATACCAACTACAAAACAAACATTATTTGTGTGACAAAATCATAAACCCCACATGCTTTCATAAGCTTACCCCTACCGGTTTACTCACCGCACTGCCACAACTTTCCTGAGGTCTGGCTGGCTTTTGCGTGCCCTCTGGCAGTGTCCACCAGTCCTCACACCAGGACTCCTAGGAGTCCTCAATGGATCAATCAATCAATCAATCAGGGAATTATTAAGCGCGCTACTCACCCGAGAGGGTGTCAAGGCGCTGGGGGGGGGAGGCAGCTTCGGTCAGTTGAAAAGCCAGGTCTTGAGGGTCTTCCTGAAAATGTGCAGGGTGGGGGCGTGCCTGATGTTGATCGGAAGCTCGTTCCAGGTCTTGGCCTTGATGTAGGTGAAGGATCTTCCACCTGTTCTTGCTCTGCGGATACACGGAGGTTCGGCGAGGGCGAGGTCAGCGGATCGGAGGTTCCACTTGGGTACGTGAAAGGAGATTCTGTCGTTGAGATATTGGGGTCCAGTGTTGTGGAGGCATTTGTAGGTGTGGGTGAGTATCTTGAAAGTTACTCTCTTCTCGACGGGGAGCCAATAGAGGTTACGCAGGTGTTGGGTGATGTGTTCGTGTCGCGGGATGTCGAGGACAAGTCTAGCTGCGGTGTTCTGTATGGTCTGGAGTTTGTGGAGTGGAGACTTGTTGATCCCGGCATAGAGGACGTTTCCATAGTCTAGTCTGCTGGTTATGAGTGTGTGGGTGACGGTCTTCCATGATTCGGGGGGGGATCCATTTGAATGTCTTGCGGAGGATGCGGAGGGTGTTAAAGCAGGTGGAGGCGACGGCGTTGACCTATCGGACCATGGAGAGGAAGGGGTTGAGTATGATGCTTAGGTTTCAGGTGTGGTCCGTAGTGGTGGGGAGGCTGCCGAGGGTGGTGGGCCACCAGGTGTTGTCCCATGCAGAGGGGTAGGGTCCGAGGACCTCTGTCTTCTCCGAGTTGAGCTTCAGGCAGCTGCTTCTCATTCAGGAAGCGACATCTTTCATTCCTTCCTGGAAGCTGAGTCTGGTGGTGGTGGGGTCCTTGGTGAGGGAGAGGATGAGCTGGGTGTCGTCGACATAGGCTACTATGCTGAGTCCATGCTGTCTGACGATGGCGGCGAGGGGGGCTATGTAGATGTTGAAGAGCATGGGGTAAAGCGATGATCCTTGGAGTACTCCGCAGTTGATTTGTGTGGGTTCGGAGAGGAAGGGCGGCAGTCTGATTCTTTGGGTTCTGCCGGTGAGGAAGGAGCGAAGCCAGTCGAGGGCAGTTCCCTGTATGCCGGCGTCGGGGAGTCTGGCGGTGAGTGTGCAGTGGGAGATGGTGTCGAATGCTGCAGAGAGGTCGAGTAGGATCAGGGCTGCAGTGTGTTCTTGGTCGAGGAGGGTGCAGATGTCGTCTGTGGCAGTGAGTAGAGCGGTCTCGATGCTGTGGTTTCTGCGGAATCCGGATTGGGAGGGGTCGAGGATGGAGTTTTCTTTGATAAATTTTGTTAGTTGGGCGTTGACAGTCTTCTCTGTGACTTTGGCCACGAAGGGGAGGAGGGAGAAAGGCCGGTAGTTCTTGAGGTCCGTGGGGTCTGCTGAGGGCTTCTTGAGTAGGGGTCTGACCTCAGCACGTTTCCAATCGTCGGGAAAGATGCTAGTTTCGAAGGTGGCATTGATGGTGTGTCGCAGTTCCGGAGAGATGGCGGCAGTGGCTTTGTGGAAGATGTGCGGGGGCAGGGCTCCGTAGGGGCTCCTGGGTGGATGCCTTTCATGGTTGATGCGGTGTCTTTGGTGGTGACTGGGGTCCAGTAGGAGATTGTGGGCTGGCCAACGGTGCTGGAGGAGGGAGTGGTTTCGGAGTCAGGTTTGTGGTCGTTGAAGTTGTCATAGAGGCCTTTGATTTTCAGATGGAAGTGGGAGCCAAGCTTGTTGCAGAGGTCCTGGGAAGGGGTGATGTCCATGTATTTGCTGTGGGATTTGGTGAATTCCTGGATGACGCTGAAGAGTTCTTTGGGGTTGTTGGAGTTGGCGAGGATCTTGTTCTGGATGAAGGACATTTTGGTGGATCTGATGCGCTGGTGGTATTCAGTCATGGCGTACTTGTAGGCGGTGTGGTCTTCTGAAGTTTTGCTGTTTCTCCAGTTCTCGAGACGTCTGCAGGTGTGTCTGGATTCTTGGAGGTCAGCGGCGAACCAGGCGGCCTTCCTGGGGCGCGGTTTGTCGGGGTGGCGTAGAGGTGCAAGCTCGTCTGTGCAGCTGGTGATCCATCTGTGGGGTTCTTTGACTGTTAGGTTGGCGTTGGTAGAGGTGGTGGGGGCATTGCGCCTGAGGGCGGAGTTGAGTTGCTCCTCGGTGACTTTGCTCCAGTTTCTTCATGGAGGGCGGGGAGCAGGTTTGGGTGCCGTGGGTTTGATGAAGATGAAGTGTATGCAGTGGTGGTCTGTCCATGGTGGTTGCATGATGTGGCTTAAGCGGATGTTGTTCCCACCTGCGAAAATGGGATGTTGTTCCCACCTGCGAAAATGGGGTCGAGGGTGTGTCCTACCTTGTGGGTAGGGGCGGTGATGAGCTGTTTCAGTCCGATGTTGGCGAGGTTGTCCAGGAGGGCGGTGGAGTTGAGGTCGCTGGGGTTGTCGAGGTGGAAGTTCAGGTCTCTGATGAGCATGTAGTCCATGGAGGCGATGGCATGGGGTGGGATGAGGTCGGCGATGGTTGTGGTGAATGGGGCGCGAGGTCCTGGGGGTCTGTATGCGAGGGTGCCTCTCAGCGTGGTTCTGGGGCTGGTCTGGATCTGGAAGTGAAGGTGTTCTGTGGTGGAGAAGGGGGTCGCACGTGGTGGAGGTGGAGAGTCGGAGGGAACTCTTGTGTGCGATGGTGAGTCCTCCTCCTGGGCGGTTTGGGCGGTCCTTCCTCTGGATCTTGTATCCGTGAGGGATGGCGGTGGCGATGTTGGGGGCGGAGGAGGTGTTGGTCCAGGTTTCGGTGAAGAAGGCAATGTCTGGCACGAGGGTGTCGAGGAGGTCCCAGATCTCTACGGTGTGTTTGTGCAGGGAGCGCACATTGAGGAGGATGCACTTCAGGGCTTCGGTGGTGTTGGCGTCCGATGAGGGGGCGGTGGCCGTGGGGGTGCGGAGGGTGGTGAAAGTCTGGCGGCAGCAACGGCAGGAGAACTGGCTGTGGGTGGTGCTCGGCATAGACAGCTGGCAGTTGTTGTTCCTTCCGGGGTTGAGTGCGAGGAGGGCAGCTCTATCATAGCGGTGGGAGGCCAGAGATCCAGGGTCCCTGGTGCTGGTCACGGTTGGGTCGCAGACGGGTCGCACACGGGCGCAGACAGGCTTGCCATTGATGCGCCTTCAGTGCACAAGCAGCGCGGCGGCACAGCGGCCGCCATTAAATAGGGGAGGAGGGAACCGCAGCTGGGAGGCAGGAGCAGGAAAACTGGCAGGGGGGAAGGGCAGCAGGGGCAGCAGCAGTGGGCGGGAAAACCGGGCACGGGGACACAACGGGATAACAGGAAAGAGCAAAAACAGCAAAACAGGGAGAGAGGCACAATAACAAAAATTGAAAGGCACAATACCAACACACAGACAAGTCTGGAACAAAACGGGCACAAGCAGAGAGGCAGGCAGAGGCCTTGAACACCCACAGGCAGAGGGGACGTGGGGTCAGTGGTGGTGGCTCAACAGCGGAGCTGCTGAGGGAGACAGCAGGTCCCTGGCTAGGAGGTCAGGTGTCCTTCTCGCGCTCCCTCACAGCGGCCGCCATTAAAAAGGGGAGGGGGAGGGAGGGAAGCGCAGCTGGGAGGCGGGAGCGGGAAAACCGGCAGGGGGGAGGGGCCACGGGGGCAGGAGCAGCGGGTGGGAAACCGGGCACGGGGACACAACGGGATAACAGGAAAGAGCAAAAACAGCAAAACAGGGAGAGAGGCACAATAACAAAAATTGAAAGGCACAATACCAGCACACGGACAAGTCTGGCACAAAACGGGCACAAGCAGAGAGGCATGCAGTGGCCTTGTACACCCACAGGCAGAGGTGACGCGGGGTCAGCGGCGGCGGCTCAACAGCGGAACTGTTGAGGAAGAGAGCAGGTCCCTGGCTAGGAGGTCAGGTGTCCTGGATGTCAAGCTAGGAGGTCAGGTGTACTGGATGCCAGGTGTCATGGATTAAGCGTCTCTGGGCCTCTCGCCTGACTATCTGGCAATGCAACACATGTTCTTCCACTCCGCAGGTCCTTCTCCTTGAGCGCTATCCGGGCCTGATCCTTCGGCGTCCTTCTCCTCGAATTAACTTCCTGGATTCTGATGTGCACCGTCTTCTTGGTACCTCGTGCTTTTCGTCGTAATTGCCCACCCTTCATACCTGATAAGAAAAGTCTGTCTTCCGTGTTTGCGGCGCTTTGGCCAAGCTCCTCCCCTTCTCTAGGCCGATGTCCTTCTTTTGTGTTTGTTGTACGTTCCGATGGCGTCTCAGGAACATTGAGGATGGATTCCCATTGACTTCAGCAGGTAAATGAGGAGAGGGGTAGGGGGATTTTCCACATCACTCATCCCTTACTTTCTTCCATGGAAGAAATAAGTCCAGAGGGTAGCGGGATAGAAAACCTGCATTTGTTTGCTCTTTTCCCTTTCAATGTTGGGTTTTAAAATGAAGTGGCTGAAGAGCCAAGAACCATCCAATGTGCGAGCATTATTGCCTTTGTTTTGGGACATCCACTCCAAAGGGGTGTGGTCAGTATACAGTATGAACTCCCGTCCCTCGAGGTATTACTGGAGGGATTCTATAGCCCATTTGATGGCTAATGCTTACTCCTCGACAATGGTATAGTTTTTTTTACGTGGAAAGAGTTTCCGACTGATATACACAATGAGTCTCTCAATCCCTGATTCATCCTTTTGAGACAGGACATGCAACTAGACCTACGCTGAGGCACCTGTTTGCAGGACAAAGGGCCTTGAGAAATCAGGATTGTGAAGAACAGGTTCCAATGTGAGGGTATTTTGTAACACATGAACGGCTTCTAGAACCAATTGGGAGGGCTGTCTTATGCCTCGGTCTGCTTTTTGTTGTCCTTCAAGAGTTCCGTCAGTGGGGCTGCTATTTGGGACAATCTGGGGATAAATCTCCGGTAATAGCCAATCAGATCAAGGAAGCCGAGCTGAGTCTCTCTATGTCTTTGGGAAAGGTACCTGCAGGATAGCCGAGATCTTCTCAGATTGGGGCTGTATAAGACTCTCCCCTAGTAATTATCCCAGATACTTCACAAGTATGACTGCTAGATGACATTTGACTGGGTTTACCCTCAATGTGACAGAACCCCGGGGCTTGTAGGATGTTCTGTAGATGTCTTAGGTGGGCTTTCCAAGTGGGGCTATATATGAATATGTCAACTACGTACGCAGCAGCATAAGAACTATGGGGTCTTAAAATGGTGTTCATCATTCTCTGAAAGGTGGCCTGGGCCCAGTGCATCCCAAAGGGCAATACGGTAAACTGGTATAACACTCCCGGGGTAGAAAAGGCCTTTTTTCTTTTTCACTAGGGTTAAGAGAAACCTGCCAGTACGCTTTACACAGGTCCAGGGTGCTAATGTATTGAGCATCTCCTAGTCTCTCGATCATCTCATCGATATGAGGAAGGGGGTAGGTATCGAACTTGGAGTTCTTATTTACCTCTCTAAAGTCAATGCAAAACCGGATGGAACCATCCGTTTTCGGGACCAATATAATGTGTGAGTTACATTCACTCACAGAGGGTTCTATAACACCCATTTTTAACATGTTCTGTACCTCCTCGATAGCCTGTCTGCGGGCCTCAGGAATTCGATAGCGCTTAAAGTGTACTTTTTTCCCGGGTTCTGTGGTTATCGAGTGATGTATTATACTGATTTTCCCTGGTATGGATGAGAACACCACTTGGTAAGGCCTCAACTGTTCTTTCAATTCCTGTTCTAGTTCTACCTCAAGTTCAGGATCAATACACTGCAGGTCTGGTAGTGTCTTCTTTATATTACCTCCAAAAGTACTGGGAGAAGGCCTTCCCATTTTTTTAGCAGGTTTATATGATTTATTTGTGACTCTTTCTTTTCCTTGTTGATCTCCACTCTATATGTTACAGAGGTCAACTGTTCTAACATTGCGAAATGTCCCTGCCATTGACACAACATTTTGTGTTTGGAAGAAGGCAACATCAAGAGCTCCAGATCCCCTACCACAAATACTTGGAGTTTTGCCTTTATATCGTACTGGACTTGCTGTGTTTGTTTGGCCTGTTCTAGGTTCATTTTCATAATCTCCCATATCTGGCTTAGGTGGGTTTTTAAACTGGTGACTTATTTCAAAAGAGGTTTGGTTTCATCTTGCTCCTCTTCCCATGCCTCCCGGGCCATGTCTAACAGGGTACAAGGCTTTAGGCCCAACGCAGCTCGAAGGGTGAAAATACCATGCTGCTCTGCTCCTTGCATCCAGGGGCATCATGAACCCTCTGCTTTGGCAGCTACAGCGGGGGTGGGGCTTGGTATAGGCCTCTTCTATCTGCAACTTGGCAGATAACATCTCATAATTAACACTATGAAGGAATACTGCGTCAATAAAAGAGCAAGAGGGAGCAACAAAAAACTAAATATGGGTAAATAAAAAAGGGAAAGGGGGAAGTAATATTGAATAGAAGGAAGAATGAAAAGAATGCGGAAAGGATGAGTGGGTTGATGAATAAGTGGATGGATGAATGAGTGGGTAGATGAATGAGTGAATGGATAGGTGGATAGATAGGTAAAATGATGGCTCAGGAAAGGGAGGGAAAGGTGGATGGATGGACAGGTGAAAGGACTTCAGAGTAAAGGGATGGATGGATAGATGAGTTAGTGAATAAATAGGTGGGGGGCCAGGTGAAAGGCTGGCAGAGTAAAGGGATGGGTGGGCAAGTGAATGGACTTGTGAAAGAATGGCACAGTAAAGGGATAGGTGGATGATGGATGAGTGAGCGAATGGATAGGTGGTAGACAGCTGGAGGAATTGCAGAATAAAGGGATGGATGGATAGGTGGATGGACAGGTGAAAGGATAGCAGATTAAAGGGATGGATGGATGGATGGGTGGCTGAATGGATGGGTGGATGGATGGATGGATGGATGGATGGGTGGGTGGATGGCTGGATGGATGGAAGCATGGATGGATTGGACAAATGGTGAAAGATTGAATGATACATGAAAAGTGAATGGATGTAAGAATGTAAAGGTGGGTGAAATAGTGGGTATCAGCAGGTAGCTTGTAGGGTGAAAGGATTTATGGATAGATGCTTGGATGGAAGAGATAGGGGAGCTCTTCTAGGGAAGATTTGGCTCATTTGCTTCACTTGCTTTGCGCCAGCAGAGATTTTATTTCAAAGTAGGGGGTACTTTAATTTTCAGGCTATTCCCATGCTTGCATTGTATAGCAACTAGGGCCAATGGCAGCATCTGTTCCCATTTTCTAGCTGCTAGGTCCAGGATCTAGTTTAAAGTGCTTTTAAGGTAGTGTTGTATCGTTCTACTAAACCATCCATCTGGGGATGGTAGGCAACAGTTCGGATCTGTTTAATACCCAACTGGTCACATATCTGTTTCATGAGTTTAGAAATAAAAAGGGTTCCCTGGTCTGTTAATATCTCTTTAGGAAAGCCTACCCAGGAGAGGAGCTCTATCATAGCTTTGACAATCTGTGTAGTAATGGGTTGGCAGAGAGAGACCGCTTCTGGGTACCATAGTCCACCAGCACTAGAACGTAGCAGCTCCCACTGCGGGAATGGATTAAGGGCCCTATTATGTGCATCCCTACTTGTGAAAAGGGTTGTTCAGTCATGGGGAGAGGAAGCAAGGGGGATCTCATAAGCCGATAGCTGCTGTTTTTCTGACAGACCCGACACTCCCGACAATATTTCTTGACCTGACTGTAAATACCAGGCCAGTAAAAACTTTCCAGTAGTGCCTTTTCTGTTTTCCCAGGTCTGAAGTGGCCCCCTAATGAATGTCTGTGGTACAAAACAGGACCTTGTCTCTGAATGGGGCAGGTATGAGTAGCTGTCTGGGTTGGGTTTTCCCTCCTTTTCGATACAACAATCCATCTTGCTTAAAGAACTGGGGCCTACCGCAGGGACCTACCGCTTAGGATTCCTCCTCTTCAAGTGTTGTATTCCAAACTTCCTGGAGCAATTGTATTTACCTTTGTGCTGCTCTGTAATTCTGGTCTGTTCCCCAGACATAATCATCCATATAGGCAGGCAGAACTCTCTGTACCTCTTGTCTCTGTGTCCTTTTTTGCCTTCTACTTTTACAGGTTTTCGGAAGGGCCACTTGCTATCCTCCATTTGTGAAATAGGGGCAAGAGTCTCCCTCTGTCCAGGTCTCATGAACCAGGATCATTAACTAAGTATAGTGAGTACCTACAATAAGAGGATCTGGTAACAGGGGTACTAACTCCACCTGTAGGGGTACTACATGGTCTTCCTTATGTTGTAGGTGACTTTAAATAGGGAACACACCTGGAGCTCTTGATGTTGCCTTCTTCCAAACACAAAATGTTGTGTCAATGGCAGGGACATTTTGCAATGTTAGAACAGTTGACCTCTGTAACATATAGAGTGGAGATCAACAAGGAAAAGAAAGAGTCACCATGGACGCATTTAATATTCATCACCCTGTTCCGCTTGGGGGGGTCTCCCGGCATGAGCTGAGGTCTGATAACATTTTGACGGTATCCTGTATCCAATAGAGCAGGGATAGGCCCACAGTTTACTTCAGACAATGTTATGTCGGACGGGGCCCTGAGTTGGCATAGTATAGGGTGCTAGCCATTCCAATATCCATTGGTTCCTCCTTTTGGGAACAATATTGGGCAATATTTCCTATACCGCCACAGTATAAACATTGTGGCCCAGGCAATACAGGTTTCATACAAGGTTTTGGTAAGAGGGGGAACGACCTTTGGTTTCTGGGGTCTGAGGGGCTTTCTAGATCTCTCCACACCAACTTGTCAACTGCCTTCTTCCCGGCCCCTGTGAAGTTCTTGCTAGCGATTATAGGTGCTGGCGATTTCCACTGGATTGTCCAAAGATACCTGGCTGTGCTGCCTCATCCATTTTTCTACAGGAGGATGTAAATATGCCAGAAGCTGTTCCAGGTAAGTCTTTTTAATAATCTCTTCTTTGGTAGCATTCTCAGGATTGAGCCATTTGTTAGTAATGTCTTTCACTCTGTAATGTAGGGCTCTAGGAGTTTCATGGATCCCTTCCTTGATTTGTCTCAGACGGACTCAATGAGTTTCATCGTCCAGCCCTAACCTCTCTAAGATGCTCTTTTTCATGTCCACGTAGGGGGTAGTGCCTCAGGGATTAGCTGCCTGATAGGTGGCTTGCAGATCCCCCGTAAGTAAGGGCCCCAAATATTGGCCCTATCTGTCCTTGGGCCTGGCCACTGCCTGGGCCAAGCATTCAAAGTTGATGAAGAACTCGGGGTCTTCTGCCCCCCACATACTTCTGCAGTACCATGGAAGGTAAAGCGGTGTGGCCCATTGCTGGCCCAACACATCAGCCAGTTTACCAATGGCTTAATAGACAATGGGGTGACCCGGTGTCCCTCAGAACCTGGGTATAGGATTATAAAAGTACAATGGTTCTGTCGGGTATAATCACAATATTTCATATAATTACAATTCAATTTCAAGGACAAATTATTTCCTACACAGATTAAATGTGAAAACTTGTAGGAAGGAACACACAATAAGGACAAAGTAATCGAGTTTTTTATGGGTAATACGATATTTTATATAAATTACATCATTTATATTTACCCACATATAAAGATTTATGTTGCATACACAGCTGCCAACAATGTGAAGATTAAGGTGAGTTGTGAACAAGTGACATGGTGTGATTGGTGACACAATAAGTGCATGATATGTACAAAGTGGTTAAAATATATACATATTTGGAACAGGCCAGAATAAATACAATGACCCTGCTGCTCTGTACAATTTCAGTATTTTTAGAGCGGGGCCTTGAACTGGACCAGAAGGTAGCGTCGACGTTTCAACCCTGTATGCGCAATTTTAAATCATCACGGCGGGTCTTCATCAGGACTGGAGTGGGGAAGGAATGGCAGCCTAACGAAAAACCAGAGCTATTCCTGGTTAGACTCAGGTCAGGGATGATCAAGGGCCCATCTGGTGATCATCTATATAGATCCTGTTATGAGTCCTGCACGAATTCGAAGGACGGGGGATACTGATCATGAACGTCTTTTAGGGTTTCATGTGGGATTCAAATCCGAGGCTTCAAGCAGAGGGGCAGTGGAGACTCCTGCCGTTTGACCGCAGAAAGTCGGTCTGTGAAACATGAAACCCTAAAAGACGTTCATGATCAGTTTCGTTAGGCTGCCATTCCTTCCCCACTCCAGTCCTGATGAAGACCCGCCGTGATGCTATAAAATCGCGCATACAGGGTTGAAACGTCGACGCTACCTTCTGGTCCAGTTCAAGGCCCCGCTCTAAAAATACTGAAATTGTACAGAGCAGCAGGGTCATTGTATTTATTCTGGCCTGTTCCAAATATGTATATATTTTAACCACTTTGTACATATCACGCACTTATTGTGTCACCAATCACACCATGTCACTTGTTCACAACTCACCTTAATCTTCACATTGTTGGCAGCTGTGTATGCAACATAAATCTTTATATGTGGGTAAATATAAATGATGTAATTTATATAAAATATTGTATTACCCATAAAAAAACTCGATTACTTTGTCCTTATTGTGTGTTCCTTCCTACAAGTTTACCAATGGCGGCATCCTGTGACTGCACAACCTTATCAATTTAATCCACCTAAGTGGCTACGGTCTTCTGGAAAGTCTATTGTCATTGGCTGTCGATATAAATGTTTCCATGACTTTCTCCAAACATAGTTATCCCTCAGCCATTTGAGTCATCATAGCCTCCATTTCCCCCCATCCCCCTTCTGACACCACTTGTAGGAGGGACGGGTGGAAATCCTGCTTTGGAGGCTGGTCTGATTTACGCATGATGGCTTTTTATTGGTCAGATGTATAAATAAAACAACCTATGGTTTGGTTTTCCACAGTATACTTTATTAATGGAGCTGCTGGGAAGAAAATAAAAATATGCTATCGGATATGAGGATATGATGGTTCTATGACCCTAGTTCACCAACATGTTTCAGCCTGTTCTATCGGCCATTGTGAGGTCCTGGGCTTTTGTGAGGGTGGGTAGCAAAGAGGTCACTCCCCCAATGATGTGACTAACGTATAGTGCCTTGATAATGGCATGCAAATAGCATGCACCGCTTGTTGGGAATTACCTGTAACTAGAACAATTGATGCAACCATGGTTACTGCATTTATCGTGGAATTACAGTGTGTTGGTCATAGGACCATCATATCCTCATACCCAATAGTATATTTTTATTTTCTTCCCGCCAACTCCATTAATAAAGGATATTTTAGGAGGAGGTAGGAATTTTATCTTTAAAGTTATGCCCCCTCACACCCTATCTTCACAAGTGCTCCCTGGAACACGGTTGAGCCCCCCTGACCATAAGAGTCAGGGTGAACCCGATGATGAAGCATGCCACTATTAGAATGGGTGAGCGTAATTTAAAGAGAAGGGTTCTTTTCCCTTCCCACCCCTAAAATAGTGGGTGTGTTATCACGTGGCGTTCCAATAGTCCTACTGTAGCTTCCGAGGAGCCATCGCGCTCCGGAAGGGATACTTATTGTCTTACAATACTGCTTATATTGCACCATGATTCTGCCTTGGGTGGATTATTAGGCTTTATCAGTGATGAAACGTCTGCATTGTGCCTTCTTCCATTGGGGCTTGCAGTGGAGCAACTTTTTGGTGTGGACGATGATAGCTGTTCCATTACCTTTTTCAGTGCTTTGACAATGAGGGAAAGGTCGTCCCAGTCGGACAAGGTGCCCATATCACCACCGGCTCCCATGCCAACTGCTGCATGGACTTAAGATCCGTCAGTGAGGGCAGCCTGGCCTGCTTCAGGTTGATCTTTGAAATGTAGGGGTATTTTTTCTGCCCCCTGATGAGCTGTGCTTGGAGTACTTGCACGGATGGCTTCATAGCCCTTGGAGGTAGATGTATTAAAACGATGTTGCTCATTCTTTCCTTTCCGCGAAGGTGGAAAGCGGTTGGTAGTAAACTGCATAGGTTCAGTCATTTCTGTGCTAGGCCATGTGAAGCAATTTGTTGGATGATAGTTCTAGAGATGACGTAGGCGTGGAGTATCTGCATTAGAATTTAAAAAGCTGCAGCTGAATCGTGAGGTAAAGAAATTTAGTATTGATTTTAGGTTTATATTTTGAGAGAGTTTTGTGCATTGTAGGGGGAGGAACACCATCCTCGCTTAAACGTATCAATGTTGCTAGCGGTAAAGATGCTATAATGGCTGAGTCAGGTCCTGAGGCTACCAGGGTTCCTGAGGTGGCTACTGCAATTTTTGCTGCCGCAGTATGAGAGATATGTTTTCTTTTTTGTCGGGTCGCTGGAAGGAGACTTCTCACTGTCCCAGATCTCATGTTTCTACACTGAGTGCCATGAGAGTTTACACTTGTATGACTTGTTCTTGTGTGACTTATGATAAGCTTATGAGAGCCTTTGTGATAGCCTTTGCACTGTCTTGGACCTTATTGCTTCCAGTTTGTTGACTCCTTAGGGTTTCTTGGAGTGCAGTCGTTTGATCAAAGTGGGTGCAAGCACTAGGAACCAAGGTCAGGTAGTAAGGCCCAGATTAAGCTTATAAGGCATGATTGACTAATAAATCTCATGGACTGGTCCCTAGAATATTTATGTTGCCGATGCAAGTCTGAAGGGATGTTAGGTGTCCGAGAATCAGAGCAATATTAGAGCAGTGGCAGCAGAAGCAGGCATACTGGTAAGAGCACTGGTACCTTCCAATGTAGCGCAGATTTAGATGATTGCTGCTTAAGGTGCAGGTTGCAGTAGTGGAGACGAGGATGAAACTCAACTTGTGGCGATAGGGCGAGTAGGGTGAGTTATCAGCTGGGGGCAGCAGGGTTTTGCAGACCGAGCCCTGCACAGCAATTTGCAGCTGGAAGAGATACTCAGCACAGGAAATAGCCTTTACAATGCAGGCAGAGCCACGCGTGCTGTTTCCCCGCAAACTCAACCACACATGCCTTAACCACGCATATGCCTTAACCACGCACGTGCGTGGTTAAGGCAGTGTGCAGTCTAGATGCTGGGATGGGCGGGCCCAGGAACAGGAAGGATCGGGAGAGGACACTGTGAGGTAAGTGGGGCTGGGGCTGGGTTTTAGGGGGATGGGGGTAGTGTTTAAGGGTTGGGGTAGTTTTTAGGGCTCAGGGGAGGTCGGGATATTTTTTAGGGGTCGGGTAGTGTTTAGGGCTCAGGGGGGGTTGGGATAGTGTTTATGGCTCGGGGGAGGTCGGGGTAGTGTTTAATGCTTGGGGGTTGGGGTAGTGTTTAGGGCTCAGGGGGGCGGGTAGTGTTTAGGGCTTGGGCAGGGTAGTTTTTAGGGCTCAGGGGAGGGAGGTTGGGGTGTGATCTTTACCACACATCCCTTTACCAGTCATGCCTTTGCCACAAAATTGCATGGTAAAGGCATGCGCGGCAAAGGAATGCATGGTTTAGATGCATTTGTTGTTGGGGCTGCATAGTAGAGGCACACGTGGTTTAGACATTCGTGCCTCTGTCATACAACCACTCAGTTCAGATGTAGTTGGCAAAGCAGAGCTGGCATGCAGCCCTGCACTAGTAAGGCACAAACTGCATTGGCCTAATGCTGGCCCCCTCCATGCCTGCTAGCAGTGAGCCACGGCCCTAGGACCTTACCTTAACTCCTCTTGGCTTTGCTCATGCTGATCAGGCTGCCCCACTGCCGCTGTCTGAGAGCCGCGATAAGACTCCCTCCTCCTCTGCTCTGCCATCTAATTTCTGACTTAGGTGCAGTCAAACTGGTGGGCGGCGACCGTCCGACTTCTGAGGCTTCAGGCACAGTCAAACTGGTGAACGGCAGATGGCGGGGAAGCAGGAGAGCAAAGATGCCCTCACAGCCGCCCCTCGACTCACGTCTCTTGCCACGCCCACTGCTCACTTTCCAATGCCGCAGGTGCTGATTGGCTGCTCTGCCCTTCTCGCCCGAGACCAATATGTAATCAAAAGGTAGTGATTGCGGAGAGTCAAGATGGCCGCCCCCGGGTGAGCTCTCACTACGTCGGCCCTTATACGACGGTTGTTTCTACATTTTTCAGCCAGAATTTTATCAAATATTGGTGGCAGCAGCGTCTGGAACATTTTACCTACTGGTGAGGAGTGTTCCGGTACTGCAGGTCGTTAGGAGCAGTGTTTCTTGCTTCCTGGTTCCACCTCGACCTCTTCAATCAGGTACAGCCCAACATTCCAGTCAGGGAGGTGGAGTAATACTCTGGAAAGGGCGAGGCTTCGGCCTAGTCACTCCCACAGTCAGTTTTAGCTGCTGCACCTCTCTTATTGAAGGATTTTCTTTATTATTAATTCTCTCCTACGTATTTGATTCTTTTTGGCTGCTGAATTTAATTTTAAGAAACATGGAGACCAAAAATATGCAGGCTCAACATAATAAAAGAAAACAAAATATTTCTCCTCCTTCTGTTAAATCTAAAGTGGTAGAATCTACTGAACCTTCTTTGTCTTTTTTACTATTTGATGAGATTCAGGCAATTAGCTCTACCACTGATACTATTGCGTCAGACATTAAGAACTTACGAAAAGATATGGCTAGTATGTCAATGAAAATATCTGACAATGCAATTAAAATTCAAGACAATAAAGTCAAAATTGATTCTCACCGCTTATGGCTAGATATCTCCTATGTCTAACCTTCTTCTTGATTTGGAAAATCGTAACAGACAATATAACCTGCATATTTTTAATTTACCTGAAGATGTAGAAGGTAATGACTGCAGGATGTATTTTGAGAACCTAATACCTGGTCTTTTACGTATAAAATTTTCCTGAGAAATTTGAAATTGATAAAGCTCACAGGATTCCTTCTCATCGTAATCCACATCATACTAAACCACGACAAATGATTTTTAAAGTTTTACGTCACCATCATTTAGTCTTGATAAGAAAAGCGGCACGAGAGATTCCTTCATTAATGGTAAACGGCAATAAAAAATTTATTCACCAGGATTTTGCTAAAGAAACTTTTAAGACTCGCAAAGAATTCACTGACATTCGTCCATGGTTACGAAGTCTTGGATTTAAATATGATCTTTTTGATCCTTCGACAATGCGCATCTGGAAAGATGGTTTTTCAAAATTCTTTCAACACCCTGAAGACCTGCGGATGTTTTTGGATCAACATTCCCAGCTTCCTATGGATACACATGAGACTGCTACTTGATTATTAATGCATTATTTTTTCTGGCTAACCTAATTGTTTAATTCCTTACAGGGCTCCAATGGTTCGGTCATGCTTGCAAAGCGTGTGTACGTTTCAAGATTGTTATATATGTTATTTGTTGTCGTTCTCTATGTTTTGTACGTGTCTTTCTTTTCCTTTTCTCCCTACTGTCCTTTTCTAGAGCTACTTCTTTTCCTTTTATGCTTCAAACTTTATTTCCTCTTCTTCTTTGTATTTTCCCTATCTCACTATGGCTAACATTATTTATATTAAAATTGTTTCATTGAATGTTAAGGGTCTAAGGCATCCCATGAAGCGTACAAAAATGTTAGATTATTTAGGTAGTCATAAAGCAGATATTTGCTTCATACAAGAGACACAAATTGAAGATAAAGTTTTGGCTTTTATGAAGAGAAAGTGGGTTGATTCTATCATTTCTTCTCCCGCTATGGGTAAAAAATGGTGATGCTATCCTTTTCCCAAAAAGATTGCATTGTCAAATATTAAGTACATCTTCGGACACAGAAGGTAGCTATATTATAGCGAAAGTTAAAATTCAAGATACAGTTATGTTTTTAATTAATGTATATGGACCAACAGTTGATGACCCTAATTTGTGGTCTAATCTAACTTCTGAAGTTCTCAAGTTGGGTAATGTCCCACTTATAGTTGGAGGAGATTTCAACCTTGTACATGACCCTTTATTAGATAGATCATCTCACGCTAAATTTCGTCCACCTAGAGCATTTTTACTCTAAAATCTTTTTTAAAACAACTAAGTTGGTGGATATTTGGCGATTACATTATCCTACTGAAAAATCGTTCACTTTTTCCAAACCCTCATAATTCTTATTCAAGATTAGACTATTAGTTTCTCGACAATTAATTAATTCAGCTGTTACCCCTAATATCTGTAATATTGATATTTCTGATCATGCTTTGATCTCTATGGTATTGCAACTTAGCTAAAATTTTAAAGCTCAATCCAGATGGCGCATGAACACTAGCATTGTTCTGAATGAACATAATAAATCAAACATTTTAAATGCACTTCAAGATTACTTTCAACTTAACCCAGAAGGCTCTACGTCTATGGTGAATCGATGGGATGCTTTGAAAGCTTATATTAGAGGGACTTCCATTTCTCTTATGGTGCATGAAAACAAAACTTTCAATTCCAAAATTAAAGATTTGAACAAACATATTGCAAAATTTGAGAGACTTTTTATTACTTCTAATGATCCCCAATTTAAAATAAAATTACAAAAATTGCGCTATGAGTTTAATTCAATTTTAAGTAAAAGAGCTGGTATACAACCTTCTAACTCTAAAGCCAAATTTTGTTTTAATGCTAACAGATCTGGTCGACTCTTGGCCAACTATTTACTTATTAAAAAAGATAAAACTCTAATAAATACAATTCATGGTCCCAATGGGAAAATTGCATTGTCACAAAAAGATATTGCTAATGAATTTCTAAATTATTACTCTAATCTATATAATAAACCTCAATTTGATGATCCTTCCCTGAGTGATCGTTTTTTATTTACCTGTGGATTACCTAAAGTTCCACAGTTGACCAGGGATAAATTAGATTTGCCTATTACTAAAGAAGAAATGCAATTGGCTATTAAATCTGTTAAACAAAATAAATCCCTAGGTCCAGATGGAATTCCAGAAGAATTTTATAAAGCATTTTATATGCAACTTATTCCTCATTTGTTTAAACTTTTTACCTTTTTTAGTGCTTCAGGATCAACTACAGGTTCTTTTACTGAAGCCTTGATTGTAGTTATACCAAAACCTAACAAAGATCCGACACTTGTATCGAATTATCGCCCTATTTCCTTAATAAATCAGGATTGTAAACTATATGCTAAAATTCTTGCAACCAGACTGACGTCTGCATTGGATTCCCTTATCCATCCTGACCAATCTGGTTTCATGAAAAATAGATATTCTGTTAATAACACAAGAGTTTTGTTGTATGCGATTGAACAGGGATCTACTCTATCCTTACCGTCTGTAGTACTTGCATTGGATGCTGAAAAAGCTTTTGATCAAGTTCATTAGCAATTTTTATTTCATACTTTAGCTGCATTTAATTTTGATGATTTGTTTATTCGTATGATATCTGCTCTCTACTCTAGCCCTACCGCTCGCTTATTTATTAATGGTCAAATTTCAAATCAATTTTTTCTTTTTAGAGGTACCAGACAAGGTTGTCCACTGTCCCCACTATTATTTATTCTTGTTATCGAACCTTTACTTACTTCCATTAGAAAATGTAATGATATCGCTGGTATTAATATTAAAGACGTCACCATTAAAACATTAGCATATGCAGATGATGTACTTTTGTTTATTAGTAATCCTGAATCCTCACTTCCTCCTTTATTAGATATTATCTCATCATATTCCTTAATTTCTGGTTATACGTTAAATACCAATAAAACTGAATTTTTCTCTTTAAATCCTCATTGTACCCCAGATATGTTAGCCACAAAAGAAATAATCTGGCAAAGAGATAAAATCAAATACCTTGGCATTTTGTTCTCTTCATCTATAAAAAAAAATTACATTAAATTGTGAGTCTATTATAAACTATATTAATGATAAATTATCCAAATGGTCTCCACTTCACCTTTCCTGGTGGGGGAAAATGGACTCAATAAAAATGACTATCGATCCTAAAAAAAAATATTTTCTAGCTATGATTCCTAATCAATTTCCTATGAAATTTTATAAAACTGTTGATCAACATCTTTCTAAGTTTCTTTCGAATAATAAATCACCTCATATTGGCTATAAAAAACTAAAAATGGCAAAATGTAATGGAGGATTTGGTATGCCAGATTTTTTTAACTATCATAAAGCTTTATCTTAAAACAAAGCTCTCTTTGGTTTAGTCACTCCCACCTTAATAATCCTCCTACATGGCTTCTTATAGAAAATAATTTAGTGACTCCGTTTCCACTGTCTACTTTGCTAACCATGTCTAACAATTCAATGTTATTTAATAAATCTACTATTTTGAAATCCACAAAGTTAATATTAAATGATTGTGATTCACTTTTTCATTTAACTATTTCAAATACTGTAGAGATGTCATTATGGTACAATCCACGACTAAAACTTTCTCGATCTGTTAAATTTTGGCATTCATGGATTAACTCAGGTATTTTTTACCTAAAAGATATTTACCATGATAATACTTTTATATCGTTTGATGTATTACAGGCAAAATTCCATTTCCCTTCTTCTGATTTCCTTAAATATGAACTTTTATGTAATTCTATACTAGATTCCTTTCCTAATAATATTCCTTCAAATATAAAATCAGACTTAACAATTTATATTCAAACTGTATCCTCTTCGTCTCATGCTGTTTCATTAATGTATAAGAAGCTGAATGCATTTCAAGGTAACAATATTGATACGATTTCAACTTTTTGAATTGATGAACTTTCAATATCTTTTTCATATGATACATGGAAAAAAATATGGTTGAATAATATTTCAGGATGGTTACCTGTATCACTTTATCAAACAAATTCTTATATTCTGTTTAATTGCTTATGGACCCCCTTAAAGTTATTTCAAGCTAAGCTTCTTCCGAATTCGAATTGTTGGCATTGTAACTCGCATACGGGTTCGTTAAAACATATGCTTTTTGAATGTACGTTTATCTTAAAATTTTGGAAAGAAGTTTGGGAAGTTATACAAAAAATACTTAGTATGTCTGATGGACTTTCATTTAACTTTTTGATATGTAAATCTGTTGCTCTTTCTAGAGAATTGTCTGATTTAGATAGTAAACATTTTAATTTTTTGGTGTCAGCCGCTCTAAAGTCTAATACAACTTGTTGGAAAGATCTATCATTATTATCCGTTCATGCTTGGTGGTCATGGATTATTTTCACTAGAAGAGGTGTCAATTTATCTTTGTTTGTCATTACTCATAATTGTGACTCTTATCATTCATTTTGGAAACCGATTGATCATTATCAGGGGAGCGACCCCTGACCTTGACTGGTAGGTCGCTCCCCCACCACACAGCTCCGTCTGTGTGCCCTGCTGCTGCCCCTGATTGTGCTCGTTTTTCCTTTCTGTGCCCCCTTGCTGCTTCTGATTGTGCTCGTTTTTCCTTTCTGTGCCCCCCTTGCTGCCCCTGATTGTGCTCGTTTTTTCCTTTCTGTGCCCCCTTGCTGCCCCTGATTGTGCTCGTTTTTTCCTTTCTGTGCCCCCTTGCTGCCCCTGATTGTGCTCGTTTTTCCTTTCTGTGCCCCCTTGCTGCCCCTGATTGTGCTCGTTTTTTTCCTTTCTGTGCCCCCTTGCTGCCCCTGATTGTGCTCGTTTTTTTCCTTTCTGTGCCCCCTTGCTGCCCCTGATTGTGCTCGTTTTTTCCTTTCTGTGCCCCCCTTGCTGCCCCTGATTGTGCTCGTTTTTCCTTTCTGTGCCCCCTTGCTGCCCCTGATTGTGCTCGTTTTCCTTTCTGTGCCCCCCTTGCTGCCCCTGATTGTGCTCGTTTTCCTTTCTGTGCCCCCCTTGCTGCCCCTCATTGTGCTAGTTTTTTCCTTTCTGTGCCCCCTTGCTGCCCCTGATGGTGCTCGTTTTTTTTCCTTTCTGTGCCCCCTTGATGCCCTGATTGTGCTCGTTTTCCCTTCTGTGCCTGTTTCCCGCCGCTGCGCCTGCGGCCCCGCCCCCTCACTGCCCATTCGCTGCCCCATTCCCTGCTCCTCCCTCCCACCGCCCCATTTATGGCGGCCGCTATGCGGCCGCGCAGGGGACGTGCGCAGCGGGCGCGCCGCTGGCGCGCCGAAGCCGCGCCTAAGGCAAGCCCGTCTGCGCCCGTCCGCGCCGTGACCGCGCCCAGCGCCAGACCCCCTGGTCCGGGCATCCCCCGCGCCCGCCACATCAACAGACGCCGATACGACGCCCAGCACCCTCCACGCACTCAACCCCGGAAAAGATCACGCCTGCTACCAGGCCACCCCGAAGCGCACCCAAGGGCCCTTCACCTGCCGGAACTGCAGCTTCGCCAGCACCCGCCCGCCAAACCACCGCCCAGGAAAGAACCCAACTACCTCAGATGCATCCTCCTCAACACCCGCTCCGCCCGCAAACACGCCATCGAACTCTGGGACCTTCTCGACTCAACCTCCCCAGATGTCGCATTCCTGACGGAGACCTGGCTGAATCCCGCTTCAGCCCCCGACATCGCCATTGCCATCCCGGACGGATACAAGATCACCCGCAGGGACCGCACCAACGGAGTCGGAGGAGGCATCGCCATCGTCCACAGGAACACCCTCAGAGTCTCAACCAACACCGACGACACCCTCAGCACCGCCCGAACACATGTACTTCCAGATCCACACCGATCCCAACACCACCCTCAGAGGAACCCTCATCTACAGACCCCCCGGACCCCGACCACAGTTCAGCGATTCCATCGCTGACTTCGTCAGCACACACGCCATCGCCTCCACGGACTACATCCTCCTCGGGGACCTGAACTTCCACCTCGAGAACAACAAGGACACCAACTCCACCACCCTGATCGACAACCTCGCCACCCTCGGACTCAGACAGCTCGTGACTACACCCACCCACGCCGCCGGCCACACGCTCGACTCCATCTTTTCCGCAAGCCCACACGTCTCCTTCAACCACACCTCCGAACCCCACTGGACTGACCACCACTGCATCCACTTCACCTACAGGAAGCCCACCACGCACCACCGCACCGAACAAATGCCTCGCCGCTGCTGGAGCAGAGTCACGGAAGACCAGCTAACCACAACCCTCGCCCTGAGCCCACCCGCCGAACCCTCCGACCCCGACACCGCCGCCCGCAACCTCAGACAGTGGATCGACGACTGCGCCAACACCCTCGCCCGCTCAAGAATCCGCCCAACAGCCACAACAGCAAGAAAGCCACCTGGTTCACCGAAGACCTCCAGGCCTCCAAACGAACATGCCGAAAACTGGAGAAGATCTGGCTCCACGAACGGACAGCGGACAGCTACGCCGCCCACAAGAGCGCCACCCGCAGTCACCATCACCTCATCAGATCCGCCAAAGGGCCTCACTCAAAGACCGCCTAGACAACAACGCACACAACAGCAAAGAGCTCTTCAACATCGTGAAGGAACTCTCCAACCCCAGCTCCAACACCAACGACATCCAGCCGTCGCGAGACCTGTGCGACTCACTGGCCACCTTCTTCCACCGCAAAATCGCCGACATCCACGACAGCTTCAACACCACGACCGCCCCGGCAACCACCGAGACCACTGCCCCCACAACCACCAACCGCCTGCTCTCCTGGACCAACATCAACGACGAGGACACCAGCGAGATCATGAACACCATCCACTCCGGTTCACCGCTAGACCCGTGCCCTCACCACATCTTCAACAAAGCCAGTACAGCCATCGCGCCCCATCTCCGGAAAATAATCAACATCTCCTTCGAGACAGCAACCTTCCCGGAAAGCTGGAAGCACGCCGAGATCACCGCCTTACTCAAGAAACCCAAGGCAGACCCCAAGGACCTCAAGAACTTCCGACCCATCTCTCTGCTCCCATTCCCCGCGAAGGTCACCGAGAAAATCGTCAACAAACAACTGACCCGCTACCTCGAGGAGAACAACATCCTGGACCCTTCCCAGTCCGGCTTCCGCAGCAACCACAGCACCGAAACCGCCCTCATCGCCGCCACCGATGACATCAGGACCCTGCTAGACAACGGAGAAACAGCAGCCCTCATCCTCCTGGACCTATCAGCCGCCTTCGACACGGTCTGCCACCACACACTACGAACACGCCTTCACGACGCCGGGATCCAAGAGAAGGCCCTGGACTGGACCACATCCTTCCTTTCCGGCAGAACACAAAGCGTCCGCCTCGCCCCCTTCCGATCCAAGGCCACCAAGATCATCTGCGGCGTACCCCAAGGCTCCTCCCTCAGCCCAACGCTGTTCAACATCTACATGGCACCCCTCGCCCACGTCGCCCGACAGCACAACCTCAACATCATCTCCTACGCCGATGACACCCAGCTGATCCTCTCCCTCACCAAAGACCCTCACACCGCCAAAGCCCACCTCCACGAAGGAATGAAGGCCGTCGCCGAATGGATGAGGACCAGCCGCCTGAAGCTGAACTCGGACAAGACGGAGGTCCTCATCCTTGGTTCCAACCCTTCAGCCTGGGACGACTCCTGGTGGCCAACATCACTGGGAACAGCCCCGCCACCCACCGACCACGTACGCAACCTAGGGGTCATCCTCGACCCCACCCTCTCCATGACTAAGCAGGTCAACGCCGTTTCCTCATCCTGCTTCAACATCCTCCGAATGCTCCGCAGGATTTTCAAGTGGATCCCCACCGAAACAAGAAAAACAGTCACCCAGGCCCTCGTCACCAGCAGGCTGGACTACGGAAACGCCCTCTACGCAGGAACGACGGCTAAGCTCCTGAGACGGCTGCAACGCATCCAGAACGCCTCTGCACGTCTTATCCTCGACATCCCCCGATGCAGCCACATCACACCCCACCTGAGAGACCTGCACTGGCTCCCTGTCAACAAGAGGATAACCTTCAAGCTCCTCACCCACGCACACAAAGCACTCCACAACTCCGGACCAGCCTACCTCAACAGACGACTCAGCTTCTACACCCCCACCCGCCAGCTCCGCTCGACCAGCCTCGCCCTCGCCACAGTCTCCCGCATCCGGAAAACGACCGCCGACGGCAGATCCTTCTCCCACCTCGCCGCCAAGACCTGGAACACCCTCCCCACCAACCTCCGACAGACCCAAGACCTACTGGTCTTCAGAAGACTCCTCAAGACCTGGCTCTTCGATCAGTAGCAGCACCACCCCCCTCTTCCCCCAGCGCCTTGAGACCCTCGCGGGTATGTAGTGCGCTTTATAAGTGACATGATTGATTGATTGATTGATTATTTATCTTCTTAGTTATATTCCCTTTCTATATATTGCCCTATATTATATATTACACATGTTTAACTTATAGTAGCTCTATTCGAAATTATTTTTACGATAATAACTGCTTGTTTCTTCCCCTTCCTTTTTATGTTATGATCATTACATTCATACTACATTGTACCGCTTTATATTTAATTAATGTTTCTTATAGATAAGTTTCTTTAAGGGTACTTTATTTGATGCTCTTTTTGTAATGTCATTGTTTATTATTATTATAAAATGTAATAAACTATTTTGAACACAAAAAAAAAAGGTACTGATTGCCCAAGGGAATGTAGAGTTCCATAGAAAAATTATGCTTGCATGTTATTCATTCACAGTGCAGAACTATGCATACTGGCCATGTTATGCAAACCTATGTGAGTAGAATGAACAGATTGAGACAAAAGTTAAAACAGAAATCTTAACTAGACACTCTAACAGTGTGTGCCATTGTCAGTACCCTGGGTTTAATGTGATAACTTCTAAAATGAAACTATCAGCAGATCATTTTGATGACAACTTATTCTGTCCTACAACAGTTCACAGTTATATTCTTTTCCCCACTAATAGTTGAGCATGGTCTTGTCTGGTCTGGAAGAAACCTGTCCCCTGCATACAATTCTGAAGGACTTCATTGTATAGCATATTACTACTGTAGAATACTATTTTTAGTAGGCACACAGTATTTCAAATGGCAGTTTTTCTCTTGGCGTAATATTTGTAACCTTTTTCTTGATGCCCATGCTTAACTTAGGATCAGTGGTGGCTCATTATTTTGTGTGTCCAGGCTCTACCTCCACTTCATGCCGCTCATTATGTTTTATTTACATACTCCCTGTTCTGCAACTCATTTTCACTCTCCTACTTTTGTGTGAGAGTCAGGCACTTTTATCGGGCATGTGTGCTTGTGCGCATGTGCCATATGACACAATTTTAGCAGGGCTTGCATGTGTTCAGCCCTGATCCTCTGTGGCCTGATAAGTGGCAGGGCAACTTCCTCTGTGTGACATAAGGCATCTTCACAAACTGAACACAGCTGGGTGCTTTATGCTTCAGCCCTGTGTTTCCTTAAGCTGTGTGCCAATCAGCAAGGGTGCACTTTTCCCAATTCATCACAGAATAGGGCCACGTGCCACACCCTACCCTGTCCCGAGATGCAAAAGTGAAGGGTTCACATGAGGCTGCCACAATGACTGGGCAGAGAGGGGACGGAAAGGTGGCCAAGTGAACTATGAACAAGTGACATTATGGACTAAGCACTAAGCAAGCATCTGCTGATTGGAAGCATTTACAGTGCACTTGATCAGCTTCTTGTAACTGCATGTGGTACTATGTGGCTTCATAGCACTCAACACACCCACTGGTACCTGAGACCTTTGAAGTGTGACTCTGACTAATTAGGTAACGTATGTGGATTGACTCAAGTAACAAGTGAGTGACCACATCGATGACCACTTTTCACCACATTTCACCCGCCTGCTGCTTCCCATAGACTTGGTTTCATTGTCAGTCTTCTTTGCTGCTAACTAATTGGTTCTAAAGCCGATACCTCACTTCCGTTTTTTCGTTCAGGAGCACCGGCCAAGTACAGTATACTTATGCTTGAATTGGATTAGTGCTAGTTGGGAGAACTCTTTGTTTACATGCACGCAACCATTTTTTTCTAATTGTTGCAGCGCGACATGCCGCACTTTATCTTTATTTGTAATTGTTCCAGCGCGGCATGCCACGCTTAATTTTTAAGTATGGAACTTCGCCGCTGCATATCTTGGAATTGTTGCAGCGTGGCACACGGCCCTTTATTTTTTATTACATATTCAGCTTTAGTGCTGCAACTCTCTGGGGGGTGCCCTGCCTGCCCCCACCACCTCCCACCCATTTTAAAAAGCACCCCCGGGCCTGCAGGAAGTACCCCGCCAGGTCCTTCATCACACTGCAGCAGTCCCAAGGCTTTTTCGGTCCTCCTTCCCATCACAGGAAATCTGAAGAAGGTCAGCCGAATTCTGTGCTGCGGATGTGGTGAGTATGGCTCTGCTTTATTATTTTATTTACCCTTGTTATTAAATGATTGCAGCGCGGCACGTCGCGCTTTATCTTTACCTTTATTATATGGCGGCTGCAGCTGGTCCTCCTCACCTCTCTCTTTCTTCCTTTTCTTGACTCTGTTGTCTCTGTCTAGCTTCTCCTCAGTGGTCACAAAGTGCCCAGATTGGTTTGAAATATCGGGTGAGAAAGTGCACCATTCCTGGAGGTACTGTAATACGTGGTGCAGCCTTGGGAGGGAGACAAAAAAAGGGTCAAATTACGAAAAGCTGCCAGATTGATTTTATTCACAAACACATACAGTAGCGCCACTTGACAGAGCTTTCCAGTGAAGCGCTATTTTCATTTTCTCATGTTTCTTTAAACAACAGTGTTCGTCTCTCCTGTTCTGCCGCCGGCAGCTGCCCCTCCCCCTCTCACTTTCTATCAGTTATTCCCTTTCCTTCTGTCTCTGTCTCGCTCCTCCTCAGTGGTCGCAAAGTGCCCATCTTGTTTTTGTTCACAACCACTCACTTTATTGCTACTTTGCAAAGTTTGCCGCTACTTTTGTTTCCCCCTCTTTCTTTAAACAACATTGTTTTTCCCGGGTGAGGAAGTGCACCATTCCTGGTATTTTTATGTGGGCGCTTTTTGAGCGCTATATGCTGACTTGCAGCTATTTCAAAGTGCTCACCTGTCTGGGTACCGTGTAAATTTCAGAGTTCAGAAGTCCAGTCTATTGCCTGTGGTGGATAATTAATGTGCCTATGCTTACATACTCAGCAGCTTGATTAGTTTTTATACTTTTTCTGTCCTCTAATCGACAAAAATGGGCTTACCAGACACTGCCTAAACACAATTCTGTATGTTTATTTGGTTGCAGGCGAGGTATAACCCCACTGTTTTGGGTCTCCCTGGTCTCCAGGTAAACAAGCATTGGCATAGCCAATAGGTCTCGCTTTTGGGACCTTATAAGTATTTAGTTATGCAGCACAATATCCTTGGTGCAACAACATCAACCGTTGCATGGCTAAACACTTATAAGGTCCCAAAGGCGAGACCTATTGGCTATGCCAATGCTTGTTTTAATTGAGCCAGGTTTGTACTGTTTCTTGCTTGTGGCTTTTTGCTGCCATTTCCTCCAAGCTCTTTGGAACTATGGTATGCAACATTTTACACTAGGTACCAGGGGGTGATTCAGTAAAACTGCTGCACTGAATCCAATAGTCTGTCATCCTTCAAGTTATTATCACTGTTAAAGAAGACGCTACTAATCTGTTGAGAGGTTTATATTAATAAATTGCCCCTTGAAAGCAATATTTCTTCATAAAGTAATGTGGATCCTGCTGTTCTTGCTGTAGGTTGAGCCCAATGCCTAGTGCAATACAACAAACTGTGGCAACCATTGAGTCCACAGATGCATTTAATTCTGTAAATTTACTATAGTTATGGGCTCAGGTGTAAGCCAAATAATAGAGAGCTATCATTTTAAAAATAAAAGGAACTTATATAAGGACTGTTCGAATAGAATTTTACAAAGAGAGGACCACTAAAGCATGGCACGGAGGATTTGTCTTCATTAGAGTTAAGGTTAATGTAATTGACATAAGTGGGGAATCAGGAAAAATGAAAGGTTATGTTATGTTAAACGGTATTTGTAGAGCGCAAAGTGTACCCTGCTGCTTTGAGGATTGTTGCCACAACAGATATCAAAGTAACTAGGGAACTGGCAACTCAATAGCCAAGGTAAATAAGAAAAAGGCAGGGTTTGAGAACCCTGTGAAAATGGTTGGCTATCAGTAAGACGAATAAGCAGGGAAAGTCTTTCAAGGATTTGCACCCAAACGTGAGAAGGAGCGGCCTCTAATTTGGGATCTTTTGAAATGAGGATTAGTCCTAAGAGAAATATACTAATTTGGAGGTACAAAGGGCTGCTGTGCTTGTGAAAGGTATGGTGGACAAGGCACAAGCTCCTAAAGATAGTGCATTTAGACAGATGGAGCCACTGCAAATTGTCCAGATGTGAAAAGATGTGGAAATGGCTCAAGAGGTGTATTTTGAATATTGTGAAGTCTGGACATCTGATTAAAGGGGAGACCTATATAAAGTGAATTACATTAGTCGTACTGAGACAGAAACAATGCCTGGACAACCGACAGTTGAGTGTGCGGTGAGAATGGGACGATTTTGCAAAGAAGGTAGATATAGAAAAATAGAAGAAAGACTAGCTCAAGATAAATTAATAGCCTCTAATTAAAAATGGATGTCCACTCGAAGTTTTACACGTCCATCAAATGTGTATCAAAGAGCTGAGGAATATTGCCATGATATCTTAAAGCCACAAAAATGTTATGAAGAAAAAACAACTGGAATTGACCTTTGGGTATATGAAAGGCACCATAATGTCAGTTCAATGGCGAAGAACTTTTCAACATTTTCTGGCTATGTGGTGAACAGGGGAAGAGTGAGGCTCTACCGATGACCAGGCCTACAACCAGGGCTGCCATTACAGCACCAGGTTCAAATGATTTCCAAGCAACCTCATATAACTATGCATTCTGGTCAATAGAGGACTGATTAATATGCTGGCAAACTGTACAAACCTGTTAATCGACAAAACAAAAATCAACCACTTTTGACATACTTCCCACGTGTTGCCCTAGCCCATCAGAGACGTGCGGCTCAATTCTAATTTTGTGCCTTTGTTGTACCACAGGTGAAATCCAAGTATGTAATGGTATACTGGTATACTGGTATAATGGTATACTGTACCTTATATACTGCAGTCATTCGTGTTATGAAAAATTGTTTTTTTAAATTGTAAAAATACAGTATAGTGTTAGTAAATGAGCATGTGAAATAAAAAGACATTGAAAAGAATGCTCGATGCTTCTCTGTTTGTTTTTTGCATGACTTTCTGCATGTAATCATTGTAGCTTTTCATTGTGCATGGGCCAATTGATGGCTACAGGAGAATCTGTTTCCAAGCTTAATGCTGTTTTCTGGTGCAGCACAGTCCTCCTTGCAGTGTGCACAATGTTGTGGAATGTATGCCTGCTGCTGTCCTGTCGAGAAAAGCATGCATTGCTTACCAGTCAGCATTTATTTCAAGCTTTACAATATATCACCAACTATCGTCAAAAACTGTGTCATGCTTATATGCCGGGAACCGACAGCTCACTTTCCTTTTGCATTTTTTGTACATAAGGGTAAACACGGAAACCTATCCCGGGCTTCTCGCGGCAGGCAGAGCATAGGTGCCTAAGTGTTATCTGTCCGCGTGCGCATCACGACCACTCAAGCTCAAACACGCAAGCGCTTCAAAGGTGAGTGCCAGGGATTGGAATGCAGATTGTATGCGCCATCTGCAGCTAAAACCAGCACAAGCGCGCGCCTCGCGCGGCAGCAGGGGGAGGGGGCCTGCGCGATTCCCTTGCGGGAGCGTGCAGCAAGGCGCGATGATTGCGACCATATGGCGCCACCATATGGCGCTGCGCGCTCCCGCAAGGGAATCGCCAGACGTGCACGCGTTGCCATTGCAAGCAATGCAACGCGTGCACGTTTTTGCCCCCAAAGCTGTGCCGATCGCTAAAGGTCTCTCCTATGCTGCGTAGGCGAGACCTAAAAACCGGCAGCATTGGTTCAGTGGGAATTCTCATGGGGTACTCACCAAGTCTCTGGGGTTCGGGGTCCCCATAGACTTCAATAGTATTCACAGTACACACTTTCCGAAGTAAATTCTTGTCATCATGTTTTCTGTATTTCATCCTCGCCACAATACTCTGGATGAATTCAGCCCAGGAGAGGGGCCTTTTTGGTTTGGTTGACAGCAATATTTGGTATTTATTTGTCAAAAGTGGAAATGAAAACATAAATTCCTATTTTTACTTTGCTATTATTATTCTATTACATATCCTGTACTTGTGCTTATATTTCTACCCTTATGCATATGTATATATTTAGCTATGCTTACACACATACTTAGACTCGTCATTATATGTGGTATGGTCAGACAATTGTCTTATACCTATTGCCGTTGTTGATTAGTATTTGTATAGAACACAACATGCCATTAGTATGGCACTCTTACAATTACGCCTCCATTTAGAATCATATTTATACTTAAACACACGCATTTATATAATACTTATAATCTTACCTATATTTCTGTACATGTGCACATATATTTGGAATCATATTTTTAATATGTGCAAGGACTAATCATTAGCCGGCTGGATTATGGCAATGCTCTTCTCGCCTCCATCAATGAAGAGCACCTAACTAAACTCCAGGTCCTTCAAAACACGGCGGCCAGACTAGTATTAAATCTACCACCTCGATGTTCCTCGGCTCCCAGTTTGAGAGCTCTTCACTGGCTCCCTGTCAGAAAACGTATAACATTCAAGGTCAACTGTCTAGTTCACAAAACCTTCAATGGCCACAGCCCTCACTACCTTGTTAATAAACTGAAAAGGTATCACCCTTCCAGAACTCTCCGATCGGCCAATAAACATCTTCTCATCCTTCCCAAGATCCGCACTGCCAGGAATGGCGGAAGATCTTTTTCGTGTCTCGCCCCTACCCTGTGGAATGCTCTCCCTCTTCATCTTCGCACAGAGACCGACCACAGAAAGTTCCGCAAGTCTCTTAAAACCTGGCTGTTCTGAGGCTCTCTCCTCCTCAGTCGGACCCTCTTTCTCCTCTCTCCCCGTTCTCTGATGTAGGCTAGCGCTTTGAGACCTTCGGGTGAACTTGCGCTCAATAAAAATCCATACATAACATAACATATTATGTATGCTTATACCAACATTTATATGTACACACAGACATATATAGCCATGTTATGTTAAGAAGCTTCTGTAAAGCTCTCATATACTCCTGATAGTTTCTTGACGTTTGAGGAGGTCCTGAACCTGATGGACATGACCATTGTCAAAGAAGATTTGAGAATAACCAGGTGCCAGAAAGTACTAACATTTAATTTGCAAAAAGCAGTCACAAATTGTGCACCAACGTTTCGCAAAGGAGATCAGATTTTGGAAACCAACTTATGTACTAATTCGTCGTTTTTCAAACTTGCCATTGGCGGTGGTTCATAATCTGCCCTACATCATGGTGACTTACTCTGATTGAATGCCATCACAGGGATGGTGGCCTGCTGGGGTCAACAAGGCCAGCATGTCTGTGATCACATTTAAATAAAGTACTTTTTAGGTCGATCGTAGCAGCGCGTATGAGCTGCTCAGCGAGTACATGGGCGTCAAGTTGACCTATCACTTGTCATTGGTTGTTTCTGGTGCCTTTCTATATTCCTTACTTTTGAATGGTAAATCGTGCCCATTTCTCCCTCCTTTTGGTCTGTCGTTCCCTCCCATAGCGATTGGCTCTGTTACAGGGCTCATTTTGCTTCTGTCCATTTCAGTTTGTTTCGCACACAATTTTTTCCAGTTGCCTGCCTCGTGTTCTGGAAATGTTGCCAACACAAGCAGCTGACCAGTGCTATTGCTTTCCCTTCCCACCCACTGTTTCTCCGTGTATTCTCCCCTTCGCACTTTAGCTTTCACTTATGATCTGCAGAGTCTGGGTCACTGAAGATCGAGTAAAGCAGTCAGAAAGTTAGAATGTTAGAAATTTGACTTTACTCTTTAACTCCCTTTCACCTAATCTTTCGTTTTTAGCATTAATTATGTTTCACTCGCACAGAGCTCTGTTGCTCTATTTCTATAAACATGGCTGTAAATCTTGTTCTTTATTTGGTCACAAATGTGACAGCTCTGTCTCTGCCCCCAGTGGCAATTCCTCATTCTTAGTACTCTAGTCAGTGCTGCTAGCTGCTTCTCTGGTCCCAGTAGTAATTCCTCATTCTTAGTCCTATAGGCAGTGCTGCAGCTGCTTCTCTGGTCCCAGTGGTAATTCATCATTCCTAGTCCTTTAGGCAGTGCTGCTAGCTGCTACTCTGGTCTCATATGTGATTCCTCATTCTAAGTCTTCTAGGTAGTGCTGCAGTGTGTCTCTGTTCCCAGTGGTAATTCCTCATTCTAAGTCCTCTAGAAAGTGCTGCTAGCTGCTTCTCTGGTATCATCTGTAATTCCTCATCCTAAGTCCTCTACACAGTGCTGCAGCTGCTTCTTTGGTCCGTTCAGTAATTCCCTCATTCTAAGTCCTATAGACAGTGCTGCAGCTGTGTCTCTGCTCCCAGTGGTAATTCCCCATTCTTAGTCCTCTAGGCAGTGCTGATGCTGTGTCTCTGTTCCCAGTGGTAATTCCTCATTCTCAGTCCTGTAGCCAGTGCTGCTAATTGCTTCTCTGGTCCCAGTGGTAGTTCCTCATTCTTAGTCCTCTAGACAGTGCTGCAGATGCTGCTCTGGTCTCAGTGGTAATTCCTCATTTTAAGTCCTTTAGACAATGCTGCAGCTGTGTCTCTGTTCTCAGTGGTAATTTCTCATTCTAAGTCCTCTACACAGTGCTGCAGCTGATTCTCTGGTCCTGTCAGTAATTCCTCCATTCTAAGTCCTCTAGACAGTGCTGCAGCTGTGTCTCTGCTCCCAGTGGTAATTTCCCATTCTTAGTCCTCTAGGCAGTGCTGTGTCTCTGTTCCCAGTGGTAATTCGTCATTCTTAGTCCTCTAGACAGTGCTGCAGCTGTGTTGTGTCTCTGGTCACAGTGGTAATTCCTTATTCTAAGTCCTCTAGGCAGTGCTGCTAGCTGTTTCTATGGTCCAGTCGGTAATTCCTCATTCTAACTCCTGTAAACAGTACTTCTAGTTGCTACTCTGGTCCCGTCTGTAATACCTCATTCTAAGCCTTCCAGACAGTGCTGCTACCTGCTACTCTTGTCCTGTCGGAAATTCCCACATTTTGAGTCCTCTAGGCAGTGCTGCTAGCTGCTTCTCTGGTCCCATCAGTAACTCCCCCATTCTAAATTTCCTAGGCAGTGCTGCGGTTGAGTCTTTGGTCACAGTGGTAATTCCTCATTCTCAGTCCTCTAGACAGTACTCCTAGCTGCTTCTGTGGTTGGTCTCGTCTGTAATTCCTCATTGTAAGTCCTCCAGGCAGTACTGCAGCTGCATCTTTGGTCCTGTCAGTAATTCCTCATTCTAAGCCCTCTAGACAATGCTGCTACCTGCTTCTCTGGTCCCATCGGTAATTCCTCAATCTAAGTCCTCTAGACAGTGCTGCTTCTGCTTCTCTGGTCCCAGTGGTAATTCCTCGTTCTAAGTCATGGGTACTCACAAACTTTCTCTCGGGGGCCAAATTTACAGTGTGGTTTGTGGCCGAGGGCCGCACCGGTGGGGGCGGGGTCAGTGGGGGAGGGGGCGGGGCTAGAGCAAAAAAAATAACTATGACCATGAGGTTGAACACAGGCCCCTGCAGCGGACGCTTTCGTCCACTGAGCCACCAGACCCGGCACACACACATCTCTCTCTCTCTATCTATCTCTCTCTCTCGCTCTGTCTCCTTCCCTCTCTCTCTCTCTCCGTCTCCCTCCCTCTCTCTCCGTCTCCCTCCCTCTCTCTCCGTCTCCCTCCCTCTCTCTCTCTCAACCTCCCTCTCTCTCTCTATCTCTCTCTCTCTCTCTCCCTCCCTCCCTCTCTCTGTCTGTCTCCCTCCCTCCCTCTCTCTCTGTCTGTCTCCCTCTATCTCCCTCTGTCTGTCTCCCTCTGTCTGTCTCCCTCTGTCTGTCTCCCTCCGTCTGTCTCCCTCCGTCTATCTCCCTCCATCTGTCTCCCTCCCCCTGACTCCCTCCCTCTGTCTCCCTCTGTCTCCCTCTCTCTCTGTCTCCCTCTGTATGTCTCCCTCCGTCTGTCTCCCTCTGTCTGTCTCCCTCCGTCTGTCTCCCTCTGTCTGTCTCCCTCTCTCTCTCTGTCTCCCTCTGTCTGTCTCCCTCTGTCTGTCTCCCTCTGTCTGTCTCCCTCCGTCTCCCTCCCTCTGTCTGTCTCCCTCTGTCTCCCTCTGTTTCCCTCTCTGTCTCCCTCCCTCTGTCTCCCTCTCTCTCCCTCTCTCTCCCTCTCTGTCTCCCTCCCTCTGTCTCCCTCCCTCTGTCTCCCTCACTCCGTCTGTCTCCCTCCGTCTGTCTCCCTCCGTCTGTCTCCCTCTCTCCCTGTCTCCCTCTGTCTGTCTCCCTCTGTCTGTCTCCCTCCGTCTCCCTCCCTCTGTCTGTCTCCCTCTGTCTCCCTCGGTTTCCCTCTCTGTCTCCCTCCCTCTGTCTCCCTCTCTCTCCCTCTGTCTCCCTCTCTGTCTCCCTCCCTCTGTCTCCCTCCCTCCATCTGTCTCCCTCCCTCCCTCTATCTCCCTCCGTCTCCCTCTCTGTCTCCCTCTCTGTCTCCCTCCCTCTGTCTCCCCCTCTCTGTCTCCCCCTCTCTGTCTCCCCCTCTCTGTCTCCCTCTCTCTGTCTCCCTCTCTCTGTCTCCCTCTCTGTCTCCTTCCCTCTGTCTCCCTCCGTCTGTCTCCCTCTGCCTGTCTCCCCCTCTCTGTCTCCCTCTCTCTGTCTCCCTCCGTCTGTCTCCCTCCGTCTGTCTCCCTCCGTCTGTCTCCCTCCGTCTGTCTCCCTCTCTCTCTCTGTCTCCCTCTCTCTGTCTCCCTCTGTCTGTCTCCCTCTGTCTGTCTCCCTCTGTCTGTCTCCCTCTGTCTGTCTCCCTCCGTCTCCCTCCCTCTGTCTGTCTCCCTCTGTCTCCCTCTGTTTCCCTCTCTGTCTCCCTCCCTCTGTCTCCCTCTCTCTCTCCCTCTCTCTCCCTCTCTGTCTCCCTCCCTCTGTCTCCCTCCCTCCGTCTGTCTCCCTCCCTCCGTCTGTCTCCATCCCTCCGTCTGTCTCCCTCTGTCTGTCTCCCTCCCTCTGTCTCCCTCTCTCTCTGTCTCCCTCTGTCTGTCTCCCTCTGTCTGTCTCCCTCTGTCTGTCTCCCTCCGTCTCCCTCCCTCTGTCTGTCTCCCTCTGTCTCCCTCGGTTTCCCTCTCTGTCTCCCTCCCTCTGTCTCCCTCTCTCTGTCTCCCTCTGTCTCCCTCTCTGTCTCCCTCCCTCTGTCTCCCTCCCTCCGTCTGTCTCCCTCCCTCCCTCTATCTCCCTCCATCTGTCTCCCTCCATCTGTCTCCCTCCGTCTGTCTCCCTCTGTCTGTCTCCCTCTGTCTGTCTCCCTCCCCCTGACTCCCTCCCTCTGTCTCCCTCTGTCTCTCTCTGTCTCCCTCTCTCTCTGTCTCCCTCTGTCTCCCTCTCTCTCTGTCTCCCTCTGTCTGTCTCCCTTTGTCTGTCTCCCTCCCTCTCCCTCCCTCTGTCTGTCTCCCTCTGTCTGTCTCCCTCTGTCTCCCTCTGTTTCCCCCTCTGTCTCCCTCTGTCTCCCTCTCCCTCTCTCTCCCTCTCCATCTCCCTCTGTCTCCCTCTCTGTCTCCCCCTCTCTGTCTCCCCCTCTCTGTCTCCCCCTTTCTGTCTCCCCCTCTCTGTCTCCCTCTCTCTGTCTCCCTCTCTCTGTCTCCCTCTCTCTGTCTCCCTCTCTGTCTCCTTCCCTCTGTCTCCCTCCGTCTGTCTCCCTCTGTCTGTCTCCCCCTCTCTGTCTCCCTCTCTCTGTCTCCCTCTCTCTGTTTCCCTCTCTGTCTCCCTCCCTCTGTCTCCCTCTGTCTCCCTCTCTCTCCCTCTCTCTCTGTCTCCCTCTGTATGTCTCCCTCCGTCTCCCTCCCTCTGTCTGTCTCCCTCTGTCTCCCTCTGTTTCCCTCTCTGTCTCCCTCCCTCTGTCTCCCTCTCTCTCCCTCTCTCTCACTCTCTGTCTCCCTCTGTCTCCCTCTGTCTCCCTCTCTGTCTCCCTCCCTCTGTCTCCCTCCCTCTGTCTCCCCCTCTCTGTCTCCCCCTCTCTGTCTCCCTCTCTCTGTCTCCCTCTCTCTGTCTCCCTCTCTGTCTCCTTCCCTCTGTCTCCCTCTGTCTGTCTCCCTCTGTCTGTCTCCCTCTCCCTCCCTCTCCCTCCCCCTGCCTCCCTCTGTCTCCCTCTCTCTCTGTCTCCCTCTGTCACCCTCTCTCTGTCTCCCTCTGTCTCCCTCTCTCTGTCTCCCTTCCTCCCTCTGTCTGTCTCCCTCTCTCTGTCTCCCTTCCTCTGTCTGTCTGTCTCCCTCGCTCTGTCACGTCACCCCGCGTGTGTGTCAGCCCAGGCTGAGACAGCTTCCCGGGCGCACACACAGCCGCACCCGAGTACTTCACAGCCTCAGGTCTTTAAAAGACCATTCACTTGTTAATGAGGCTTTGTTGTATTTCACCTCTTCTTCGCGCCCATGCATGGAGATGCAGGGGTGCTAAAAAGAGGTGAAATACAACAAAGCCTCATTAACAAGTGAATGGTTTTTAAAGAATCTCCCGGCCCCCATAGAGCGCTGCTGCAACCGGCGGTATTTGCTGGCACTTAAAAAAAAAAAAAGAAGAAAAAACACAGGTAGGTATCTGCAAGGTCCGCGGGCCGCCAAGGAAGGCGGGCCGTACTATGAGTACCCGTGTTCTAAGTCCTCTAGGCAGTGCGGCAGCTATGCCTCTGTTCATACACCCACTAAATTCCAAACCAAAACACATAGATAAAAGACATTGTCATTTACAACGCCAATAGCTCTAACTCTGACAAATGCAATAACTATTGCATTGCAAATGCTTGCCGTTTTTCTTGCCACCTGGTTTACCTCCCCCTCTTGCACAACAGTCATTTGCTAGGAGAGAGTCTATGGTGCACAGGGTGAAGCAAACAAGAGACATGGTGTGCAACTGTTTCTGCCATATCCGTAGCTAATGAGGGAAAGCCTGTGCTGATGTTACAGGGTCACTGCTCCTGGCCATTAAAGATTTGACAGGTCGAACTGGATATATGCATTGGGATTTCCAATTAGCATTTCTCCTTCAGTGACCGTCTGATAAATGGAGCCCGCTTTTAGGTTTCCCTTCCGCTCATTTTTTTGTCCTTTTAGCAGGGCACAAGTCGGGAGTACACCCGGGTAGATGGCGTCCACCCACTATTTCCGCTGTCGACTCTGCCAAGAAGTTGGTCCCCACTGAAATATGCTGAACCCATCCCAGTGTAATTTTCTGATACCGCAACACATTCAGCAGCACCTGCACGTTGCCTGTTTTCATTCTGAGCAGCAATCTGCAGGCAGCGAGGGGGCTTTGTTATTTTAAATTCGAGCAGGGCCCAAAACAAAGGCTGAAGTTAAGGGACCATCAGGCCTTCTTTTGTTTGAGTACCCTGGCAGGGAGTTATCTCACATCTGATGCAAATGCAATTGAGGAGAATCAAAGGCACACAGCTTGTTATCTTTCACAAGTACATAAGAGAGGCATGGTTTTCACTTTGTTCAGTCCCTGTATAAAAGAGATGTGCAAGCACTGTAAGAATTTCAGATGTGTTAGCCTGTCCCAGTATTTACATAAATAACAATTTAAATAGCACTATCTTATTTTATTTCTTTTATAGCGCTATTCATTCCAATGCAGTGTGTCAGAGCACTTTACATCACACATACCTATTATACATCAACAATAAATCATATAAGTGTGTAAATAAATGTATAGGATGTGTTAGAAAAGACAGTGAGGATTACAAAGTGTAGGAGTCACATATCTTCATAGCTCCCTGTGCTATATTAGAAATATTACAATTTATGAACTGCAAGTAACAAAAGGATTTCTGTGTTAAAAACTGTAACCCACTTACCTAGCAACAAAAAAATAAAAATCTTTAATCTTCCTGTTATGTGATGTGCTTTGTAGGAGACACATTAACCCTTTATACTACTTTGATTCAAAACTGAGACTAGACAAAATACAGATCTCTCCACCAAATGTGTTAACCTCCAGAGTTATCGTACCATTACTATTGTTACCTGAGATTTACTGGGTACACAAAGATCTCTGCAGTGGGTGCTTTAACCCCATAAGATATTTTGAAATGCAGCCAACCAATTAAGCAGAACCAATTTAGTGCCACATATGTCCTTGTTGCCAATTTCTTTGTGATTATCAAAAACAATGGCTCCTGTGGACTAATGGCAAGAAAATCTCAATCAAATCTCAATAAAATAACGCACTATGGCAATGTAATGGGTTATTGTGATGTCAAAAAGAGAAGGAGTCGAACACACCTTAGATTAGTATTTCATTCATAATTCTTGTTTATATAGTTCTTTTAAGCAAAATTACATTCATGACATTTAACAATCAATTGATTGTAGTGAGTGGTGTCCCAGTGAAATAAAGGAACCTAAACAAATAAACCTAAATAATTTGTGACATATTCGTGACATATATACAAGGTTTCCTATATTTCATGAAAGCGACCATTGAAAGATATATATTATATAAACCACGCTTTTATACAATGATAAGTGCTGGCTTGTAATGATTCGATTTGAAAAAACTGTCGACGGCGTTTCGACCCTGTGTGCAATGTAGGGTCTCTTCAGGACCCAAGATAGTAGGGACACCTGAAGGAAGGGTTTGCGCAGCCTCGTGTGGAATTTGTGGCACCGTGAGTAAAGTGAAAAGGAAGGATACTCACATGTGACCCGGCCGGGCACCCATGTGAGGGTAGCTGTCGGCTGGCAAAATTCGGTTAGCACAATAGGAGGATTCCGCAGGTATGGAATAGAAGGGCACGGTGAGTGTGCAGATCAAGCACGAGCCGATAGGGTTTTTAAGTAGAAGTAGAAGTAGCAGGCTTCTTCCATGTGTTATGGCTCTTGATAATTATTTAAGACGGCTATGCGCCTCTTTGTGTCGCCTTGGTCATTGAACCAAGGCAGACAGACAGATGCTGTTCTGCTCCACAGATATCCTTGATGCAGGCACGAACATACTGATTCTTGAGTAAGACCCCCCATTACTTATCAACTGGCGACACAAAGAGGCGCATAGCCGTCTTAAATAATTATCAAGAGCCATAACACATGGAAGAAGCCTGCTACTTCTACTTAAAAACCCTAAGTAAAATTACTAAGATCAGCTACTGATATTTACAATTTCACGGCCATGTGTATGAAAAGGCATGTCTCAAGTGACGGTGTTGTGCTTTCCTAACCACTAATCATGACAAGCAACCACTGTGAATTTGTGGAAATACACCATGAGAAAGGACAAAGAAGAGATTGAAAGGATAAGACAGTAGAGAGAGGTAGGCAAAGACATTTGAAGACATAAGAGACAGTAAGGAGAGAGGGAATTTAGGATTTGATCTTTCTCCCCACCACTGCTGGTGCTCAGTGGTTCAGGTGGGCATGATTTCAGGTGTTGTACAAACATTTTTTCTGACTTGCATCCAGGGTTCCCAAAAGCATAACCTTTCTTTTTTAGGAAAACAAAGGTTTTTGAGCTGCAGAAAAACAAAGTAGGGACGGGACCTCTTATCAGATTTGAGTTTAGCTCTGAACATGGCAAGTTAAGGAAGCAAACACTTCCTCTCCCCAAGACGATGACAATTTTGCTAAGGTGCCATATTCATTAGCATGTAGTGCTACTAATGGTCATACATAAATGTACTCATACATTTATAAATACACTCATAAGTAAGCCATGGATTCTATTTTTAGAAAAAGGTCTTGGGAAGAAGCCCTTCTTCCTCACATATCCCTACTGAAGGGATTTGATTCACTTGTTGCACTCACTGATTCAGTAACATAATGATTTATGTACAGAACTGATGCCACTGGTCAGCAACCGATGCTGCAAATGGTTCCAGGATCACTGTGGTCTCTTCAGATGCTGTCTTTTGATAGCTTCCTTCAGATGCCTGCGTTAGTTGATCATTGGACTTTGATCATTCATGCTTGTATTCAGGAGCTACTACAAACTTCATGACTTAGAAATGAACAACAATGTCATTACGTGTATCTACAAGGTCTGTGGGAGCAGTGGGATGATGCAATTTCTTACAGACAACTTGTACCACTAAATCACTGCTTAGGTTCACCTGTTTATCTTCTTTATTTGGTTATGCAAGACAATTCATGAACAGAGAATATTTTTCCTCCCTCTTGTGCATCAGGCAGTTGACTTTCAGATGATACTGCTTCTGTTCGCAAAGTGCTGATTAGTGTCCTGTCAACTGCCTGCGCTGCACGTTGCTTCCTGAGCCTAGGTTGGTACTTCCCTTGCGCTATGGAAGGTACGCGCAAGAAGAAGGATTGAAGAAGACGCGCACCTTGGCGTGAATCAACCTAACACCTCAGGCGCTCTATCCTGCGACTTGATGCGGATCTATGATTTGACTTCTGGATTCATGCAATGCCAAAAACGTGTCAGAGATAAATATTGCATAAAAGGATAAACAATTGAGTATTGATTTTTGTTTCTTGCTGAAGAACCTTGCAGGCACTACAGTGCCTCCTTGCACTATTTCACTGTTTCCTCATTTCCACTTCCTATCTTGCAATATCCGGTTACATATGTGCAAGTGTCTGAGGGTGTATCATGGTGGCAACCACTGCTCCCTCACCCTACGGTGCTTCAGTGTGAGGTGGTTTCTCCCCATGAGGGTGCTTCCTGGGTTATGCCTGAGTCAGTGGCCTTTCACTGGTGGGATCAGTGTGTCTGGTGTGTGTGACACTTTTTCACTTTGTGACACCTATTCTTTTTGTTAGCCATTTAGATGTTCATTCTTTCTCTTCCGTATATAATGCTCTGTTTTACAATTCCAAACTCAGGGTATTTTTGTGCAACGTTAAAATAACAAATGGTTGCAGATGATTTATTTATCCCTGGGATTTGTGATGCACGCTAAGCAAAAAAAAGCTCAGAAGAACAAAGTGTGACCGCCGTTGTGGTCTCCGCCGGCAGCAGGGTACTCGGGATATCAGTTTCTCTCTCTCCTTTTGTCAGGGGAGCGCAGCAAATGTAAGTCCTGCAGACTGATATATTTAGCTTCAATTTCAAGGTCTAATGAGTGTGTTTCAGAATCCTTGTTACTTGAGCAGTTACAAACCAGGCTGCGAGATTGTCTTTTCCTAATATCCTGCTTCAGTGATGTATAGTGCTGGCTGTCAAGTCGCAAACCTGAATTTGGCAATGTTTGCGTATAACATACTTCTTCTTACACAGCCGGCAGCGCTGTTTGTGATTAACGCCAATCGACAAAAGCAAAAAAAATGATGCCTATCAAATCTCAACAGATTGAGCATGATAACACTGAAACGCGACTCCAATTGCATCATGTGTCAATATTATCCATCTTAAAATCATGTCGTGTTAACTATCTGCGCAATCCAAGTAGAGGCCAGAAGCCATTCTAGCATTCATAGAAACAACATAACGTGTATTCATAAAGCGCACGTTCACCCATGCGTCTCTTGGCGCTGAATAACAGATTATTGTTACCCAACTCAATTTATCGACCTCAGATGGATGAAAGGCTGAGTGGACCCGACGGGATTTAAACCTGTGACCATGAGGTCGAACACAGGCCCCTGCAGTGGATGCATTAGTCCACTGAGCCATCAGACCGAGCTAGCAAGGAACAAGGAAACACAAAGCGAAATAATATAGATGCAGAAATGTGTTTGCCAGCCCTGTCCAATACTCAGTCTCAGAGCATCCCTGCCTGTTACACACAGGCACTACTACAGTTGTGTCACTGTTCACTTGGCACTGTTACCTTTCTGCTCCTGGCCATTCTTTTATGGGATTCATTTACTTTTTAGTCACCACCACTTCTATTTGGAGGCCATCCTTTACATTAATCACTATTTCCTTAAAAGTATTTTGCAGTTAGTACGTGACCTAATCTCAAGAAACAATATAGTGTAAGCACTCCTACACTGAAACATATTTTTCCCTGTGCTGTTTTCTCCCTTAAAGAATTAGAATATTTAAATCACTGTCAGACCCCATTCGGGGTCCCACAGGGTAACAAGGGACTACTGGGCCACACTATGGCTCTGCAAAACGGCCGGAGTGAGCCCTTTCATCACTTGACTCATGGTAGTAGTGATGGCGAGCAGCCACAGGCTTTTCAGAGAGGCTAGAGTAGGAGTACAATAGGCTCAGTACTCAACAGGCAATGCAATAACTGATTGTCCAGTCCAGTGCTTGTCTTTGTAAAAAGAAAAGTACTTTAATACACAGTAAAACTTAACACAGCGTATGACACAAATGTATCAGGTACTCACAGTCTCTGGGGCAGGATTCTGCCCCTCAGTGAGGATGCCCCCTTCTGCCCCATTCCACCTTTTCTTAATCTAAAGATAGCGCCCTGTGAGCTTCAGCAAAGTCTCTCGTGCAAACATGGCGAGTGCCATGATGAGGCATTAGTCTTTTCTTTAGCGGTGCAGACTGCTCGAGCATACAGTGGAGCAAGTGCCATGGCTGCGACAGCACAATTGACAGAGCAGAGCAGTCAGGCATACTTCGGCGGTGCCACAAATTCTCCACTATGAGAGTGATGACCGGCTCCGAGCATAGAACCAGTCACTCATGCTTCACGAGTCTGTCAGACGGGCCCACAGCTCATGTGTCACTGCTCTTGCCCATGCTAGTCCGCTCCTCATCTAGAGTTGGTTCAATCCTTCCCCAGGCAATCTAGGACAAGAAACAGTTCTTGAGTTCAGACTCCAGGTGATGTCCCCTCACCTCTGAGAATCTAGCTGTCAGCAGACACCAATCCTGGTTGTGCAGAAGTCCTCTGGGTGCTCTGTGGCTGAAGAGAGCTTGGAACTGGAACAACATGTGGGTCGACAGCTCCCACTTTTATACAGATAAAGCAGATGGGATATGTGTTTTCTCTCTGCACTTCCAGAACAGGTTTTGTCAGTTCTTCTTTTAAGTGCCCTTCTCAGGATATTTATCTAGACTGTGATGCTCCCAATTTTCTTAGAAGGCCAAGCCAACATGTGTTTTAGTGACATATGAAATTGTGCACCGCTTCTTCAGGGTAAATAAATGTTTTTGAACAGTGAAGCAAGTATTTATAGGATCCAATAGACTCCTTAAAGAAACCCGGTCTCCCTGGCATATAGAGGGGGTGATTATCAAAATTCTAGAGTGTCCGGTCATGTTAGGTCTGATGTGCATTGTGAAAAAGCAGATCATATCCATACAGAAATCATTATAAAAAAAAAAGTATGCATATGGGTGGTGGAGTTCATCTCTATGATCTGCATTTGTTCAAAACCAGCAAAAAAAATTACATTATGGTGGTAAATTAATCAGAGCTTATTGCGTGTGTGTCAGAACATTTTGGATATCTGATGAGAAGAAATAGGCGTATTCTACTTCTCGGCATCCACAACATCACTTGAAGTGGGGTTAGGTCCTGCTTTGTTCTCTGTATCCACCCAGGGTTTGTCATTTTGGGGTGACAGTGATTCATAAACAGGGGATAGCTCTTTTGCATGCATCTATAGTTCAATGTAATGACCGGTAACCTCCATCACCACAGAAGACAGAACTACCGCAAACATGTTATGACAGTTAGCTAATGATTTATGTGCTTGGTTTGAACCATGCATTCATTATTCTTTTATTGATATTTCTTCCAGAATCATTTTTTCCCCTGCATCCCTCCAGTGCCCCTTGCATGTGTTTTGTGCAAGGCTCACATCTCCCAAGTGTGAGGCCACGATACATTAACATCTTATTTGCTTTTCTGCATGTGGACCAGCCCGGCAGTGTTGTAATGGGAGCGTAGACACAATACATATGAAGCTTTTCACCCACCCAACCCTTAAGTGTGCCAGGATGATTTTTCAAAACAATTTACCATCACTGTCTTGCACAACAGACTCAGGGAACACCTTAGAACCAAAACAATGTTTAAAATGACACATTTTGTACACATTCAGCCATTGGAACTCTCACAATATGGACTGGGAAGCTGCCATCATAAGGACCCTTGACCCGACACTCAAATAAATTAGGTACATTACTCCAGTTTGCAATCTGTTTAATTCTAGTGAGCCTGACTTCTAACACCATGTCTTTGGTAAGCCCACTCTCAAAATCATCACTTTTACCAAAATCCTCTCGTTTCTAAATGATTTTTTCTGTTTCTCACAGCCTTGGTGGCATACATTTCCACTAGGACATAGGTGAGAAAAGTTAGTTTAGGAACTTTTGTGCATTGTTGTAGTTTTGTTGGCAAATTAGTGAATTTTCAATCTCTCCTATGCCCATCTTTGCCCCAATGAAGACCCCGGGATAAATTATTCATTTGGAGGACAAAACAGTAACTTTATCGCTGGACTGTATTTTCGAATAGTTTATGCTGTGGAACAATCTAGTGTGTCCTGAACAGTACTCATTATCACAGCCAATTAGACTGATTCAAAGAGTTGTGATTCATTATTACTAGTCACCCTATTAAAACTCATCTGCACTGCGCCATCTCACTTTCATATGGAGATCCTTACCATCATTATCATTATTAGCATTATTGCTTTCTCTTGCTTTGGATAGTTTGTTTTTACTTAGCACATATGTTTGGTGGGCCAGCGCTTTAGCCATGGCACCAGGTCTGTGAAGGAAACAACTTCAGCAGTCACTTCCTTCACAGCTAGAGACCCCTTATAGGCCAGCAATGATGTCTAAACAGGGCAGATGGTCACCCGCCTCCACCCCCCTGGCTGATCATGAGTTATAGTGTAGCTTGTTGCTGTAGTAGAAACAGGGTGACAATTTTTTTGTGTTGACAAATGCAACAGGAGTCCCACTCACTGCTCAATGATGTTGTGAAGTAATGAGCCGAGACCAGGTTTGGTGATGAAGGTGAGTGGCGAAAAACAAACTTGCTGCACAAGGAAGTACTGCGAACACATGAATGTCATGTAGATATTTGCAGTGAGTCAAGAAAATAGATTTTAGCAGGATCTAGCACTCCTGAACTACATAATATAGAAGTGTCAGGTATAGAATAACTAATGGAGAAATGCTTCAGAACTGGATAACTTTCCAGGACAAGGGTAAAACTGTAATTCCATGTTATTATGTAGAGTCATAAGAAATGTGACAGCTCAACTCTGCCTTTGAGTACGCAGAATGGTTCAACCAGAATTCAAGTAAAAATGCGCTATATTTCTGAAGGCCAATTAGGATAGTTTAATAGTATTCAATATTATTTCATTTAAAAAAAAAACTAGGATTGTTACCCAGTGCCCCTGATGAGCTCACTTGACCCCAACTTTTCCCTAAAGCGCCTCAACCTCTAAAAGAGGGGTTTAGGAAAGCAGCGGTGCTAAAAGGCCTTTTGCTGTAGGCAGCACAGCATGATCCAAGAAGGCAGCAACTCTCTAAAGCCTTTTGCTGTAGGCAGCACAGCATGATCCAAGAAGGCAGCAACTCTCTAAAGCCTTTTGCTGTAGGCAGCACAGCATGATCCAAGAAGGCAGCAACTCTCTAAAGCCTTTTGCTGTAGGCAGCACAGCATGATCCAAGAAGGCAGCAACTCTCTAAAGCCCTTTGCTGTAGGCAGCACAGCATGATCCAAGAAGGCAGCAACTCTCTAAAGCCCTTTGCTGTAGGCAGCACAGCATGATCCAAGAAGGCAGCAACTCTCTAAAGCCTTTTGCTGTAGGCAGCACAGCATGATCCAAGAAGGCAGCAACTCTCTAAAGCCTTTTGCTGTAGGCAGCACAGCATGATCCAAGAAGGCAGCAACTCTCTAAAGCCCTTTGCTGTAGGCAGCACAGCATGATCCAAGAAGGCAGCAACCATCTCAATAAATAATAACAGAGATCGCAGCAGGCTGGGAGGAGCACAGTGCAGCAGGAATGTAAACCCTCTCAAGATCTCCTCAGAATAAGCTAGAAGTTGCTGTCTTCTGCCCTCCTCAGAATATCCGCCAGACTAATATTTTCCAGGAAGGCAAGCGTCCATTCATGGCTGACCGGTTAGCTTCATCATGCGCCCACCCCCTTCCCAGGTGTGTAAGTGTGCTGCAATTAGTACTCTTGAAATGAACATCTAATCAAGCCTTAGAACCCATTTTTGGTGCGCCTACTTGGTGGACGGCCTAAATGAAGGCAAAGTTCATTGAAGCTCCGATTGTGCACAGACTGTGCCTCCTCAGACGGGGTAAGCATTGGGGAAGGCTCAAAGATATGGTAGATATTGGTCTTGATATGCATAGGGCTAGGCGGGGTGGTAGTTCACTACAGCAGGAGGCACTACATCAGAAATACCATTACATTGCAGCTTCAAAGGTAAGTTTGAAATATTTGTAAATATACATGTATATATTTAGCTATAATACTGTGCCTGGAGTGGTAAAAGGCTTTGGCCATTTTACAGCTCAGCATGGATAGCACTGTGGTAATCCTATGGTTAAAGACTTTGCTGTGGAAATGGTAAAAGTCTTTGTCCCTTTCTATCTCGGCGTGGATGGCACTGTGCTAATCCTACGCTTAAAGACTTTGATAGAAAAGCAGACATTTGAGGTGAGCAAATTTAGAGTGTGGCTAGTGCTGAGAGTGCTCTATACTGGAGCTGCTTTCCACCTAAACTTGAGAACTACCCAGAGTTCTCTGCTTCTTTTTTTGCATAATTTATGCGTCACCCTATGCCTGAAAGGGTATTCTTTTGATCTATATATTTATATACATATTATATTGCATAAAAATAAAGATTGCACAAAGTTATGATTAGGTTTGATTAGATCATGTTGATGTGTGTTTTTAAAGACAAACCTTAGAAATTCACTTAAAAACAACAGTTTAAGTACAGTTGTGGTTATGAATCAAAATTGAAAATGAACTGAAATTCATGGTATGCAATCCTAACTCGCAAACCTATGCAACCCACAACTCATACAAAGTGTATATTACTCAATAGCGATCGCCACTGCATGGTTATAATGATGTCAGAGTTTCCATAGGAGGAGCGTTTTTTGTTTTGTTTATCCATTTGGTGTTGTTTCACAAATCTGCATGTAACTTACCAAAAAACCCATCCACCTCGGTTCATTCATAGAAAGGTTTGCACTGATCCATCAAGTACGGTCCAAGACAGAGGGGGTCCCAAAAGTGCGTCATTACAGGATTTTTCACATGCAATTATTGCAAAGTATGATCTGCTTTCATGGTTACCCCCACTTTTTGCCTGATGTCAGTGTGTTTTTGACTTAGTCTGCTGGGATCCTTCTAATCAGGACCCCAGCAACTGTGCTCTCTTCTCTAAATTGGCTCTGGTAAGTAATTTGGTACATCCACAATTGGCTACTGGTGTACCCTTGTAAGTCCCTAGTATATGGTGCTGAGGTACCCAGGGCATAGGTACACCAGGGGTTTACCATGGGCTGCAGCATGTATTGTGCCATGCATGGGAGTCCACTTAAACTCTGACTACAGGCCTGCCATTCCAGCCTGTGTGAAAGGGTGCTTACACCCCTCACAACAGATATGTTTCCTTATATCTGAGGTCACTGCACTTAAAACCTATAAGTCGCCCCTCTGGCAGGCTCTTCAGTCCTGAGGGCAGGGAGCTTGGTTACAAGTGTGAGGGTGCCCCTGCATGAGCGGGACACCCCTACAAACCCCGGAGTCAATTCTTCAGGCTTTGTAAGTGCGGTCATCCTTTTTAAGGTATATTGTGGAAATCAGTCTTTACGAGATGTCTAACTATATAATGGCTCATGTTTGGTATCAAACATGTTGGAATCATACCCCAACACCGATCCCAGTTGCTGGAAGTATGATCCAATGTACTGGGGGGGCTCCTTAGGGAACCCCCCCTGTACTCCCGGTAACAACCTTTCAGGGTCTGCCAGACAGCTAGTGCTGCTGCCGACCACAGACACGATTCTGCCCTCCTGCTGCTGAGCTGAGCTCCAGCAAGGGAAGGTAGAACAATAGGTCTCCTAGCACAGGGAGGTGTTTACAGCGCCACCAAACTGCTTTGAAGGGCACATTTGGTGCCCTCCTTGCATGCGCCCTTTTGAGCCAGTTCAGGAACCCTTGGTTCCCACTCTGGTGTGAAACTGGACAAAGGACAGGGAAGTATCCTTCCCTCTGTCCAGCCCCTCCTCTGGGAGGGACCCCTGAGTCGTTCCAACCCTTTCTCTAGGATACTTAAGGGCTCCCCTGTGGGTGGGTCCTAAATTCGTCATGGAACAAGACTCACCTCTGAAACCAAGACACTCTTCGGCCTTCTAGACACTTGGACTTCGTTGGACTTCGACTGGAACTGAGACTGCATCAAGGAAGACTCCTGCTGCTCCTGGTCTCACTGTTCTTCAAGTCTTCTACGTCATCTGTGCCTGTGCTTCATCCAGGTTCTCCAGAAGGCCTGTGGGCATCATGGACATCTGAAGTAATCTCCCTTGGAGTGAAGGAGTCACTCCCCTGCATCTACAGGCACCGCAACTAAGCTGACCGGTCTGCTGCTCCTGTCGTCCTATGGACTTCCTGAGGCCCAACAACATAGGTGGTGGTTCTGCAGCTACCTAGAGGCCTGACCTGTCTTCTCTGCAATTATGAGAACAGTATTCCTCGTCAGAGCCGCTGGGACCCAACCCCTGTACACTGCATCAACTTGCCGTTGTCAAGGATTGTTGGCTGTGCACTCCAGAGATCTTCAGGCTACAAGAATCTCCAGCCTCCAGCACCTCATCCCATGAGGATCAGTGTCCTCACTGCATACTCTGCACCATGGGCCTTCATCTTTGCTGAGCTGCCTGAGGTCCTCTTGCGACTCCTGTGCCTTCAGCTGTGGGTCCTCTTAAGGGTCTTCCTTTGCTTCAGTAGGCTCTCCTACTTGTTCAGGGCCTGCTCTGACTCTCCTTTACTTAGTGAGTCTCTTGGACCTTGCTGGTCCCAACGTTTCCATCTTTTTGCTTTCCAAGTCATTTGCAGCTACCAAGGCTTGTTGGTGCTCCCACCGGACACCCACCACCTAGTCACCGACACCCGATGTGGGACAGCTTGTTCACAGCTCCTGGTCTTCCTCAGCATCGCCTGGTCCTCACAGCTGCAGCGACAAGGTCACTGTCTTCACTCCTAGTCACCTCCAAGTGGCATAGACTCAGTCCCCTCTGCATGCAGGTTCTCCTCTTCACAAATCCACCCTTGAATTCCACCAGACTCCTTCACAGGCTTCTCCAGAGGCATCTTCTTCGAAGTCTTCCATTGTCGTCTTCAGCAGGTTCCGACGTCACTTCACCTTTATTTACCCGGCTTCCCTGGTGCAGGTAACCTGGTTCCTGGGGAATGCACGGGTGGGGTGGCTCTCCAACCTTCCATCTACCAAATGGTTTCTTCGGGGTCCTCTGGGAAGGGTCCTTGTGAGAAGTTGGCCTGGTATATGCTGTTCACTAATTAAAGTGGACACCTTGCACCAGGGCAAATCGACTCTTATGGTAGATAGGTTTAAGACAACCTTTTAAAGAAAGCTATCCTAGTGGTAGCTGTGGAGAGCAGCCTTCAGGCTAAGTCTCGGAGGAATGTAAAGCAGCTTGTTTTACCATATAATCTCTTGAATCACCAAATGAAAAGACACCACACAGGTATATATATCAAATATATATGTATTTATTTCTAAATAACTCTCTACTAATCTCTTTATGAGATTAGAAGACAAACATATGCACAAATCAACGTTTCACAATAAGTTAAGCACAAAATATGGCTGGGGCCCTAGGGCGTACCAGACCATATACTAAGTAAGAGACTTAGAAACAACGACTTGCAAGGAGACAAGGCCTAAGGCCTTCAGAAGTGCTGGGGCCTCACGAAACCACCCAAGGCAGGTAAGTAAAGGACCCACGGGGGACGCGTGCAGTGTGGATACACAGGCGCGAATCGCCGTTAACTTCAATGGGGCAAGTCGCGGTTGGAAATAAAGAGTTTTAGGATACTTCGGGAGAACCTACAAGCAAGTCACTTACAGGGTAAGTAGTTCTAGGGCCCACACCCACAGGAGCACCGTAGTGCTGGAGTTACCTCACCCAGGGAAGCCGGGTGCACAGGTGTCCTTTGGTGTCGGGTCGCGGCGTCGTTTTCAATGGCGAACAAAGAAGACTTGCTGCTTGCGGGAGCTGAAGAAGTGTCCGGTGGAATCCAAGCCTGGATTCTGAAGAAGGATGACCTGAAAGCAGAGGGGACAGTGTTCAAAGTCACTTGGCAGTGACCCGGGGCAAGGAAGATGGATGCCCACCGTCGTCGGTCGCTTCAGGTCGGTTGCAGGTGCCTTGACTCTTCAGCCACGTGGTCCAGGAGGCGTCGACGATGACCAGGAGCTGGATTCGGTGTGTCCCTCGACGTCTGCAGCTGACTGCGGTGTCGGCAACTCGATCGGAGCCAACAAGCCTTGGCAGCCGCAAGTCTCGGGGAGATGAAGAAAAGTCGATGGCGCAGACCAGCAAGGTCTGAGGGACTCACCCAGCGAGGGTAAGTCAGGGCAGGCCTGGAGCAACCAGGGGAGCCCTTTGGTTTCTTTAGGAAGTCTTCTGGGGACCCACAAGCCAGCGGGCAAGGGATCGCGAAGACACCTCGGGCGGAATCACTCAACAGGGGCCCACGGTCACTCGGGACGGTGTAGGCCTCTGATCTTCGGAGGGATTCCTGCTGGAGGTCGGGACCACACGTGGTCCAAAGCACAAGTTCGTAGAACGTTGTGAAGGGGTTGCACTCGACAATAGTGCACGGTACCCAGGGGTCGCGGTTCCTCGTTACTCGGGAGGTCCACTTGCCTCAGCTTCGCTGGGGACTCACGATGGCCTGGGAGAGGTCAGGAAATCCACTTCTTGGGCTGCAGGGACTTCGGACTCCGGCGGGAGCGGCGTAGTTTGCGACCGTCGTTGTCGTTTTTGGTGCCTGCCAAGCAGGGGAGTCACTCCTTGACTCCAAGGGAGATTCTTCTGTCTTCCAAAGGTAGTGGAACGTCGAAGGGCCAGGATTCTTCTGTAGAGCGTCGTCCAGGGGTTATCTGCTTTGCAATGGCAAGGTTCCCCCTCTTAAACTAAAAAGAGGGGATGGACTAGCTCTATGACCCCACCTATGGGAGGGTCAAGGGAGGGAGTGGCTACACCCACTTCCCTTTGTCCAGTTTCGTGCCAGAGCAGGGGCAGGTAGCCCCTGAGCTGGTTTGAACTGGCATATGCACAGAGGAGCCTTCTGCTCCCCAGTGCAGGACTTCAAAGCACTCTAAGAGTGCACCCACCCAGCCCCAATACACTAAACCCTGTCTGGAAGGTGGTTACACCTCCCTGTGACAGGATGCCTATTGTTGGGCTTCCTCCACTGCGAGTTTCGGTCATCAGCAGGAGGGCAGCCCAGTGTCTGTGACTGGTGGCATCCATTTTGTGATGCCAGGGCTCTTTAGGATTCTACCGCGTTTCCACAGCAGGTACATGTCTTATCCCTCTAGAAGGGTGGAATGCTACCCCCGCCGCCAAGATTGGCGGGGGGTAGTATTCCAAGATGTTTGACACCAAACACGACATGTTTTGATGCAGCCATTCCAAAGTTAGCATTTACCGCGAGGATATAATGCACTTAAGAGTATATGGTTTAACCGCATCCACAAACAGCACCAGAGAATGGACTCTGAGAACTGCAGAGGGGCCCTGCTCATGCAGAGGCACCCCCTCACATAGAAGCCAAGCACCCTGCCCTCAGGATTGATAGGGCCTGCCTTAGGGGTGACTGATAGGTTTATATGTGTGTGCAGGAGAGATATAGGAAACCTATATCTCAGTGAGGAGTGCTAGCACCACCTCACCCAGGCTGCAGTAGCAGGCCTGTGGTGTCAGATTTAGACTGCTTCCCAGGGGTGGCATAACATATGCTGCAGCCCCTGGGAGGCCTGTGAAGTACCTATGCCCTTGGCACCTAAGGTACCATATACTAGGGACTCATAAGGCACCACAGTATCCAATCACTAGTGCACCTAGAGTGCACTCCATGTCATTTAGAGAGAGAGCAGATAGACTGGGGCCCTGAATAGCAGGGTCCCAGTCCAACTAAGTCATAAACCAGCAAAACACCATAAAAAAGTGGGGGCAACCATATAGTCAGATTCCACCTTCCTACATAACCCCCCAAACGAAAGGAGATAAGGCTAACCTTGACCAGTTGAGCCTATATTGACTAAGTGGCCATATAAGGAAGCACCTGCACTAGCATGGTTGCCCCCTATGTTATGGTCCACTAAGCAATCCCTCGCCCTAAGGGTATGAGAGGGTCTCCACCATGGGGAATCACTACCTCTGGTGTGCTTAGGTAAAGTACAAGGCCGGTGAGGTGTCTGAGTAGGGAAGTGAGGCCCTAGGAATGTTGGCCTCAGCTTCCTCAGATCACTGGTCACCATGTATGCCTGTCTTTCCATGACTGAGTTGCACTTTGCTCTAAGGGTCAACCTTTGGCTGCCTACAGCTGGGGGTTGGGTCCCTTTGGATGGAACACTGGAGGGACATGGCAGGTTTGGAACCTTCTGGTCCCAGGTTTGCCCTTGCCTACCAGAGTCCTTCTGGGGAGGTCCCTACATAAAGGTATGGGGGATCCCTCAGTGTGTAGAGGAATTTTCACCTGGCTAGGGCTACTAGACTGGGTGCCCCTAATCTGCTGATGGGGGCTTCCTCTGGACAGGGGGCCCGGGGGTCCACTGACCTCCCTGACCTCTGCAGCCCTGGGCTGACTGAGGCAGGGTAGAGAGGGGCAGGTTACCTGCTCCAGACTGGGTACCACCTTGGAAGGGTCCTCTGCCATCAGGGGTGTGGCCAGGCCAGGCCTGACTACCTCTGTGGCAGTTCCTTCACTAGGGGTAGGGTCAGTTCCCTGAGGAGGCTGACCCTTACCTACTGTCTGGGGGAAGAAGACTTTTCTTCAACCCTTGTGCTCTCTTTCGGGGAGAGTGGGCCATTCTTTCAGGCTCCATCTCTCCAAATTCTTGGGCTGGGGCTGTGGCCATCACAGCCCCACTAACCTTTGCAGGGACGCCAAACATCCTAAGATGG
>CAWUFW010018307.1:0-226664 GCA_963921515.1 Calotriton arnoldi | reverse complement strand
GCAGTGGTGTTTGGGAAGTGTAGGGGGTCGTGCTGGGGGTAGATTTAGGGTTTAGGGTAGTGCAGTGGTGTTTGGGTAGTGTAGGGAGTCGTGCTGGGGGTAGTGTTTTAGGGTTTAGGGTAGTGCAGTGGTGTTTGTGTAGTGTAGGGGGTTTTGCTGGGGGTAGTGTTTTAGGGTTTATGTTAGTGCAGTGGTGTTTGGGTAGTGTAGGGGGTAGTGCTGGGGTAGTGTTTTGGGTTTAGGGCAGTGCAGTGGTGTTTGTGTAGTGAAGGGGGTCATGCTGTGGGTAGTGTTTTAGGGTTTAGGGTAGTGCAGTCGTGTTTGTGTAGTGTAGGGGGTCATGTTTTAGGGTATAGGGTAGTGCAGTGGTGTTTGGGCAGTGTAGGGGGTCATGCTGGGGTTAGTGTTTTAGGGTTTAGGGTAGTGCAGTGGTGTTTGGGTAGTGTAGGGGTCGTGCTGGGGGTAGTGTTTTAGGGGTTAGGGTAGTGCAGTGGTGTTTGTGTAGTGTGGGAGGTCATGCTGGGGGTATATTTAGGGTTTAGTGTAGTGCAGTGGTGTTTGGGTAGTGTAGGGAGTCATGCTGGGGGTAGTGTTTTAGAGTTTAGGGTAGTGCAGTGGTGTTTGGGTAGTGTAGGGAGTCGTGCTGGTGGTAGTGTTTTAGGGTTTAGGGTAGTGCAGTTATGTTTGGGTAGTGTAGGGTGTCGTGCTTGTGGTAGTGTTTTAGGGTTTAGGGTAGTGCAGTGGTGTTTGGGTAGTGGAGGGGGTAGTGTTTTAGGGTTTAGGGTAGTGCGCCCAACCAGCCACAATATCCGTGGACAAAGGGGATCCTGACTCTTTGGAACGCTCCGTCAATTGAATAATTTGGGTCAAGGGCCCTACCACGTCCAAGACCTATCAATTCCTTTCTTGGGATCCCTCATATACTTGGAGAAAAAGGTACATAGTTTCTCATCAATTTCAGGCGTGTGTGCCACCTTCCCCTTCAGTGAGGGCCTGGGGCATTCTCCCCTCATCCTATTCCTGACCTCCCTTTCAAGGGGTTGATGGATTTTCCCCACCACATACTCTGCCACTTTGGCGTCTAGTGTCCACTCTGCCGACCTAGGATGGTAAATTTGGGTAGGCTCGAACATGCCCGAGTGGACACCGTCCCCAACCGGGGACTGAGAGGAGTGGGACTCTGGACGCCAGGGACGCCCCGAGTCCTTATTCTCATCGGAGGAGAAATCATCCTCCGATACACCCTCTCCCTCTAAGGGAAACCCGCCGTCGGGGTCTACAATAGTGGTGACAGTGTCGCAATTTTCTCCGGGCCCCTCCTCCTCCCGGCAGGGTGCATGTTTTAGCGTTCGCGCACTCTTGAGGAAGGTCTCCGTAAGTTTATCAAATCCTTCCAAGTGCCAGCGTTATGCTTAACGGCCCTTTTATCCCCATCTGGGAGCTACTTGGACCCACCACCACCAGATCTGGTTCACTGAACACCCCAGGGATGCTTTTTGCCAGCTTATCAACCTGATCCCTAAGAGGAGCCAGCGCCCTAGAAACAGCCAGAGAGAGGGCTTGGTCCACTGCTGGAGGGAGAAGTTGGGGGGCCATTCCTCCTCCACTTCCTGGTAGGAGGAGTAAAAATGGACTTCTGGAGAAGACATGATAGCAGAGGGTGTGAGCACAGAACAAATGCCCTTAAAATCCTTAAGACAGCCCCCTCGCCGGTGCTCCAACAGCTGGGCTTTCCCCGAAGCTGTTATAAGAATAGACTGAGGCGCAATACCAATTACCACCACCAGGTGGCGCTGGTCACTAACGTGGCCGTGTGGGGAAATCACCGCGTAGCGGTGTCAAAATTAGGCAAGGGTTGGTCGGGAATCAAGCGAATACTAAAGGAGTGACCGGATTCCCAAACGCGCGTAAAGACCAGCAGGAGCGCTCGAAGGAGCTGCCTCGCTCGGACCAGACGCGCCTGACAGGATCTCACCACGCGCAGAGCACACAGCGGAAGAAACTGCGAGGGGGAGAACGCGCTCTGGCAAGAGCCTGCTGCGCAGGGAATATGAAACAATACCAAGGCAATAATGCTAATAACGTGCACAAGAAACCGCTATACAAACAGCAACAACGTCAGATTAAGCCAAGAATGTAAGGAATGCACTTAACTGACGAGCAGTGAAGAAAGAGGAAGCGGAAGGGACGTCACAATATTATATACGATGGACTGTGATATGATTGGACTATAGTTGCCTTGGAGACTACCCCCTAATGGTTCATGGGTTGTGTAGTCTTTTGTTTAATGATTGTTGTGTTACGTTTTCTTTGAACTGCTATGCAAATAAAGTGAGGAAAGATATGCATAATCCTCGCCTCCGTTCTGCCATAGAATTCATTAAACTTTATTTGATCTGATTTAGAAACATAGATCATAAAAGTGTACATAAAAACAGTAAATCCTCTTTCCTAATACAATACAGTGAGAATTAATTAAAACCAGTAGGTAAAAACGGGTGTTACAAAGCCCGGTTCAGAGCAACTTCAGGTTAACAGAATCGTAAAGTTCAATGTTTCGCAAGATCAATCTCATGTACTTCGTGCAAAATACGCAATAAGGGGTCCAAGTAAGATGTAACGCTCCAATACCTGACCAGTTTGCACTATATAAATCTGCAGAAAAACTAAAAATAAAAAGTGTTTTGCACACTTCTGTCATTGGGCTATATGTGGGCTACATCTGGGTGATATTTGTGCTACATTTGGGCTCTTTTTTCTCTGGTGGCCATCTTGGGAGACTTATTTGTTAAGAAGTTTCCTAATTTCGTCATTTACTGCAGTCTCCTCAGTAGGAAATGCTTTCAGTTTTTACTTTGATTCCATCAAGAAGGCATTAAGATGTGTCACACATTTGCCATAAATTCAGAATGTTAGCACTCTAGTTGTTCATTAGATCACTGTAGTAAAGCTACTGCTCACCAGGGAGTTAACTGGAAGTCTACTGCTGGTATTGAAAGTGATTGTTTCAGTCTGCATGTCAGAATTTTCTCATGAAATAGAAGAGGATTTGAGATCTCACTTAAAACATGCCCTAAATTTTCTTTCTGCAGCACTAACCATAATTTCTATGGCAAAATGAACCCCTCATTTTGTTCCTTTTTAAATTAAATGTTTTAAGAGTTACCAGTTTATTCCAATCAAGATGGCTTCAGGTGTGCCATACTTTTGTCATAAGTAAGACTGTTAGCGCTCTAGTTGTTCTTTAGAACACTCTGGTAAGCTGCAGTAGAACACAAAGGCATCAACTGACAGGCTGCTCCTGTTGAAATATAACAGGAAGATATTTGAGATCTCACTTAAAACATTTCCTAATTTTTCTTTCTACAGCACTAACCATAATTTCTATGGCAAAATGAACCCCCCTCATTTTGTTCCTTTTTAAATTAACTGTTTTAAGTGTTACCAGTTTATTCCAATCAAGATGGCTTCAGGTGTGCCATACTTTTGTCATAAGTAAGACTGTTAGCTCTCTAGTTGTTCTTTAGAACACTCTGGGAAGCTGCAGTAGAACACAAAGACATCAACTGACAGGCTGCTCCTGTTGAAATATAACAGGAAGATATTTGAGATCTCACTTAAAACATGTCCAAATTTTTCTTTCTACAGCACTAACCATAATTTCTATGACAAAATGAACCCCTCATTTTGTTCCTTTTTAAATTAAATGTTTTAAGAGTTACCAGTTTATTCCAATCAAGATGGCTTCATGTGTGCCATAATTTTGTCATAAGTAAGACTGTTAGCGCTCTAGTTGTTCTTTAGAACACTCTGGGAAGCTACAGTAGAACACAAAGGAATCAATTGACAGTCTCTGCCCTTGTTGGATGTACATGTTTTACTGAGAATGTCAGACTTCATTCTCACATGACTGAGAAAGATAATGTGAATTTACAGAAAATATGCTCTCATTTTAGGTTGTGGAGCACCTTCCAAAACTGTATGGGACAAGCATGTGAAAATAGTTTTCTCTCAAACATGATTCATGATATCCCAGCAGAAGGTTTTTCACAGGGTAAAATCACCTTAGAACACACCACAATTCCTGAAATTAGTATGGTACCATCAACAAATGAATTCTAATGTAACTAAAGTCTGTTATCACCCTTTATAGTTCTCCTTTTGGTAACCCTCAAAATCTTCGATTCACTACAATGCATTTCAATGGGGTACTATAATTTATATTGGTCCCAAGATGGCTGCCAGCAATTCCAGGATGAAGTGCTGACAGCCAATCAGATCTCACGATGACATGTGTGGTTAGGCTCGGCCCAGATATGTATGTGTTTTCTTTTTCAAATTTCTCAGGAACTACTGAACGGATTTACACCATTTAACGAAAAGGCCTGACTCTGAACCAAGGGCTACCTTTTTGCTAAATTTGGTGTTATTCCGTTCAGCAGTTCGGGCTGTAGCTGCGATGAAAGGTTCCAATGGAAAATTGCATGGGGAAAACACGTTTTGGGACCCACCTTTTTTCTCAGCCCCCACTTGACGAATCACCCCGAGACTTTCAGGATAGGAGCGGACCGGAGCGCCCCACGAGTTTTGAAAATTCGCGAAGATTCGTCAACCGGAGCCAAAGTTATTTGAAATAGAATGTTGCGGATTTCCTATGGAAAATAGGTCCTAACTATAACTATCTACTGGCGACCGCCAGTAGATAATATACACATACATAAATACACATATATATGTGTATAAATATATATTTATACACACACACACATATATATATTTATATTATCTACTGGCGGCCGCCAGTAGATAGTTATAGTTAGGACCTATTTTCCATAGGAAATCCGCAACATTCTATTTGAAATAACGTTGGCGCCGGTTGACGAATCTTCGCGAAATTTTCAAACTTTGTGGCCCGCTCCGGTCCGCTCCTATCTTGAAAATGGTGCGGGAGGGCTCTCAGCCCTCCCGCAACCCCGGGGACCGACACCCCCCGGGGCTTCTTTTTTTTTAGTTAAATTACCTCCCCGGGGCACTAACAATTTTAAAGTGGGGGTCCGTTTCGGACCTCGAAGCCCCTGGGACCACCACCTCCCCGGGGCTTTCAACATGTTGGGAGGGGGCTGCGCGGCCCCCTCCTGGAGCCTGTGATGGCCCTGGGGACCACCACCCCCCAGGGCCGGCTCCTGCAGTGTCCCGGGGTTACTACCCCCGGGACACTGCCATTTGCTATGACAGGGCGGGAGCCTCGCGGCTCCCGTCCTGTCATAGCAAACTTGCTTTGAATTTTGGAAGAGAGAGCAGGGAAACCTGCTCTCTCTTCCAAAATTCAAAGCAAATTGCTTTTTCACACGGGGAGCTGCATCTTAGCAGCTCCCCATGTGGAAAAGCAATGCCGGCTCCCAAGGGACGCGGGGAGCCGGCGGGACAGTGGGGGATTGGGGACCCCCCACAGTCCCCAACGGAGAGGGCCAGCCCCGGGGATGGGGTCCCCGGGGCAAGTAGTGGCCCGGAGGGGGCCACGCGGCCCCCTCCCCCAAATTACAAAATAAAAAATAAAAAAAAGGCCGGCCCCGGGGGATGGGGTCCCCGGGGCCTAAGGAGGCCTGAGGAGGGGGGCAACGCAGCCCCCCTCCATCAAAAAACAAAAAAGAAAAATGTGGCAATGACCCGGGGGATGGGGTCCCCGGGCCGAAATTGGCCACTGGATGGGGGCCCACGCGGTTCCCTTCCCGTTCCATTTAAAAAAATAAAAATAAAAGGGGGTCAGGCCCTGGGGGATGGGGTCCCCAGGGCCCAAAATAATTAAAAAGAAGGGGGGCCACACAGCCCCCTTTAAAAAAATAAAATAAAAAAAAGACCGGCATCGCGCTGAGGCCACGCCCCCTCCTTGGCAGCACTCTGCAAACGCGCCCCCTGGTGCATTTGCAGAGGGGGAACGAATTCCCCTTGAATACTGGGGTCCCTGAGGGCCAACTAGCCCACCAGGAACCTCCAGTATGTGCCAGGGGGCTGCGTTGCAGAGAGGTGTACAGAGGCCACGCCCCTTTTTACACCTCTCTGCAACTCAGCTCTGTGGCGCTTTTTGGAGGTACATGGTGGGCTAGTTGGACTCCAGGGACCCTCAGGATTCAAGGGGACTTAATCCCCCAACTTAAAACGCACCACGGGGTGTGTTTGCACAGTGGTGAAGGAAGGGGGCGGGGCTTCAGGTGACATGTGTGCAAACAGGCCCCGTGGCGCGTTTTAAGATGGGGAATTAAATCCCCTTCAATTCTGAGGGTCCCTGGGGGCCAACTAGCCCACCAGGTACGTCCAGAAAGCGCCACAGAGCTGCGTTGCAGAGAGGTGTAAAACGGGGCGTGGCCTCTGAACACCTCTCTGCAGCACAGCTCCCTGGCACATACTGGAGGTACAGGGTGGGCCAGTTGGACCCCAGGGACCCTCATGATTCAAGGGGACTTAATCCCTCAACTTAAAACGCGCCACGGGGCGCGTTTGGACAGTGGTGAAGGGAGGGGGCGGGGCTTGAGGTGACATGTGTGCAAACAGGCCCCGTGGTGTGTTTTAAGTTGGGGGATTAAGTCCCCTTCAATCCTGAGGGTCCCTGGGTCCAACTAGCCCACCAGGTACCTTCAGTAAGCACAACAGAGTTGCGTTGCAGAGAGTTGAAAAAAGGTGCGTGGCCTCGGAACGCCTCTCTGCAACTCAGCTCTGTGGTCCTAACTGTAGGTACCTGGGGGGCTAGTTGGGCCCCAGGGACACTCAGGATTCAAGGGGACTTAATCCCGCAACTTAAAACGTGCCATGGGGCGCGTTTGCACACATGTCACCTCAGGCCCCCCCTCCCTTCACCACTGTGCAAACGCGCCCTGTAGCGCGTTTTAAGAGGTAGTTTTAATCCCCCTGCCCTATTATGTACTAGGGACTTACAGAGGAGGTCATGCTAATCACAGGGGTACCCCAACGCATAGTGTTCCCTAGTGTATGTAGGTGTTTTCACTGTATTCTAAGTGTGTTTTAGCATAGCACTGGCTCTGGTTAGTCAGAGTCAGTTACCACCAGTACACGTCGGAAAAAGTTGTGGGCACAGGATGATTTTGGAACAAGGCCTCTTTCTGCTCCTCTGTTGGTTCTTTCTGCACATCTTTTGCTTCTTCCTGCACTTTTCTTCATCTTTGTGGACTTCTGTTGCTTCTTTCTGCATTTCTTTTGCTTCTTTCTGTGCATTTTTTCTTCTTTCTTCACATTTCCTACCTCTGTAGGCATAGTTAGAAACTAGCATTTAAAAAACCTTTGAAATTCACTTAAAAAACCATAGGTTTCAGGCACGTTATAGTTAGAAATTAGCATTTAAAAAACCTTTGAAATCCACTGAAAAAACCATAGGTTTCAGACATGTTATAGTTAGAAATTAGCATTTAAAAAACCTTTGAAATTCACTGAAAAAACCATAGGTTTTAGGGACAGTTATAGTTAGTTGGACATTTCACTCGTACAAAACCCGTGAAATTCTCCCGTTATAGTTAGTTCAGCTAACTATAACTCGCGTCCCCGCAATGCACTGCTGATGACGTCACATATTACATCACTCATGACATGGTCAGTGACATCACTGATGACATCACTGATGACATCTCAAATGACATCACTGATGACATCACTGATGACATCATGCATGTGATAATTTGATGCATCTTCTCACACCCTAATATAACTTTTGATACACCCACTGTAAATTACAGACTGCCATTCTCAAAACCATAGACACTCCAACACCAATAACTACATACACACTCATTGATTCTTACGTCTACACACACATCCACTCACTCACCTGTACAGTCACTCATACTTACGGTCACTCAGTACAGGACTATCATATGCACTCATGCACCTACATAGACACTCACACACCGACACTCATCCATAGAGGTACTCACACACCTAGTCAGTCATGCAAATAATTAATCACACTGCCATTTACTCACCTATACAGTGATACACACACCAGCTCACTTACTCATACAAATACTAGCACATTCTTATGCTCTTATACAATCACTGATACAAGCACACACGCATCCATACAGCCACTCTCACAATCACACACTCTCACTTATAGCCTTTTAAATACTCTAACACACATATATACTGCCTTTTACATATGTCGTTACTCACACATGTACCACTGAGATATACATTCACTCACTAACACACCGATACACACACTCACCCACCCAAGCAGTCCATCACAGATGCACTCTTCAAATCATGCACCCAGTGAATCACCCACTCACACATCTATGTACAGAGTCACACACACCCCACCCACTCAAACACTCAGGCACCCATACAGATACTCAGACAACCAATCAATAGCCCATATAGACACTCATGTAGCTATTCGCACACCAACAGACAAATGGATACAGACATTCACACAGTTTAGTCAGTAACCCATGCATTCAGTAAGATACGTTTAATCACTCACTTGGAGAGTCAGTCACGCACCTACTCAATCATCCATTGAGACACTTATACACCCAGTCATTCTTCAATACGCCTTTGCCTATATATATTAAACATATTTAAACTTTACAGAAACACACAGTCACTGCATGATGTCATCAGTGATGTCATCAGTGATGTCACTGACCATGTCATGAGTGATGTAATATGTGATGTCATCAGCAGTGCATTGCGGGGCTCGAGTTATAGTTAGCTGAACTAACTATAACGGGGGATTTCACGGGTTTTGTACGAGTGAAATGTCCAACTAACTATAACTGTCCCTAAAACCTATGGTTTTTTCAGTGAATATATATATATATATATTTATATTTATATATATATATAGACATGCACACAGCACACACACATATATGCTCTCACAACATAGGGGCTCTCAGATTCACTGCACATCACTGCCGTGAGAGCTGAAAGGCTTGTGAGGAAGTTGGTGACATATATAAATTTAATTTGACTCCAGGTAGGGGTGGCTTTCATCCTTCTGAAGAGGCAAACATTTCTACTGTTGACTTACTAAGAACATTACCGATTTTTAAAAGAGTCCGCAGCAGGTGTTAATCTTACTGTGATATTACAAGTTTTGGACCATGTCCTTTATTTAGACTGTTTTTCCTAGCACAATTGAAGGGCACTAGTACTATTGGCCATGTCACATAAACAGAGTTGTGTCTGCAGTATTTGATTTTTTTGACCTGTCAGTGTATTTTGATTTGTCAGCAATAAATGTCACAGTGCCAAATAGTCACAAGTAATCAAACCAAATAATGCATCTTTCCTTTTTTATAAATCAGTAAACAACATTTGGTTAACAGATAAAGACATGGCTGACAGCTTTGTCTGCTGAGAAAACTCAAAGAAACACTCATGAAAATGTATCTATATAATATGTTTACATTACTACTATTAAATAAATTACTACCAACATATAACTGCTTACATGATATGTTCAATTTTCTAAAAAACACAGTTTACTTTCTTCTGGCCTGGCTTGTAAGTAGGCCAGCTTTACCATGGCAGTTTATTAAAGACTCTGAACTGTAGTAATAGGGGCTGAGCCTAAGGCGAGGGCCTACAACGAGGGAGAAGTTTGTTAACAACCAGCATAGTCTGAGGCAGGAGGTCTCAGATGCTATTGGAAAATTTGACTTACCGAGGGTATAATGTTCTAAATTAAATAGGGAGAAACAGAAAATCAAACACTGGAACGTTATAGAAGAAGGCTGTTGCCAGCCATTATTAGCCCCAAACTAATTCATTGTCTTCAAAGGAGCTCTCAGAATTCTCATGTTCTAGCTATGATTATTCACAAGGTTGCAAAACATACTGTCTTGATGGTGGCGGAAACAGCACTGAACTTTTTTTACCTGTAAAGCATTTCATCTCCATCTCCTTGCCACGTGATCCAATAATGCGAGAAATCACATTTTATTCTCAGAAAGAATGTCTTGAGTCAAACGCTAACTTTACTCTACACCCCAAATTACGAGCTTGAACATGTCCCCCTCAGTTATGCGTGGTGTAACTTGTGACATTAAATATATTTTTGAAGGATTTTGGGTCCTTAGTTCATACTTTTCTCTACTACATTTATACTTAAACTGGAAAGAATGACAGTCAGCTTTTTCATAAAGCATACGACCTATCGACCGTAGTAAGAGCTGCAGTTGGAACATTGTGCAGAATGTACATTGGATCATTTCAGGTGATTCTCAAGAGCTGTCTCGTTTTCAGTGTTGGCATTTGCAGATTGTATAATTTTTTTAAATATAGACCTACGATTAAGATATAAACCGTGCACTTTGTGACATGTGGGATTATATTAACAACAAGAATTATCATCCATAGAAGTGTGACATGCTTTACTATTTGCTTTAGTGCTGTGGATGTGAAGGCAGTACCTGTGCCACTTACTGAAGATGGCACAAGGAGAAACATTACAGTTCCTTTGATCTCCCCCCAGTTTTGTCATTACAGGTCTCATTTATTGTTTCAAAGGTTTATGTACAACAACAGAAAGAAATGGCTTCACCTGATGTTGGTGCTGCGGATTGTTCTGTACTCTTACCTTCTTAAGATTCAATCAAGAAAAAAAAGTTTCTTTTAGATCACTACAATAGCAACTCAGGGAACACAGGTACAAGTTTGATGGCTCAGAGAAGCAGCAGCTACCTGAATGCATGTTTTAAAAGCGCATTTGCCCCAAGATTGTTCTGTGTGGCTTTGTATTTTGATGTTTTGACTTTTTGCATGTCCTTATTTTAAATAAATTTCCGAACTAATGTAAGACGTCGTTTCTATAATAGTACAGCCTTGCTTTCCAGGGGAAAACCATGTTAGATTTTTCATACCTGGAGAGATCATAGCCTAAATTGCATTTCTATTCCATCCAACGTGTGATTAATTATTGAATAGAATACAGACAGATGTTTGAAGCCAAGAATAAGCACTGTGATTAAGTAGAAACGTGAGTCCTCAGAAAATGTTTTTTAACAGCTAGGCCTACTTTGGTGGCTTGCAGCATCATTCGTAGTGAAACAACAGTATTTCCCCTGCTAAAGAACACTGATGGTACACATTTTCCTTCAACCTCATTCATTCAGAATAAATACATTCTCTCATACCACTTTGAAAATATATGTTTCCAACTCCAGAAAAGATCTTTTATATCGCTATCTTCCTCCAGCTTCCCAAAACAAATAGTGTCTTTATTAGAAATCTAGCCACAGAAAATAAGCAGTCCTGCATCAGAAAAATGAAAATAACAGATGCAAATTTTATCTCCCACCTCCGCCATCCATCAAACATTACCTGAGTGCGGTTTCCATTCATTGGCACATTTCATACCTTTATAGGCAATTAAAAGAGTGTGTCTTGCCTATGCTATCAAATATGTGGCTCCCCAACCCACTTTAGAAGTCTGTCACTACAGTCTAATTAGACATGCGTATAATAAACTCAGGGTTTCCTTCAAGAATTCATATAGGGAGAGGGTAATTTGCCTTTTTGATTGATATGTCCACATGGTATTCTGACTCACACTGGCATATGGAGTAAATACTCTTTTCAATATCACAGACATTCCTTCGAAGATGATTTTGCTTTGAGAGTCTTCCATTCTCCACTTTTTTTGTGAAAACATTTTACTTTGTTACCACCAACAAGAGGGTTGGGGAGGTAATGATGTTTCATTGCTAACTTCACATACCTTCAATTCCTTCTGACCATATCCTTTTTTGTGTGATGGGGTTGTGTTAAAGGTAGCATGTAAATTTTGCCGGGAAAACAATATAGTTTTAATTCTAAGAATACTTTTCTTAATGAGCTGGTTTCTGCATTGTTTGAATGCTTGTGAAGGTCAGCTTTGTTATCTGAATAGCACAGTCTTTTGATCAGGTAGACAGTCTGTTCATCAATCTTAGGTCCATCAAGATGAGTACTCAACTATCCGATTCTATTTTATCCCAATTAAAATATCTCACAAGATTGTCCTTGAAGTTGTTCTGGTTCATTCAAGATGGGTAGATACAGTCTTATGGGAAGAATCTTTGGATGGACCTTCATTTCTCTGTCATGGATCAAATGAACCAACAGTGAGGCTGGGGATATCCTTCTGTAAACACCTGCCTGATCAAAATCTATTAAACAACAACTCACACTAGAAAAGACAGACCACACAAACACAACACAGTCACAACACAAAGAACCAGCATCAGGCTTTGTCTTCTTTTTTGACAATGTCCAGGAAAAGACAGTCTAGATTCTTCGAAAATGAGTTAACTGTCATGGTGGATGAGATAATTAGGGTTGAGCCACAGTTGTTTGGAGCACTGATCCTGACAACAATTATGAGCCGGAGAAGGCAAATGTATGACAGAATTGTGGATAAGGTGAATGTTGTTTTCAACACCAGATGCTCACAGTAGCACACCTGCAAGCTGTGGAATGACCTGCGAGAGAGAGTCTATTATCTCACTTCCAGGGCACACCAAGACACCCCTGCAACTGATGGTGGGTCTCCCAGGCGCTTCAACCTCATGGTTTTCAAATCAGGATGTGGTTTGTATACTTGTTAATTCCATTGATATATTCCTCTCTGTCTTCATTGGGGTAGTTAACCCTTTTAGAAACATTCCGTCATGAGCACCAGTGCTCGTGTGCTCATGACGGAACTATTCTGTCATGTGCACAAGTGCACTGAATCCCTCTGCTTTAAACAGCAGAGGGATTTCCTTATTTTTTTGGGGCCTTGGGAGGTTGGGGAAGAGCTTCCCCAACCTTCCAAAGGCATTTTTTTCTTTCAATGTAATGATGATCGCACACATGCTGCGCTAAAGTCATTACATTGAAATTGAAACATAGTCTCAGTTTCACTGTTTCGGTGCTTGTCGGGCTATCTCAGCCCCTGAGCACCGAAACACACAGGAGAGGTATCATTAGAAAGGGGAGAATATCCCCTTTCCAATGGTACCCCTCCCCAGTGGATCCCTCCTTGAGGATCACCCCATGAGGGTGATCCCCAAGAAGGGATCCACCCACTAGGCACCAGGGAGGGGGAGCGGCCCCTTGGGCAAGGGACTTTGACCCCCCATTTCTAATGCGCATATTCAGTCTTTCTGCCCCCCATGGGGAAACAGATGGGGTAGTAGCCCCAATCTCCCCCCGGGGGCAGCAGAAAGTACCCTAGACACCAGGGATTCTTTTTTTTATAGCTCATGGGTGGGGGCTGCACAGAATGTGCATGCCAATGACCTCACCCTCCCCCCAAACATTCCAAAGTATTTCTGCCCCCCCTGGAGGCAGATGGGGCAACAGCCCCTGATATGCCCCCCGGGAGGGGCAGAAAGCCCACTATGCACCAGGGATTAGGGTTTTTTATATACGTAGGGGTGGGAGCTGCCCATAATGGGCATGCCAATGCCCCCACCTCCAAAAACATTGCCACAGTCTTTCTTCCCCCCCATGGGAGGCAGATGGGGCAATAGCCCTTTATCTGCCCCCCCAGGGGGGCTGAAAGCTCACTAGGCACCAGGAATTATTAATGTTTTAAAGTCCAGGGATGTTTTTATACATACCCCCAACAAATTGCCCCCATCTGCCTCCTGGTGGGGCAGAAAGACTGTGGCAATTATTTTGGGGAGTGGGGGCATTGGCATGCCGATTCTGGGCAGCCCCCACCCCTCTGTATAAAAAAATATACATAGGTCTTGTAGGTTCAACAAGAACCCAAGGTACCCAGAGCAACCAGAAGCGTCCAGTGGACATAACAGTATATTGCTTTAAAAAATCTGCCATACTTAGAAGAAGTTACAGGTGAAAATGTTGGCACAAATGGCTGTTTTTTCCAACTCAATTTCAATATGTTTTATTTCAATTGTTAGTTTCTATAGAACAACCTTAAAGGATCTACACAAATGACCTTTGCTAAATTTAGAATTATGTCTACTTTTCAGAAATGTATATTTCTCCAGGATCCTTTATTGCTTTCACACCCATTTCTACCACTAACTGGAATGAGGTTGAACCACAAAAAATAGAAAAAGTAGGCTATGCCCCAGTAAAATGCCCAAACTGTGTAGAAAATTCTGGTTTTCTGACAAAAGTCTGCCTGTTCCAGATACCTGGGAAGATGATGATTTTAGCACCACAAACCCTTTGTTGATACCTTTTGCAGGGGAAAATCAGATGCTTTCTTCTGCAGCACTTTTTTCCCATTTTATGTTAAAAACCCATCAATTTGCTGTATTTTGGCCAATTTCTTGGTCCCCTCCATGGGAACCCATGAACCCTGGGTACCTTTAGAATCCTCAAGATGTTGGAAGAAAAGGACACAAATTTGGCGTGGATACCTTATGTGGACAAAAAGTTACAGGGGCCTAAGCGCACACTACCCGCAATACCCCAAAAAAGGCTTAGCACGGGGGGGAAGGCCTAGCAGCGAAGGTGTTAATAGACATATCTGCAACATATAAGTACAATGTATCAATGTATTTTCACAACAGTTGTTGGACCTTTTGCAACATTTCTCTATTTATGCCTTGGTAAAACAACAAACACATATAGGATTTCAAGAATGCAAATAAGTTGTCTCTATATTTGGTGCTGTTATACATTTTCTTCTTCAAACATATATAAATATGTGTTGTCAATACTACAATGTATTATAAATCCCCAAAAAGTTAAATATAAATAATAAACAATAGGTACTTAAAATGATCTGTATTATTTTGTTGGTAATTTTTTGCCACAATTTAATTTTGTTTTTTGTTTTGCTGAAAACTCAGTCCATGTTGATATAGATTACATAGTGGATGGAGTATATCTGTTGTTTGTAATGTAGGCACTCTAACTGTTATTGTTGGAAGTAATGCCAAGGATGAAAATACCTCTGTCAATAACACATCACCAGTCCACCGTATTGTCAGGCAGACACTATGCTGACCATGCTGGTTTAGGATGTCAGACCGAACATGGCAGATGCCTGGCGTATTTATTATGGACGAAGGACTACTAAGTGCAATCTGTAGCTACCTTTTCCGGAGTCCATGTTCCCACAATGATCCATGGTTGATGGAATCTGTCATCCACCATGTAAGAATCTGTTGACAGACTTTCTGTCATGTTGCTGTACATATTTTCTAACATCATTAGGTCACCTGCATCCTAAACATCAAGTGTAGCAGATCTCAATAGTTGGTGCTGATCTAATTTCCTTCTTCTGGAACACACCATGGGTGAAGAGGAAGGTGATAGGGCCCACAACTTTACTCCTAATGAGTTGGATCTCCTTGTGGAGGAGGCCTTGAGCAATTACAGCAAGCCAAATGGGCAAACAGAGAGCCAAGTAAGCGCCATACATGAAATGCTCCTAGTTTTAAATTAAGTTAGTTATTAGAAAGATGGTGAGTGACTTCACACTTTTAATCTAATGTTTTTAAAGTCACATCCACCTTAAGATTAATGTTGTAAGCCCTATAATGTGCTAATTTTTGATTTACACACAAACTACTGCTAAATCATTTTATAATTCTACCTAGTGTGTCAAAAATATAAATTTGCTGATTAGATTACCAATATTTCCACAAAACAATTCAAAGAACAGAGCTTCTGGAGGGCCTGCCTATCTTTTAATATTACCAGTTACCGCCTGCAAAATATTTTTATTAGAAGTATATAAAGCTTGAACATTATTTTGTTTTACCTAATATTTTTTTCTATCCAATACATCAAATATTAGTACATAATACAATCCACTAACATTGATGATTGGTAAGAACGTTTTTTACATATAAATACTGGGGGAAATACCTAAGACGAAAGGTATGGTGAGTTCTTAACAAAACATTCCGACATTGATGAGGGATCCCCTTTTGGAATTGGGAAGATGTGTGGTCAATCAGGGCAACAGTAAGCCAAGTGACAAAAATGATTAACATCCATGGTGCCACTAAGTATGTCATGTTTTAATGTGTAGGTTGTCCAATGGATGTGTTGGCCATAGAAGTTACTATCTCCCCTTTATTGAGGGCATTCCACTGGTTATCAGTTACCAGAACATCCTGCTTTGAGCTTCTTTGTATCATCCACAACCAAGGCAATGAATGGCAAAGGGCAACTTTTCAAGAAAATCTGAAAACATATCAACAAAGGATCCCAGCTTACAAGAAGAAAAAAAACATGGGTGGTACATCTTTCTCTCTGCAGGCAGCTAAACTATAGAATTTGTTACCTCCAGAAATAAGATCCACTGATAAACATATTATATTCAGAAGACTACTGAAGAGCTGGCTCTTTCTTACATGATCAGTGTACTCACAACACAACAATGTACAGCAATAGCATGAAGAAGACATCAAAACAATACATTAAAAAATACATTGTCTCCGCTATGTTAACATAAATGCATGTATATCTATGCCACACAAACATACACACACACATACACATTCACAAACACATACATGTCTATGTATTTAGAAATCATAATGGCCCTGTATATACTTGTAAGTATATGGATCTGTTCTATGTATTGGAACATTACCATGATGTGTATGTATATGTGAGCGCATATGCATATATATGTGTGTATCCATCTATCTATCTATCTATCTATCTATCTATCTATCTATCTAGTTATTTCTCTCTCTAAATATATATTCCCTGAACAAAAACTGAAGGTTAAAGGGATGTTATAGTTAGGTGAAAACATCTGCTAAAGTATACCATCTTAGGGTTACCTCAAGTAACTATAACTCATGCCCTAACTATAACTCGCAACCGCTCCATGTACTGCTTATGAACTCACAAATTACATCACTTTTGAAATTTTCTATGACATCATTGATAACATGACTGCAGCATCTCAATTGACATAATTGATGATAACACTATGCGTGGCGGGGCGCGAGGTATAGTTACTGTACCAAAGCTGGTAGAACGCAGGATATTTACCCAGAAAGTGTGCATTTTGTGATATGATGTAATTCCATTCAGTAGTTCTTGAGATATTAAGGTTCAACCATCATAGATATCTGGACCATTGGGCTGATTTAAAAAAATGTAAGCCTTTTGATTGGCTGGGGGGGCTTTTTCAAAGTGAAAGCTGTGATTAACTGGCTGCAAAATGAACAGAAATGTTGTGACAGTTATCGCAGGATTCGGGGACTTGGTCCCCTGCCCAGAAAGTATTTTCTTTTTAAAAAAATACTTAAGGGGGCATGTTAGGGATACCCTGACCCCCTAGACCTTGTAGAGAGGGTCCTAGATAGACCCCCCCCACTCGTCTCTAAATAATTGTGTTTCTTTTTTTATTATTTACTGCTCCTGGCTAGGAGCGACCCAGAATGCCCTTTGCGCACTAATTTGCAATTTTTTCCTGTTTTGTGGTGCCCCAATTTTGGTAGGTGTACCGTCAACATGTTTACAAAAGTGTTGTGGGGGGCTGCAAAGAGAGAACAGCAGCTCCCAGAAATAATTTATTAAAAGTAATGCTATGTTTCCTGGGATGTATACAGCATTACCCCAGTAAACACTGATGGTGTTTCTAAGTATTACTAGAGCTTGAGGTTTTTCTCTTCAACTGAGGATTGCAGGGTTGTCTTGTGGTTGATTTTATGGTTCGGTGGTATGGTCTAGTGTGTCTAAAAGAAATAATCCAACACAGCTTTATATTGTTGATGACGCCAATAGGCATGCCTTCATATATTGATACAATAACCCATTGACAAAGCCAATAATCTTGTCCTGTATCATGATGTGGTCACTCCGGGATAAAGCAAATAGGCTTGTCTTGTATACTGATTTGATCACCCCTTGACAAAGTCAATGGGCTTGCCTTGCCTTTATATAATGATGCAGACGCCTATTGACAAAGTCTTCATATCATGATGTGGTGACCCCTTGGAAAAGCCAATAGGCTTGCCATGTGCATTGATGTGGTCACCCTTTGACAAAGCCAATGGGTTTTTCTTGTATAAAAACCAATAGGTTTGTCTTCATATAATGATGTGGTGACCCATTGACAAAGCCAAAAGGCTTGCCTTGTATATTGATGTGGTCACCCCTTGACACAGCCAGTAGGCTTGCCTTCACATAGTAATGTGGTTCCCGATTGTCAAAGCTAATAGGCTTAACCTATATATTGAGGTGGTCACCCCATGACAAAACCAATAGGTTTGCATTCATAAAATTATTTGGTGACAAAGCCAGTAGTCTTGCCTTGTATGTTGATATGGTGACCCCTTGAAAATGCCAATGGGCTTGCCTTGTAAATTGATGTAGTCATCTCTTGACAAAGCCACTAGGCTTGTATTTTATTTCTTGATGTGAGCTCTTGGGGATGCCAATAGACCAGCATTATGTAAAAAGGTGCCCCTTTATATTGTAATGAGCTCTCTTATTGGCTGGCTATGCAACGGGGTGGTTGGCTGTTCCAGTGGGGTTGGATGCAGGGCTTATCCACCACCGGTCAGGGACATTTTAGTAGGTATAGTAGGAAGATCATACTTTGCATTAACAAACCCAAGAAAGTCAATGAAAAAAATCAAAGGTTAAAGTGACATTATAGTTAGGTATGGCAATAAGATCTTACTTTATATTAAGAAAACATATACATTCACTGAAAAAACAAAGAGTAAAGTGATGTTATTTTTATGTGAAAATGTAATTTAGAAAATAACATTTCAAACTAAATAAATGCTGAAATTCACCAGTTATAGTTTACTTAGCTAGCTATAACTTGCACAGCTTATGACCTCACATATCATATGACACAATTATATTCAATAACATTATTTATGACATCACTGATGACAAGTCAAATGACATCATTGATGACAATACCCAATGAGTGTGCCCAGTATGCTTTACACTTCTGATACTACAAGGTGTTTAGTGAGCTATATCTATTGGCCTTCAGCAATGACAATATAAAGTGTGTCATTTTAAGTAAGGCAGACCTACTGACTTTGTCAAAAGGTCAGCACACCAAGATATAAAAAGCAGGCCTATTGGCTTTATCAAGAGGATAGCATATAAATATATATAAATCAGCCCTATTGTCTTTGTCAAAAGTCACCAATAATTATAATCAAATGTATATTACAAATTTTCACACATTGTGGTGTTTAATAAATGTGATTGTCATGCATTTTTTAATCAAGACTTATTAAAAAAACATCAACATATCTTTGAGTCCTTTTTGAACATTGTTTAAGCTACAAAAAAAACAGTCTAGAACTCACCACAAGGGGTCTGTGCACTACAGCTGAAGAATATACAGCTCCAGCTTAGAGTGCTTTAAAAAAATGAGGTAAGCTCTCCTGGGGTCATGAATTCAAGGACGCAGGAGACTCACAGTTTTTGTTAATGCTGCTAGGGGCCTGCTGCACTCTCTTCAGCACTCTACAACATTAAAAACATGCTTGGACGTACCCCTGCCCCTTCTAGGGGTACCACCAAGCTTTAAAAAAAATAAACAAAATGCCCTCACAGGGTATTATAGGGTGCTATTTGTCGGGAATCATGAATAAAAAATGAGTGGCTCCTGCCACTCATTAGATATTCCTTTAATTTGTTTTTGCTTTTAATAAGGTTTTTTGGATGTCCCAGTGCCTACTCAAGGCAACCGCATCTTTTTTTATTGTTGGGGGTGTGGAGGGAGCCCCAAGTCACCCATGTCCCCTGCCAACTTCCCAACACTGCTGGCAGGAGCCGGCAATTGTTTTACTGTGGGTGTCATGGTACCCACTCAGGGCACCACCACATGTCACTAGTTGGGGACCACAGGGGATGTCCCGAAGCCCCCACAGCCCTTGTCGTTGCCCAGCCAGCACTCATTGTGGTCTACACTATCCCAAGCAGGAAAAAGTAGAGTCCTGGGGAAAGGGTTCCCGGAACACTGCTAGGATTGGGCTACAGGAGATGGGGTTCTCTGAGCTGGTCTATAGTCAGTAAAAAAACAGTGTTTGGCCTGCAGGCAGTGATCCTTACTATAACTACCCAGGTGTCCACTGTGTAGATATAGTTAGGGCCATGTTTCCACAGGGAAAGCATTTTTTTGTTTGCTAATAACTTTTCACTGTAGGACGAATCTTCACAAACTTTTCCCCACCAAAAAAAGTTCATCCACCTCAGCTCCCTCCTGATCCATCACATGTGGGGTTGAGAAAAAGGGGGGGTCCCAACACGTGTTTCTTCATTCATTTTTCTATAGGAAAATTGAACAGCAATATCGCAAAAAATGCGGAACAGAATTGTGCCAAATTTGTCGTAAAGCAAGATCTTGGTCCAGAAAGTCTGCTGTTTGTCACAAACGGTTTTGTCTGTTCCCAATAGAATTATCACCACTTGTGGAAGCAGGCAACAAGGGGCAAAAATACACCCTCTGTGCCAACATGTCTCACGTTCGAAACTGCAAGCTGTATTATATTAGGCAGCTCATATATTGAAGAGTGACCCTCTCAGCCTGCCTCTGAGGAGATCTGTTTCATATTATTGGATTGGTTATCAGAATAAAGTAGACCATACAGAAGTGGAAGGTGTGAGTGGTAGATGACAAAGTTCAGAGGAGACCTCACAAGTGATTTTGGGGTCGAAAGTTGACATACTTTCCCATATGGTTCAAGAATTTTGTGTGAAATAACGATAACATTGGGAATTGTACAGTGTATATGTATTTATGTATTTAAATGTGAGCACTGCATCACCTGCACTATTCTATTCACTTTTTCACACATGAATATACTGTATGTTGATACATGCTGAATATTGCAACTCATATATATATCTATATAGTGTTATTCCTTTGGGAGTCCAGAATCTTTTATTGAGTGCTCTAGTCATCAAGCATCCTACAGTAATAAATTGTTTCAATTAATTTGTAGAACAGAATTTATTCAAAATAATTACAGGGCTTTCAGATTTGTAAGCATAAAGTTCTACACAAGTAAGTCCCATGTTACATTTGTGATGTATATATACATCTCAAAGCAGATACTAAATGGACCCAAATTTATGGTCAAAGGGAAATGCCAAAATTATTTTATTGACATGTCTCCAAATTTCTCAATCTTTGAACAAAGCTGAGATGATCACTGCCTCTTCTGCTTTTAACTAAGCCTGGGCGGAACTCCGCAAAGTTAAAAAAAACCTCCACCAAGCTATGTGGAGCTCCGCAAGCGGCGGATTGCATTAGAAAAATGCGGTTCGCAGTAATTTTCAGCGCCGGGTGTTTGTCCGCGCTGTGAAATTATCACAAACGGCACCATGTACAGCGCAAGTGGGCGCAGGCAGGCGATGCTTCCTTTCTGCCACTCGAGTAGAGTTTCTACTTGAGCAGCAGCTTTCTCAACACGAACAGATGGTGTCTCAACGCGCGCGGTTGTGAGCATACGCGGCCACTCACATTGAGAAATCCGACCACCCGCGTTGAGAAATCTTGCCGGGAGGTGGATCTCCACCACGCTACGCAGAGTTTTTTAGAACTCTGCGAGCTCCTTGTAATGCGGACTGTGGAAAACTCCGCAAACTCAGTGAGCGGAGCGGAGTTCACTGCCCAGGCTTACTTTTAACATATGTTTGTTCATACAAAGGCAGAGTGAGGAAGGAGAACAATCAAATGTGCCAATGTCTTCTTCATTTATATTTCAATGATTTCAAGATCATTACCACCACAGTGCAGAATCATGAGGTCTGGATGCCCACAATACAAAATCCTCTCAATCATAGGCAACAATTGATTCCACTTCATGCCTCTGTGGCCAACTCAATTAATGTCCACTTGGGTAAATGCAAGATCTCTAATAATGCCGCAATTTTTGGCTTGCTCTTTTTCCCAAAAGAGAAGCACAGCTCGCAATCAATAAACTAATCATGATGCTATTGTGGAGCTGGACACAGGAGGAGTCAGTAGTAGAATGAGAAATGTTCACACATAGCAAGGAGAGAGAACCGAATTTTAAAATAACACTGCAAAGGTTGTAGTTGACTGATGTAGGAGTACTGAGTAGTAGGTTAGATAGTGAAAAAGTGTTGTGTGAATCATGGATTGTGATTGATTGATAACATATTATTACTGTTATTGTGGTTGTAATGGGTTTATATTTTATTTGCTGTAGAGGGTGACTTCCAATGAGATTGTTATGCAGATGTGCAGAGCAGTCAAAGCTTTATGAACTTTTGAACTAGAGTTTGCTTGTAAGGTTTTTCAAATTGGTTACTATGGAAACAGTCCTTGTAGAAAGGTCTATGGGGAAGGGTGTTATGGAGACTGTACATTTATATTTGAAATTAAGAAAGTAAAAAGGTACACACAGTATGCTAGGGAATTTTGAACTGGTAGAGGAGAATAGGAAAAATCAAAATAACTTACCTCTCCTTTTCCCTTAGTGCTGTGGTGTTTTTAATGTTTTTTGTCGGATTGCTGATCCATCACGGACTTACCGCAAATCCTGACATATAAGCTTTACTTAGTGAAGCTTGCAGTTTGAACTTCGTGGTGAGTCAGCGAATCCAGTCCAATATGTAAAGAGAGGTTATATGAGGTTCAACCAATAGTAACTGCTCCTAGTAAACTTAAAAAAATGCTGGTTTGAGATTGGGTAACTGGTTCAAGACTACAGACACATATACCCCCTGCATAACCTCTTCCTCTTGAGTTGATACCTGATGGCTGTGGAGGTGCAAGAGGTGAATTGTCTTTTGCTTCTGAATTCCAGAAGTGTGCTTATTTGACTGTAGTACAAATCTATTCATTGAACTACATTGAACCAACAGCTTCTTTTTCTGGTATTCATACTGTACTTATATTCTTTACACTTTGCAAATGTTTAGATTACTTTTCTACAGTGTAGAATATATGGAATGTGGACTAAAATGTTTTATGCTGGTGATAAATGCTAGAGGAAAGCAGAGAGCAGTATCAAAATGGATTTTCTGTCACTGTATAAGTAGTTGCATATTCAGAGCATTGTATAACACTTTAGAGAAACAATTTTTAATGCTGTTAATGTAATTGGTGTTGACGTATATAAAGTATAGAAATCATATGTGTCTTATTTTTCTTGTATTCTTTGTGGGTACAAAGTGCGTGTCAAGTTCCATTTGAAGTAATATGTATGTTTGTGTTTTAAGTTGCAGATTTAATGTTAACAATACTTAGGGGCTTATTACGATGTCTGTCGGAGTTTCCTCCGACCGACACCGTGGCGGAAACGGGACCCACCGACCTCCAGTCGGCGGTCCTGACCGCCTATTTACCATGTGACCACACATTGTGCGGTCGCATTCCCACATTTTCCTATGGGAGCATGTGTTATGGCCGGTTTAGCTCCCAAAGAGAAATGGGAGTCTTAATCCCTGCACCCCTTGGCAGGCACCTCAAGGTGCCTGCCACAAGATGCAGAGATTAACAGGGAGGCACCAAATGTGCCCCCGCAGCCCCCAACCAGTGGCCGCAAGGAAAAGAGGGCCCTGCTAGGGGCCCCCAAACAAGCTTTCTGACAGGCTTTCTATGTCGGAAAGCCCGGCATGGAAAGCCTGTTGGAAACCATGCATCGGAATCCGGACGCCGTAAAACGCCATCCATATCAATTACGGGCCGGTTCCGACTGTCCGACAGGCTCCTTGAGCCCGTCGGAAGCCAGCCGGAATGACCGGCCAGTTATAATTCACACCTGCTGTATTGTAATCAGCCGCTCAGTAGTGAAACCGATGATCTCAGTCGTAAAGCCTCCAACCTAAGGTCAGAGGCTTTACGACCGAGATCGTAATAGGCCCCTTAATATGCTGTTTGTAATAATGTGTGCTTTAGATAAATGTAGAACAGGAGAAGAAAAGAAAATAATCCAAGGATATTGTCTTTATGAAAAGGACATGAACATTTTTAAAAAGATGGCTCTACATAGTTTAAAAAAAATAGGACCTAATGATAAGATGGTGTACCCTTAGGTCATTTACATCAGGTTGGAAGGGTGAAGGAGGCAGTACCTGTCCTATATGTGCCCACCAGAAGGAGAGCATAAAACATGCTATGTTTGCTTGCCCAGGCTATTCATCCGCCCGGCACAATTGGCTGGTACCAATTTGCAGGTCACTAGATGTACGAAACCATAAGGACGCCCTCATTTATTTTTAAATCTGATTTAATCTGATTTAAATCAATGGTTATCTCTATTGCAAAATATTTGGGTGCAATGTGGGTGCTACGTAAAAAACCGTTAGGACGCTCTCCCATTTGATGATTTGCATCTCAGCGTGTCCTATTTGGACCCTATATTGGGTTATTTTTCTTTTCATTTTTTACATCTGACTTTTAATGATATTTCTCATTTTTATAAGCATGTGCATATATGTATATATATATCTATCAAAAGCAGCATCTCCTCACTACGCAATAGGAGATGATATATATATATATATATATTACCTACTGGCGGTCGCCAGTAGGTAGTTATAGTTAGGACCTAGTTTCCATAGGAAAAGCGTTTTTTGATTTGCCAATATCTTTGGCGCCGTTTGACAAATCTTCGCGCCCTTTTCCAAAAAAAGGTTCACTCAGGTCAGCTCCTGTCTTGAAAGTTTCGGGGTGATTCGTCAAGCGGGGGCTGAGAAAACTTTTGACACGGCTACAGCCCGAACTGCTGAACGGAATTACACCAAATTTGGCAAAAAGGTAGCTCTTGGCTCAGAAAGCGCCCCTTTTTTAAATGGTGTAAATCCGTTCAGTAGTTCCTGAGAAATTGAAAAATAAAAATATCGATATCTGAGCACCGAGGAGGGTTTGCGAACCCTCACGAGCACGAGCTCAATTCGGAATGGCTGCCAACACTCCAAACCAGAATGTGTTGGCAGCCATCTTGTGACTCAGTAACCGAGCTTACTACTTTGCTTTGCTTTGCTTCGTTGAAGCGAGAGCAGTGCATTACATTGATTGTGTGCAGAAGAAAATCTTTTATGAGTTTATGAAATGTGATATTCTACAAATCAATTTTTAAGGTGAGTTATACATTTGTGAGGTGTATTATGTATTAGGTTTATTTTTAAACTTAAAAAAATATTCAAGAACTGTGATGTTTGAAATATATTATTAAATGTAGAGATGTGTATTGTAGTTTGTTTTATTGTGCTTAAATGTTGTTTGAAAAAGATTCTGTATAGTAATATATGTATATTAGTGATTATGGTAGTCTGTTTTACTGTGTGGATATGTACATTTGTAGTATACTGCATAATTTTAGCTATTGCTTTCATATTGGATGTGCAGTCTGTCACGTTTTAAGGTGTGTATGGACTTGTGTCTGAAGTATGTGTATATTTTATGTATTTTCATATGTATTATACATTTGAAAGTGCATGATTTATAACAAAGATGTGTTGTTGCTTTTTATATGGTAGGCTCTAGATTGTAAGTAGTAGTAGAATGGTAAATATGGAGCACAAAAGTGTGGTTTAAAAGATGTTGAGATAAGGTATTAGTGATTAGATTACTTTTTATAAGTCTCTAGAGAGGTAGAGTTGAAATATGCCACATAATTTTTTAGGTGTGCATAGTGTTGTGGTACAGACTTATGGATGCATGCTTTCAGGATGTTGCACTTTTTTACTCACTGAGGCACTAACACAGTAGTACTCCAATCACCCAGGCAGTACCCATGCAGTTATAAAATCACCCAGGCACTTCCTATGTAGTCTTGTAATCTCCCAGATATTACCCCTCAACTCATGTAATCACCCATGCATTATCTATGTACTCCTTAATCCCCCAGACATTACCTTTGCACTCATGCAATCACCAATGCATTAGCTATATACTGATTCAATCACCCAGGCACTACCCTTGCACTACTCCAATCACCCCGTCAGGATCTATGCACTCTTCCAATCAGTTAGCCAGTACCGATGCACTTATAAAATCACTCAGTCACTACCTATGCACATAAGTAATTTCTCAGACAGTAGCCTAGTACTCCTCCAATCATCCAGGCAGTACTCTTGTTCACATGCAATCACCCAGGCACTTCCCTTGCACTTCTCAATCACCCACCTACTACCCCTGAAGTCCTTTGATCACCCACCCACTACCCATGCACTTATAAAATCACCCAGGCACTACTTTTGCACTCTTTCAATCACTGAGGCACTACAATACTGCTACTCTAATCATCAAGGCAGTATCCATGCACATATAAAATCACGTAGGCACTTTGTATGTACACCTGAAATCCCTCAGACATTACTTGTGCACTCATGTAATCACGAGGCATTATGTATGTATTCATCTAATCCCCCAGATATTAATTCTGCAATCATGCAATCATTAATGCATTAGCTATACACTGGTTTATTCACCTAGGCACTACCTTTGCAGTCCTCCAATCACCAAGGTACTACCCTTGTTCTCATACAATCATCCAGGCACTACCCCTGCATTCCTTCAATCACCAAGCCAGTGTCTACTTGTATATGTATTTTCATATGTCTAATACATTTGAAGGTGCATGATGTATAAGAAATAGGTGTTGTTGCCTTATATGTGGTAGGGTCAAGACTGTTAGTAATAGTAGAATGATGAAGATGCAGCATAAAAGTGTGGTTTAAAAAGAAGTTGAGATATGGTATTAGTCTCAGTATGGTACTTTTTATAAGCCTCTAGAGAGGTACAGTTGAAATATGCCATAAAATGTTTGGTGTTTGCTTCAAAGATGAAGTTTGTTCTGTGAATTTTTGAGGTGAGCATAGTGTTGTGTTACAGACATATGCATGCATGCTTTCGGAATGTTGCACTTTTTCTTTCACTGAGGCACTAACACAGTAGTACTCCAATCACTCAGGCAGTACCCATGCACTTATAAAATCACCCAGGCACTTCCTATGTACTCCTGAAAACCCCAGACATTACTTGTGCAATTGTGCAAACACCAGGCATTATGTATGTATTCCTCTAATCCCCCAGACATTACTTGTGCAATCATGCAATCAAGAATGCATTAGCTATACACTGGTTTAATCACCTAGGCAGTACCCTTGCACTCCTCCAATCACCCTGTGAGCATCTATTCACTCCTCCAATCACTTAGCCAGTGCCCATGCACTTATAAAATCACTCCGTTACTAGCCATGCACTTATAAAATCACCCAGGCAATTCCTATGTAATGCTGTAATCCCTCAGATATTACCCCTCAACTCATGGAATCACCCAAGCATTACTTATGTACTCCTTAATCCCCCAGACATTACCCCTGCACTCATGTAATCACCAATGGATTATCTATATAGTGGTTCAATCACTTCCACTCCTCCAATCATCCTGTCAGGATCTATGCACTCCTCCAATCACTTAGCCAGTACTCATATACTTATAAAATCACTCAGGTACTACTTATGCACTTATGGAATCACCCAGACACTACCCTAGTACTCCTCCAATCACTTAGGTACTATCCTTGTTCTCATGCAATCACCCAGGCACTATCGCTGCTTTGCTCCAATCACCTAGACAGTCTCTATTTGCATATGTATTTTCATATGTGTTATACATTTGAAGGTGCATGATGTATAACAAAAAGGTGTTGTTGTTTTTTATGTGGTAGGGTCAAGACTGTGAGTAGTACTAGAATGGTGAAGATGTAGCATAAAAAGTGTGGTTAAAAAGATGTTGAGATAAGGTATTAATGTATACGCTACTTTTTATAAGTCTCTAGAGAGGTACAGTTGAAATATGCCATATAATTTTTGGTGTTTGCTTCAAATTCGAAGTTTGGTCTGTGAATTTTTGGGGTGTACATAGTGTTGTGATACAGACATATGCATGCATGCTTTCAGGATGTTGCACTTTTTCACTCACTCAGGCGCTACCACAGTACTACTCCAATCACCCAGGCAGTACCCATGCACTTATAAAACCACCCAGACACTTTCTATGTAGTCTTGTAATCCTGCAGATATTAACTCTCAGCTCATGCAATCATTCAGGCATTATCTATGTACTTCTTAATCCCCCAGACATTACCTTTGCACTCATGCAATCACCAATGCATTAGCTATACACTGATTCAATCACACAGAGACTACCCTTGCTCTCCTCCAATCTAACCCTGGGCGGTGAACTACGCTACGCTCGCGGAATTTGCAAAGTTACGGTAACTTCGCGATTCGCGTAGAACGGGGAAGTTACCGTGCACTACGCAATTTGCGGCGTAGCGTAGCTGTTTTTCTTATTCGCGCGCTCAATATACGTTCTCGCGCGCGCGGTAACGACCTACCGTGATTCTGCGTTTGCCGACGCGACTTCCTATCCGTTTGCGGGCGCCACAAGATTTGTAATCCGGCCGCACGATCCCGCGAGAGTGTGCGAACGCGAACACATCATTCGGACGCGCGATCTGACTTCCGGCGGCAGTGTTGGTAAGATCGCGATCCCGAACACGAAGAAACTAAAATCTGGCGAAGAATATATCTCGAGCATCATAAAACCTTCTCGAAAATGATGAATTAGTTCATTTTGCACAAAAAACTCCTCAGGTTGTCATTTAGAGATGTAGTTTGGTGAGCAAGGAGTCCTTTTTCTTTTTTTCCAAGAGGAAGGAAGTGCCCCTGATTCTCAAACTTCCTGTACCTGTCCAGCAGGCTCCTCCCAGTGTTTTGTCCATGTGCTGTTCACTTTCATTTGGATTTGGAGCTGGAAGGATCACTTTTTGTGTCTGTCTGCTGCATCATATCATTGGATTGGATTTGAGGACTCTTGGATTTGAGATTTTACAAGTAAGTTGGAGAATTGGTGTACTTGTTTGTTTGATTGGGGCTTGTTTGTACCTACATTTTTTGGGGGATTTCCATAGTTTTTAAAATGTATTGTTGTGGCCTGTAGTTTCGGCAGGGGCCTAGTTGTTTTTCTTTGATTGGAATTTCAGCCAGTAGGCCCGGACTAGAGCCAGAGGTACCCATGGGTGCATGTTTCTGTGGTGTCTGTTGAATTTAAAGTTTAAACATCATGTAGGCCGGGCATCCATGGATGGCATTGTTTTGAATTGGTAAAAGTGGTTTTTGGGGCGTATTTTATTTTTTTGGGTGTTTGTTAAATAAATAGGCCTTTTCAGCCAGTAGGTAACCCTGGGCGTTCAGCTCTCGGACTTTGGGCAAGTCCGCACTGCGCGACAACGCGGACTTACACTTTTATCTTCTTCGCGCGCTCAATGTACGTTTTTGCGCGCGCGATAACGACTTTTTGTGACAATCGCGATGCCGAACACGCAGAATTTACAATCTGGCAAACAATATCTCTCGAGTATCATAAAACCTTCTCGAAAATGTTGATTTAGTTCATTTTGCACAAAAAACTCCTCAGGTTGTCATTTAGATGTAGTTTGGTGAGCAAGGAGTTATTTTTTTTTTGTTTTACAATTTTTTCCAAGAGGTAGCAAGTTGCCCAGAGTCTCCAACTGCCTGGTCCTGTCCTTTGTCTTCACTTTTTGTTATTTTGGGTGGCCTGGCCATGTGGGTGGCGGCCATTTTGTAAAGCCAGCCATTGTGCTTTTGCCATAGGCCTGCATTGTCTGTCTTGTGTTCCTTTTCTTGTTGTTCTGGGTGGCCTGGCCATGTGTTGGCGGCCATTTTGTGTGAACAGCCACTGTGCTTTTGCCATAGGCCTCCAAGCTTGCGGCCTAGTGTGCCAGTAGGCCCGGAGGTAGTCATCCTCATGGGTGCATAAAAACTGTTTCTGTGTTGTCTGTTGAATTGTAACATAATTTAGGCCATGGATGGCATTGGATTGATTTGCAAAATGTGGGTTTTGGGGTGGTATTTTATTTTTTTGGGTGTTTGTTAAATAAATAGGCCTTTTCAGCCAGTAGGTAACCCTGGGCGTTCAGCTCGCGGACTTTGGGCAAGTCCGCACTGCGCGACAACGCGGACTTACACTTTTTATCTTCTTCGCGCGCTCAATGTACGTTTCGCGCGCGCGATAACGACTTTTTGTGACGATCGCGATGCCGAACACGCAGAATTTACAATCTGGCGAACAATATCTCTCGAGCATCATAAAACCTTCTCGAAAATGTTGATTTAGTTCATTTTGCACAAAAACTCCTCAGGTTGTCATTTAGATGTAGTTTGGTGAGCAAGGAGTCATTTTTTTTTTGGTTTACAATTTTTTCCAAGAGGTAGCAAGTTGCCCAGAGTCTCCAACTGCCTGGTCCTGTCCTTTGTCTTCACTTTTTTGTTATTTTGGGTGGCCTGGCCATGTGGGCGGCGGCCATTTTGTTAAACCAGCCACTGTGCTTTTGCCATAGGCCTCCAAGCTTGCGGCCCAGTATGCCAGTAGGCCCAGAGGTAGTCACCATGGGTGCATAAAACTGTTTCTGTGTAGTCTGTGGAATTTTGACATCATTTAGGCCATGGATGGCATTGAATTGATTCAATTGAATTGCGAAATGTGTTTTTTTTTGGAGGGTCTGACTATTTCACTTTTTGGGTGTGTTAAATAAATGCCTTTTTTGCGTGTGTACTGTGTAATTATAATTGCGTTGTTGTAGTGGTTGTCTAACTTTCCAAAGTGTTTTTAGCCATGTGGATTTTAGTTTTTGCATTAAAGCTGTGTGTGTTTTATAAGGCATCCTTTGTCTGCCCATATATAGGCCTGCTTGAGTTCATTGTTTGCCGTGCCTTGTGCCTGTGAGTCACCATGTTTCTGGGGGCCATTTTGTTGTGGTAGTTATTAGTGTGCTGTTTTTGCCACATAGGCCTGCGTGTCTTTCCATTGTTCCTCTTGTCTTACTGCTTCCAAATCCATCCCCATTGCCAGCTGCAGCTCCCTGATGCTGCTATATAATACATCCCACGTGATGCACAAATTTAGGCCAAACATGCTCCAGTACATTTTAGTTTTTGTTCTTTGCTATTCTTATTCTTCCAGAGTGTACACTAGCACTACACAGTAGCCAGGAAAGCCCTGGCCTTGTTGTCAACATCTCATAAATGGCTAGACTGTGTGTTGTTGTTCACAGAGTTTCTGAAATTTAATAATTGAGGCCACCACACACTAAGTTCTATATTCTATTTGTTTGATTTGTGCTATGTTTGACTGATGTTCTGGCTTTTTTGCTTTTAGGTGCACAAAGACTGAGGAGGAGGTGTGTCTCTCATCATTGCCTGTTGCACTTCCAGACAGACATCCTGCTGCTGTACACACAACACAACGTGACGTGTGACCTGACCAGACATCTCTGCAACTGAGTGCTGCTGACATCTGAAGAAGATGGGCCCAAAGAAAGCAGGTACCAGGTCCTCCAGTACCAAGAAAGTTGCTATTGAGAAGAAGAAGGAACAGAAGAAGCAAGTGACACTGAAGTCTGGTGTGCCGGCCAATACCTTTTTGGGAGAAAAAAAATTGCGCCTGCAGCAGCGGTGTCCAGGGGGCAAGCTGGGGGCAGCACCTCCGCATCAGTGGACCCAACCCACCAACCCAGGCCCAAGCACATGAGTGTGGAAGAGGTAGCCAGCCTAATGGTGGAAAGCAGTGATGCTGAGCCGGAGATAAACTTATCGCTATCTCAAAGTAGTACCCAATCAACGCAGGAGGAAACACAGCAGATAAGTGGTCAACTACAACAGCCGCAACCACCGCCCGCAATAGTAGTTGTTGTTCCTCCTGAAGTAGGGGCAGTTCAGGAAATTGAGCCTCATGCAGAGGTAGAAGAAGAAGCCACTCATTCAGAAGATCCATTGTCTTCCAAATCCCCAGCAAGGAAAAGGAGGGGTAGTCCATCAAGTTCTTCGCCAAGCCCCCATTCTGATGATCTAGATGCCACTTGGAAGCCACAAACTGAGTCTGAGAGGGAGCCACGTTCCAAGACCAAGCTAGGGAAAAGGAAGGTTCCGGAAAGCCTTACACTTATGGAGGTCGATGTAGAACAGCAAGATGATGATGATGATGACGACGAGCCAGTCATCACGAACATCACTCCCGGCCCCGAGGAGATGGAGACCAACATTCTTACCCTATCCAAAATCGCTGCGAGGGAGGTAGCACGCATACCTCCACAGGTAACACCAACACGACCTACAGCTTCCATATTTGCATTAGCAAAGGCCCGGCAGCGACCTACATCCAGCACAACCACCACCTCTGTAGGAGTAGGTAGTGGTACAGCAGCACAGAGTCAAATTCAACACACACCCTACAGATCATCCGGCATTGGAAGTGGCACCTCCAGCAGGAGGCCAAAGTTAAGCTCCCCAGTTTGGGACTTCTTTACGGTTAGCGAAAAGGAGGAGAACATTGCTATATGCTCCATTTGTAATACCTCTGTTAGTCGTGGTAAGCTTGGTACAAACTATGGTACCGGAGGCCAAATGACCCATCTGAAAAAACACCACTTGATCAGCTGGGAGGACCACCTTCGCGCCAGAAAAAAACTGCAACCATTGGTGTTGGTGGGGATAAAGGAGTAGAAGAAGAAGATCCGATCACGGTGGAAGAGGAAGGACAGGGAGACATTCTCTCTGGTAGTGGTACACAAGGTGTCCCTGACCCCAGCAGTGCAGTCTTAACATTGCACACATCTTCAGCAACATCTCAGTGGCACAAGTGTAAGAGTCAGCCGGAGACACCAAAAAGTACCAGGTCCGCACTACCAAAAAGTGCGTTGAGCCTAAGAGAAAGGAAAACCATGCAGCCTACCATTATCAGCATGTTTGGGGGTGAGGGGCAGTACGAACGCAACCACCCAATAGCACGTTTGTACAATGCGAAGCTGGCTAAAATGTTAGCACTGGACCTTCTCCCTTTTTCTTTTGTTGAAGGGGTGGGTTTTGTGGAATTTGTGTCAACCATCTGCCCAAAATGGCATGTTCCCAGCCGCTACTATTTTGCCAGAGTTGCAGTTCCAGCACTACATCACGACGTGCTGGAATTGCTAGGAAAGGCCTTGAAGCAGAGTGCTGTTCACAGTATCCACCTGACTACAGTCATGTGGACCAGTTGCCAAGCCACAGATTACATGTGCATCACTGCACACTGGATCTGTTTTGCGGGGGTTAGAGAACAGGTATCTGCTGGTGTTGATCCTGCAGAGATTTTTCATGCCACTCGCAAACATGCAACTGTAGCCATGTTTGCCATGGAGAAATCTCATACTGCTGCAAACATTTTGGAAGAGTTTAACACCAAGGTCTTTGAGTGGCTGCGCCCAAGAGGGCTTACGATTGGTTTTGTTGCCACGGACAACGGCAGTAATGTAGTTTTGGCCATGCGCAATGGTGGCTATTTCAGGGTCCCGTGTTTGGCACACTGCATTAACATTGTTGTTCAAGACTTTTTGAAAAATGAATCCAAAGTCAGCAACTTACTGGTCACCTGCAGAAGAATATGCACACATTTCAACCATTCTTTTAAAGCCCGGAAGCAGCTGAGGGTCATTCAACGTGAGCATAAAATGCCAGTCAAAGCGCTCATCCAGGAGGTGCCAACACGTTGGAACTCAACTTATTACATGCTTGATCATCTGTTTGAACTGTACATACCACTCAATGCTTATGTCATGCAAAGATTAGGGGAACCTACTGTGAAAGGCATGACCGTTGAGATGGCTCAATGGGACCTCATTAAATGCCTGACTGAGATGCTACTTCCTTTTGAGATCTTCACACGTGAAGTCAGCAGGGAGGACTGTACTATGGGCCAAGCTATCCCATTGTTGCACATGCTAGAGCAACAGCTGAAGGATGTGTCTGAAACGTACGCAGGTGTGGATGACAAACAAGACGCATATCATTTGGCGGAGACCTTAGCCGCTCGCTTATCGGAAAATACAAGGATTAAAAATAAAATGTTGTCACAACCACATTACATTAGTGCCACAATTTTGGATCCACGGTACAAAGTATTTCTGAACAGCAAGGCAGTAATTCCTTTTTCGGAAGTGGATGTTGCCAACTACAAAACGTTGATAGCTAAGGAAGCCACTATTTTCAAAAGAGAACGGCTGTTAATTACAGGCCCCCCACCCCAGGCCATAACCAGTACTACAGGGCATCCAGAGTCAAGTTCTACTTCGGAGCCTGAGGGCAGTGCATTTGCCTCCCAGCAGTCACCTACACCAACAATAACATCAAGAACAGGATCATCCACCGCACAATGTGCAACTGATTGGTTTCTACAGCAGGGGTATGGTAAGTCCAGTGCTGATGCAAAGGCAAAACAGGCCGAGCACATCGGAGCACCCCTGAACATTGAGCGGATGGTCCAGGCCTATCTGGATGACCCAACAGAGGTCTTCATGGATCGAAACCCATTGGTGTATTGGTATGGGAAAAGAAGCCAATGGACAGTGCTCAGCAGGCTGGCGATAAAGTATCTGGCTTCCCCTGTCGCAAGTGTCTCTTCTGAGCGTGTTTTCAGTGCTGCTGGTGCCATTGTAACTTCGAAAAGGACCAGTCTCTCGGCCCAAAGCGTGGAGAGGTTAACCATGATCAAAATGAATCAGCACTTTATACCACCGGATTACAAAATACGTGAATCACAGCAGGAAGAGGAGAGCGACTTGGATGACGTAAATAGTGCGTTACAGGACCTACTTCTGTCCGAACCACCAGAGTTTGAGGACGAGCTCCTCTTCCCTGACAACTAGGCTTTCAAATTGTTACTTTCTTCCTTCCTTTATGTGTCTGTGTATCTGTCTTTCTGGTTCAAATCACAACAAATCCATCACCACCGTCTTCTCTTTTTATTTCCCTATTGGAGTTGCATGTCTGTGCATTTAAATGTCCACTCTTCAAAGTCCTGCTTCATCTTCCTGTCTCGCACAAGTACATTTCCATCAAGCCAGACATTAGTACAAGAAATGTTGCCTTTACCAGTCCCGCCTCCATAAGAAGTGAAACGTGACTATAGCTATCCTCCGTTTTGTTTTCGAGCCGAAACTCATCAGTGTCCGTAGGCTACAGCCTCAGCAGGCATCCAAAGGTCCTCACTGTCAGGACAGAAGGTACTTGGCAGAGAAAGACAAGAGACTCTTCGAAGAAACTTGCTGACATTTGTGCAAACTCAAATGACCATCAATGAGCGCTACCCAGGCCGCGGCCCATCATCACAGTGCTGACCATGGGAAGCAACTTAAACTGTGACAAAGTGCCACAGAAGAATAAGACGAAAACCGAAACAGCGACTAACACTCAAAATGAATGTGGACTGGAGTAATGATGAGGCCTCTGCCCCGTAAAAAAAATAACAACTGTCAGAACTAGGCATCTGATGATCTGACAGCCAAAGAGAAGAGCAAGACAGGTAATGATGGAATGCATTGGATGCTTGCAGACTCTGAGCGATTGCTGTTGTTTGTTGTTGATGTTGTGTATGAAGTCGAACTCTACTCTACTAGTTAATCTACAAAGTGACTCAAGTCAGTGACAGTCAATGTTTCCCTTCTTGTTGTTTAATAACCAAATTGTACTCCTACTACTGCAGGTGCAGGCCAATATCTGTTGCAATTTTTTAATATGGAATATGGACTTAATCGGAGTCACTACAGACTGAGTTGTAGTTGGACAACACGTACCACACCATGATGATGACCATACTATCTTTGCACGCAGTCATTCAGTTGGATCGGAGATGATTCAAGGAATAACTGCATTTCATGAAGTGGCATAAGGTAAACATAAACACAACAATTCAACAAGAAAGTAAACACAGCAGACCTACATGTCCATGTAGTGGTGTGTAGTCGAGTGTAGTGATGACTCACAGCGGCGCATTGATTTTGTCACTTAATTAGGAAAATGCTAAGTTGCTGTGTATGCCTTTTGTCTGGCTATGTCAAAAATTAAGGTAAATGGAGGTTGGGTCACGGGCTGGTGCTGTGGTGGGCCTGTTCTGTCCTGTTGTTGTTGTAGCTTAATGCTGTAAACAGAATCTACACGATATATCCAAGCCGCCTCACTCTGAAAGTGTTCTCTCTTCTCTTCTTGGACTCCACCGTAATTGATGTTTTTTTTTATTCATTGATTTTTCAATACCCCTTTTGTTTTTCCATCTAGACGTTACAGGCCGGCCTTTACCCTGTGCTTGCTATACTGGGAGACACAACTCACATTTACCTTACCAATCGGCATCAGGAAGGCCACCAAGATTGATGTGCGGAGCGTCCATGGAAGATAGGACCAAGAGGAAGGACGAGATTCCACTCCACAATTTGAGCATGATAATACAGTAACTTTAGTATCATTCATCATTCATCTTTTAATTAATTTGAATCCTTTTTTCTCTTCAATCATTAGGACTGTGTGTTGTGTGTTTGTTTGCTAATTGATCCCTACAACTGTGTTTTCTTTTAATTGTCTTTGCTATCTTTACAAGTAAGTTACGTACAACATGGAATTTGGGTCTCTGAGGGCATATTACAGGCAAGGCAAATTGCATAGAATATACTGCTGCCCTGTACTGTCTAATTGTCTAGTAGGAGTTATTAAGTACTACTCATTAACCATCAAGTTATCTTCATCATCATGCATGCATTTCCCTTTTCTCCCTTTATAGATTTTTTGTATAAGATCATGGTCGTCTGCCAAGATTGCGCTTTGCTTTTGTTGTCCATGCGTACTGTTTTTCATTCTCAAACCTTTCCCCAAACCACCCTTCCCATCCATTCATCAAACCCTAACCCTCTTCCCCGGGCTGTGATTTATATTGAGGTGTGATGTGACTACATAAAATGTACACCAATTGATCACACGCTTGCTGGGGCAGATGTGGTGAAAGCAACACTAATTCAATTGCAAGGCAGGGCGAGGAGCTTCTTCTGCTTGCCCACCCATGCTCAGTCTATGTGCAAGCCGTCACCGGCTAATAGTAGTACATCATAATTAATTGCCGTCATTGATTGGATTAATCATCAAACTCCTACCACACAGCAGTAAAGGTTACGAATTACGATTGTGTTAAGTTAAGTGACTCAATCAACACAATTACAGTTTGTAACTTCTTGTACTAGGCTGTCCCCGCCACCATTATGTTTAATTTGACTTTAGCAGTTGCAACTGCAATATTGTTTGTTTGGCAGTCTTCTTCTGTACTGTATTTTACTTCGTTCTACTACTCCTCCCACAGTCGCTCTCAGGAAAGTGACTGTCTCTTTTTTATTTTTTAGCAAATGCTACTGCCAGTGTCTACTCTACTACTACCACCACAACCATGGCATCTTCTACATTCTCTCTGGAAACCATGCAGCCATCGCTGTGCCGAACGTAATCATCAATCACAGGTAAGATAAGTTTGGTGGGAGGTATAAATGGACTAGGAGGAGAGACTGACAGTACTAGTAGGACAAATAACTCAGTGAGGGGTACCGCATCTATCTGTTTGTGTTACATCATCGTCGGCAGATTATTTAAATCAAACACTGGCTGCGGCCCTGCAGCAGCAAGGAAACCAATGTGACGTTAATTCGTAAAACAGTAACCCCCCACAAAACATTAACATTGTATGTTTAAGTATAAATATAATTTCTTACCCTAACAAAAATAAACTATCCCACACCTGACCCACCCTTCTCCCTAACCCCAACAAATGTCCAAAACGAAAAAAGTCCAAAGAATGTCCCGAAACCCCAACGCCCAATTCCCACCCACCAAACCAAGGCATAAAAAGGGGCAAATCAACAGGGTCCTCGATGTTACATTCGGCGGGCTTTGAGGTGTTTGTCCACCATGATTTTGACCCGCTCCTCCATTTGCTCCTCTAGACGTGCCATCCGGAGGAGAATCTTCTTGCGAAATGCCCTGCAGTGGCATCCAGGGTGGGGGACAGCAGTGCTGGCTGCTAGTGAATTGCGGCGGCGGCGGGCGGCTACCAGACCGCGGCGCCGTACCGCTGGAGTTGTGGCCTGGCTGGGGCCCGGGGCATCGGACGAGGCTCCAGCTGCTGCTGCCGCCTCCTCCTCCTCCGCCTGAGCCACCAGCCGCCGGTACTCCTGGCAGATGGCCTCCAGTTTCCGGCGCCGGGCCCTGGCTGCCAACTCCTTCCGCAATGGTTTGTCTTGGGAAGGAGTACCATATATCAAGAAAGAAAAAAAATATTGTTGTAACCAGTACTCTTAGCTAAACAGTAACACAAAATTAATTCAACACATAATGGCACAGTAGCACTAGCAAGAAGCACAGTACATAACATTTGTGGTAATAATCTATCTATCCTCCCACTTCCTCGGCCTCTAACATTTGTGGGAGTTTCAGGCATTATTCTAGCACTATGGACTCCAACCAGTACACAGTACACCAGTGTTCTTCTTTTCTCTAGTTTAGCGAAATGACATAACCTGGTTGTAGCCGGCATTGCCAGCTCGGTCATCTATGCTTGCACCCAAGACAAACATACGAGTCATGACGCAGACTCCCGTTAGTTAGATTTAATACTGTTTGCAGGTGGGGAAGCTCGTATTTTTCTATTACGGGTGGCACTGGCCATACTCTCTCTGTTACATGGAGGGCAATTGCTCAATTATTTCACAGTGCCTTGGCTACTACAAAAAGGCAGATTATATATCTGATCCAATGATCGTTGCTTTTATATGGGACAACGACATAAGGTCAGTAGCGGTCGGTGGTGGGACTCGGGGAGTTCGGCCGGGCGGTGACGTGGGTAGGGGCAGGATGGGGGTAGTAAACTATGGATTACGGCCAATTACAGGTAAGTAAACATATAAATAAATGAAACTAATTTTGTTGCGCACACTGCATCGCATTTGGCGGTGCAGTGCGCACAATGAAATTCGCTTTATTTATTTGTATGTTTACAGTAAAGTTACCTGTATTTGCCCGCGTAATACATTGTTTACTACTACCCCCACCCTGCCCCTCCCCACATCGGCTTTGCTACTCTGGCACGGTTTCTTTTACATTCCCTAAAACTGTGCATCCCGTGACAGTCTCCACCTATGCTGTCTATGATGAATACATACAGGCATCCATCCATTCTAAGTAAATGTCAATCATTCTTCTTAATCTCTCCACCAACCTTACTTTGTTTCACCAACAACAACGCATGCGTCCACTCACTCCGTTGCTTGCCTTGGCTTTGAGTTTCACCCAAACACCGCTGATGATTCTTGCTATCCACAGTATCCACCCATACTGTGTCGCCCACCAGGGCAGGCATCCATTCTTCTTTCACCTTCTTCCACCCATCCTTCAACAACACATGCATCTGATTCCTATCAGCCACCTATCCATGCTTCCAACGTATCCTTCTCTGCCAGTCATCATATTAAATCTCGCCCGCCCTTCCTCCTTCAACCCTTCTTTCCCTTTTTGTTCAACACATCCATCAAGGTCCTCTGATCTGACTTTTAGTCTCCTCCATAAAACTTTCACAGCTGAGTTGGAGTCAGATATAAGAGGCCATTGGTTAATCAAGTCACGCTGGTAATGCTATTGCTACTGCATTGCTCATGCTAAGTAAAGGGTGTCTTCTTTAACCGTTGTATAATGTTCACTACAACTTCATACCTAATAATAAGTCTCAACAACAGTACAGTGAGTGAAGTCCACACACCCTTCCAGCTAGTGCAATGTCAATAAGTCATGAATATAACTTACCACCGCCCGCCACCGCTGCTGGCTCCCCCTGTAGCTCCTGCAGGTGCCGCATCTTCTCCTGCCCCTCCGGAAGGCTCGAACCGCCGGTGGCCCCGCCGCCACTGGTGGTTGCTAGTCCGCCTAGATAAAAACATGACACATTTTTAGATGCCTGTACACCTCCCCTATTTATTCTTTTTCATTAGCAAGATTGAAAAAAAGTTAATACATACATATTATTATAAATCACATTCAATAGTCCAAATCGGGTACTAGAGTACAGTCAGTAGACACTAGTAGTGTTATGGTCCCTAGGGTCATTATTATACTATACTCTACTCTTTGCAAAGTTAGCCTGAGCCATGCAACCATTTTCCGCTTCATGTCTTTTGCGCATGTTACCTCGCAGCTTGTTGCGCAGTAACAGTAAGACGCCTTTTTGAGCCCACATGAGCACATACAGCTACTGTCTGAGCGTTGCGTACAAGAGGTCGAAAAACAAGCCACTTTGTTATGGAGTTCGGTTAGTCCGTATTGCTTAGCCATAGGTAACATGTTACACTTTTTGGGCAGGACTGAGAAATGCTTGCATTATACTATAATAACACGCACCATTTTTCTCAGGCAGAGGATTCCCTTCTACGAACCAGAGATTTGCAGAGCTTATGAATGATGCATGTAACCAGTAATTCTACGTTCTACGGTGAGGAGTCGCCCAGAATTCGCACAGATCTTTTGTCTTATATATCATCAATGATCATGCACTTGTTGCAAGTGCAACACTGTTTATTGTTTTAATCTTATGCATTTTGCTGTTGGATCTGGCTGAAGTACACTGAATTTTATAGAACATACATACAGAGCTTGTTAGTTGAAAAATAAACCTTTTGAACTTACACATAGACTCTGTGGTATTTTGTGTGGTGGTGGTGGTGGACTTACACGAGTGAGTGAGCGAAAGGGTGTTATGTTCTGGGTTGTGTAATCATAATCATTGGGTATCTTCGGGTGGGGGTTTGGGGACCTAATGAGACACTATAGCTAGTCGTTCAGGGGATTGTGGGTTCACTTCTGACTGAGGTGTGAGGAACGTCCAAGTTCCAAACTCGCATCACCAACATCCTATTTCATTGTGCATAGTTCTGCATGGGGCTGTGCATAATCCAAGTAGTATGTACTATATCCTATCAAAAATAGTCAAATATCTGGTTGGGCATTTTGTTTGTGGTAATTGTCAAAGCCTCAAGATTAAGAAGCCTAGAAGAGGACAACCGAAAGGACTGGACTCAGTGGCTAGAGCTATTAGTATTGGTCAATCTGAGTTTTATACAAAACCGTACAATAAAGAGTGGCAATGGAAACTGGGCAAGCTTAGCGACAGACTAATATTAGTAGTACAGAGTACAGACATTCATAGCAGAGGCAGTTAGAACTTAGAGGCAGGGATAACCAGAATTTAGAAACAGATAGTCAAGTCAAGATCAAAGAATCTTTTGTAAAAAATAGAATTAGGGAGTGGAGCCAGAATTAATAGTTCTGAAAAAATAAGGTGCAGTAAAAGTTAGGGCAATATAATTGTTAATATTAACCACTGGAGGACTTACTGGGACCAGCAGCAGGGCCCTCGGTAGAGGAGCGGTCCTCTGGTGGTTGTTCCGCCAAATCTGACCCCGTCTTCTTGCCCCTGGGTGCTGCACATCAGTGATCATGTAAGATATAATAAAGAAAAGAAAGACACAAACATTAATGATTGCTGTGAAACAAATAAATTATCTAAAAAAACGCTCAAAAAACGTTTTAGGAAACAAAAATTGCAATAAAATTGACCTATCTAATCCGATCGACTACTGCCTTGCGGGATTCACGGACAGTCTACTTATTTGGGAACACTAATTCAGTGTTCCATTCTGATTGATTCAAATAAAATCCAGAACACTAACTAAGCCTAAGTACCACCTGACCTAGCCCACCTATTCCAGGCGGGCCAATTGTTCATTAAGCCTGCATTTCCATTTTTTATTGACATCAAAAATGCATAGATGAGAAGGAGGACACATGCATAAAGTGCATAATGCATACACCAAATTGTTGGTTGGTTGCGTCTGATGTTCTGCAGCTGACTGACACTGCTAAGCTAAGCTTACCAGTACCACTCACTAAACAAACTACAAAAGGTTCTAAGGACTGGGGTAAGCAGCACTCAGTGACAGAGGATGCATCACGCAGACCGCTCAAAAATTATCAACTAATAGTAACTAAACCTAGTATCAAATGCATCCACCACTATTTGACAGGAGGACAAAGGAAGGACTACAGTCTCTCTAGCAATTGCATTACCTAACTGAAGTTCTCTAAAGTAAACTCTTACATAATGACAAGCGAGCGCAAAGTTGCAAAAAAGTAAGAGTACCGCCCAGCACCTGTGTCCTACAATCACAGGAGATTTTGAAACGTAATTTACCTGCAATGTAAGCAGCAGTATTCTTGTTATTTGTAAAAAATATATACACAAATCACAATACTTATACTACTATATATATATTGGCTACTCACCAAGCCCCACGACCTCGACACCTAGCAGGTCCAACAGGTCCTGCTCCCGGTCAAGGATGTCTGACCACCGGTGGGCCAGCTGGTTATGGGTGCGCCGGACCTCGGAGCAGCGAAACACTGCCCGACGCACCTTCGCCCACCGGCGGTGACGCTCCTGGGTCGGGTACCCGGAGCCTGGCCTGCCGCCTGCTGCCAAGGTCAAGGGGAGGTGCCGCTGAATAAAAAAAAACAAGGGCGGCCACCTCCGCCTCATTAAACAGCTGGCGGGCTTGCACCCCTGCAGGGCGCAGTCTGCCACAAGGCAGGCGGCGATTGGGCGCACGCGCCTTGCCCTTTGAGCCGCTGCTGCTACCCTTCGCCATGGTTCTGGGGTGGGAGGAGGTGAAAAAGAAAAGTTAGAAGGGAAAAATAAAGTTAGGGGAAGAAGTAGGAGCTTAAAGAAGAAAGTTATATAAAACAGTCGAAAAGTAAAAAAAACACAGTAAGAAGTAGAAAAAAATGCAAAATATAGACTTAAGCAGAGAGTGAGATAAGAAATAAAGAAAAATTGAAAAACAGTGTAAAAAACTAAGGATTGCAAAGATTGAGGGAGGATAGAAAAGCAGGCCCAGAACCATAGCATAGAGTGGTAAAACAAGATGGCCGCGCCCATCGCGACCGCGTGGGTAAGTTCGCGCGATATTTGTCCCCGAGCATGCAAAAACGTCGCGAACACGTACAACGCGTTCCCGAACAAGGAATGCGCAGCGCGAGCACGCTATACGCGACCCGGAACAGGAAATAAGGGATCGCGAATGGGCGGGACAAGTGAAAAACAAAATGGCCGCGCCCATAGGCGACCGCATGGGTAAGTTCGCGCCCCCGAGCACGCAAACAGCGTCCCGAGCAACCACAACGCGTTCCCGAGCAAGAAAAACGCATCGCGAACGGGCGCGGCAAGCAGCTACGCGTGCTCGCGAAGCTACGCGTAGCTCGCGTAGCGCCCCGACGTCTTCGCGTAGCGCGACTACGCGAACTACGCCCAGGCTTACTCCAATCAACCTGTCAGGATCTATGCACTCTTCCAATCACTTAGCTAGTACTGATGCACTTATAAAATCACTCAGGCACTACTTATGCAATCACCCAGGCAGTACCCTAGTACTCCTCCAATCATTCATGCACTACTCTTGTTCTCATGCAATCACCCATGCACCTCCCTTGGATTCCTTCAATCACCCAGCCTCTACCCCTGAAGTTCTTCGATCACCCAGGCACTAGCTATGCACTTATAAAATCACCCAGGCACTACTTTTGCACTCCTTGAATCACTCAGACACTACTATAGTACTACTTCAATCACCAAGGCAGTATCCATGCACTTATAAAATCACCTAGACACTTCCTATGTACTGCTGAAGTTCCCCAGACATTACCTGTGTACTCTTGTAATCACCAGGCATTACGTATGTATTCCTCTAATCCCCTAGACATTACTTCTGCAATCATGCAATCATGAATGCATTAGCTATAGACTGGTTTAATCATCTAGGCAGTATCGTTGCAGTCCTTCTATCACCTTGTGAGGATCTATGCACTCCTCCAATCACTTAGCCAGTGCCCATGCACTTATAAAATCACCCAGGCAGTACATTTACACTTCTCAAATCACTGAGGCACTACTACAGTACTTCTCCAATAACTGAGGAGGTACTGATGCACTTATAAAATCACCCAGGCACTTCGTATGTACTCTTGAAATCCCTCAATTTTTACTCCTTAAGTCATTGTAACACTAAAGCATTACCTATGTAGTCCTTAATCCCCCAGACATTACCCCTGCACTCATAGAATCACCAATGCATTAGCTTTACAGTGGTTCAAATACTCAGGCAGTACCCTACCACTGCTCCAATCAGCCTATCAGGATCTATGCACTCTTGCTATCACTTAGCCAGTATCCATCCACATATAAAATCACTCAGTTAGTACCTGTGTACTTATGCAATTACCCAAGCACTACCCTAGTACTACTCGAAACAATTGGGTACTATCCTTGTTCTTATACAATCACACAAGTAATGCTCCTTCATTCCTTCAATCACCCAACCACTACCTTTGAAGTTGTTCAATCACCCAGCCACTACCTATGCACTTATAAAATCACCCAGGCACTACTTTTGCACTCCTTGAATCACTCAGGCACTACAATAGTACTACTTCAATCAACAACACAGTATCCTCGCACTTACAAAATCACTCAGGCAGTACCCATGCACTTATAAAATCACTGACGCACTTCCTATGTACTGTTGTAATTACCCAGGCAGTATCCATACACTTATAAAATTACCTAGACAGTACCTCTGCTCTTATATATTCTCTCACAGACTACCGTTGCACTCCTTCAATCATGCATGCACTACTCATGTACTTATGTAATCGGTGAGCTAGTAGTCATGCACTTTTTAAATTACCCAAGCACTACCTTTCCACTCCTCTAGTCACTCAAGCACTTGGTTAGTACTTCTACAATGAACCACACAGTATCCATACATTTATAAAATGAGCCAGAGATTTCCTATCTAGTCTTGCAATCCCCTAGATATTATACTTGCAGTGATGCAATCACCCAGGCATTATGTATGTACTTCTTTAATTCCTCAGATGTTTCTCCTATGCTCATACATTGCTTCAATCACCCAGGCACTACCCTTGCAGACTTTCAATCACACAGAGACTGCCTTTGCACTTATGTAATCACTGAGCCAGTACTCATGCACTTATAAAATCACCCAGGAACTATCTTTGCAGTCTTTCAATCACTGAGGCACTACGACAGTACTCGTACCATCAGTCAGGCAGTAGTCATGTACTTTTGAAATCACCCAGGCACTTCCAATGTACTCCTGTAGTTCCTCAGATATTATCTCTGCAGTTATGCAATCAGTAATGCATTATATATATACTGGTTTAATCACTCAGGCACTACTGTTGCACTCCTCCAATTATACTGCCACTACCATTACAGTCATACAATCACACACACATTACCCATGCACTCATGCAATCACTTAGACATTACTTTTGCACTACTCTAATCACTCACTTTTGTAGTGGTTCTTCACCATTGTAGTAATGTTGAGGGTGTTAGGCATATGCAAATATAAAACAAAAATGTAAGACATATGTGAGGTGTAAGTGTAACTATATTACGAAAATAATATATGGATATGTGTGTATCTTTTAAATTGAATGTATTTTTATACTTATACATGTGAATATTTGTATATAATTATTTTAATAATATTAAATAGTTTTTTTTTTACAGATATTCTGCATAATTATTAAGACAGATTCAGTATGACAAGAAAAGTGGAAAGAAAAAGACAATAAAAAAACAGTTGTATTTAAAGGAGAGAGAAAACAGAAATTAGATGAAGTACAACATGTGACGTTAAAGAAAAAGTCTTCTAGTAAGAGAACTAAATAATTTGTGAAAAAAGTTTTAAAGAATGTAACAAATTGTCAAAATGAAGAAAAGAGAAAGAAAAGTACTACAACCAAACAGAAGGAAACGAAAAAGGACAAAAAATTGGAAATTCGGGTTATGGAAAAACAATCTATGTTGAAAGAAGGATGAAACAATTTATAGACATTAAAAAGAGAATGTATAAAAGTAGAGTACTACAAAATTTGTTGAAAGATTGCAGAAAATATAAAAAGAGATCAGCATTTTACAAGAAAAAACAAGAGATTGAACGTGTAGTTGAAAAGGCTTTTGAATTGAAAAGAAAATTGTTTATATTAGTATTGAACAGAATGAAAACATTAAATAAAATAATGCACTTTATGAAGGAGAAAAGTAAAAGAAAAAGATTGGTTAATAGAACTAACTTTTGCAAAATATTTTCTGTGGAATGGAAGCACACTTCTAGTATGGAACCATTTTTTAATGAAGAAAGCTATTTTCAAAAAAATAAATTAGTTCACGCAGTTGATACCAGTGGTCGTTGCTATGAAGTTAAAGCCTGTTGTCCAATTGAAAAAGAAAAGATGGTTCCTAGGAATGTTGAAGAAGTAATAGCTGAAGAAGTTCAAGGGAGACGTACAGAGGCTCCAGTGTTTAAGTGGGATTGTAGTAGTATTTGTAGTGTACGACAGGAATCTATTGATATATTACAAAATGTCTTACGTGTAAGGACTAGATCCTTGTAAAGTGAGAAAATATACTAACTTGGAGGGTCATTCTCTGGCTTGTCTTTCTAGGAAAGTGTGTCAAAGTCGTTTTCATCCTTTAAGAATGTTAGCAGTACATCATTCAGAAATGCGGAAGTTAGTAAGAAGATTATACTATGTAAAAAGTCCTGCATTATGTCTAAATGAAATTAACACAGCTCTTTTGCATGGTTCAGTGTTGGACGTAAAAAAAAGTTTCTGATGATATACAGTTTAGTTTCTTTGGTTCACAAGAGGAGTGTAGAGAAAGTGAGAGTTTGATAAGTGTAGGTGTTGAAGAAGAGATGGTAGATACTACTACTGTGAAGTTTGAAAAAGAAATAACAAAGTTTAATGTAGTTTCTGGTGAAAATCCAAACTATGTTTGTATTTGTTGTCGATGTACTCACTATAGAAGTCAAACTAGGAATGTAGATCTGTATTTAAAAAGTGAAAAGGAAAACAATGATAAATGGAGGCAATTTGCTGCTTATTTGTTTGTGGAAGGTCGTTTTGAGTTGGGTAGTAATCAATGTATTTGTAAATATTGTTACAACAAATTAGAAGAGAACAAAATGCCAGCTAGAGCTATACATAACAACCTAGAGTTGGTAGCTATACCTCTGGAACTGGAAGATTTAAATACATATGAGTCCATTCTTATTCAATCTGTACACCCATTTCAGGCTATAATTCATATGGAGCCTAAAACAGGTAAGCTGCCTCCAACAGATCTACAAAGAGGTTTAAAAGGAAGAGTTGTGTATTTACGTTTAGATTTTTTAAAAAATATTGAAACTGTTGGTGTAGAGAGAGAGGAAAGTAAACCTGTAGTAATTCTAGTTAATGGTGTTCCAACAAAGAGTCGGAAAATTTGGCAAGAGTTAGTAGATGTCACCAAACTTCAAAAGGCTACATTATCTTTTGTACAAAACAATATTTACTATAAAACTGTAAATGTGGAAGAACAAGAAATATGTTTAGAAGATGAAACAGAAATTTCAAGTGGCCAAATCGAAAAAGTGGAGAACTCCAGGAGAGAAGAAATTTACGAACATTATAGTATACACCCACTACATTCAAAAGAAGTGATAGGAAACACTATTGAATTATTCCAAATGAAGAAAGCGCCCATGAGTGTATGGGAAAAAGTTTGGAAGCTCGTTGTTTTCCACAGCTGTTTCCCACTGGAAAAGGTGGACGATATGATGAACAGCCAGTTCAGATTCCAGCTTCAGAATATCGTACATTAAGACTGTACTTAGAAGATCCAAGATTTCGACAGTGTATTCCATATTTATTTCATCTTCTGTTCGAAAGTGACTTGTCTGGACTTTCATATGCAGTGAACCATATATTAAAAACAGGAGTTCATCTTACACATGTTTCTGCAAAGGAATTCATGGACAAAGTTCAACAAAGAGACAATCATTTAGAATCTCAGTTAATTAATTTGATGGCGTGACAACGTGGTACTAATGAGTATTGGTATCGTCATCACGGAGAACTTAAATGTATGTTAAGGAACTTAGGAACCCCTACGTGGTTTGTACGCATGGGATGATTTACTTGATTTTCTACGACAAGCAAATTCAAATGTAAAAAACATTGAATTGAAGACAGCTGGAGAACTGTGTTCCTTGGATCCTGTAAATGTGTGCAGATATTTTAATCATAGGTTTGAAGCTATGTTGTCTTTCATCTGCAATAAAAAATAATCCACCTCTTGGAGAAGTTATTGATTTCTTTTGGAGAAAGGAATACCAAGCTACAGGTGCACCTCATATTCATATGCTGTTATGGATGAAGAATGCACCAAAATTTGGAACTGATACTGTTGAAAGTGTTTTGTCTTTCATTGAAAAATATGTTACCTGTGCCATTCCAAAAGAAGGAGGAGAAAACAACTTCAGACAGAAAGTTTTACTGTTTCAAAGTCATCGATGTGGGAAATATTGTCGACGGAAATACAAATCAATTGGAAGATTTTATACAAAATGTTGTTTTGGATTCCCACGTCCAGTAATTTCAAAAGGAAGAGTCAACAGTTTCATGTCAGCAGTAAGGCATCCTATAACTCGAAAATCTCCAAAGAATACTTACAACATAAAAAGAACTGAAGAATCAAAGTATATTAATGACTACAATCCAGTGATTTTGACAATGTGGACTGCTAACATGGATATTCAGTATGTTGCAGATAATTCGATTGCTGTTGCTCGCTATGTTACGTCATATATAACCAAATCTGAAAAGATGGAGTTGAAAGAAATGTGGGAAGAAATTTCACAAGAGAAGACTCTTAGTAAGAAATTGTACAGCTTTAGTTTGAAGATGCTTTCCCATCAAGAGATTGGATCCTATGAATGTTCGGATCGGTTGACCTCTGCAAGTTTATATTCAAAGTCAAGAGGAATAATTTGGGTAAGTCTTGGTCTTGCTGCAACACGAAATCGAGTATTGAAATCTGTACAAGAAATTAAATACTTAGCATTGAATGAACCAGAAAGTACAGATATAGTTAAAACAAATATGTTGGATACGTACTATCCCAAAAGGAGTCCACATCTGGAAAACATATGTCTCTATGAAGTACTGCAACATTACAGCTTTAAAAGAAATGCTACAGAAAATATAAATGAAGAAAAATATGCAGTAATTGGATGTGAAGGATGTTTGGTAAAACATGCCAAAGGAAATCTTATTAACCACAGGAAACTCAGTTGCGAAACTCCAGATAAAAGGGAATTTTTCTATTTAGCACTTCTGCAACATTTCAAGCCTTGGCGTAGTGAAGCAGAATTACTTGGAGAGTTCGACTGCTATGAAGATTCTTTTAATGCATGTAAAGATAACATTCAATGCACAATTTTCCCTACTTATCTACAAATGTTAAATGAAGAGATTGAACAAGAAACTACTATTGCAGCTGAAATAACTAGAGACAGTTCTCAAGATAGTCAGAGTTCTGCTCCACTAAGTCAAGATCCTCTAGGACAACCAATTCTTGAAAATGAAGCAGCAATAGCCATGAATGAAGTAGAAACGGCAATGGAACAAGCACAACAGGATATTATTGAGTTGGGAAACTTGGAAGAACGACTAAATATTGAACAAAAACAAATATATCAGCAAGTGACAGAACAGATACAGCATGGTTTACAGCACGAAAAAAGAATGCCAATGCAGCTCATTTACACCTATTCGAATGTATATCAGTGGTCAAGCTGGTACAGGAAAAAGTTTCTTAATTAAAGTTTTAACCAGTTATCTACAGAAAACCACTGAATCACATTTATCTTGTGTTGTAACCGCTCCAACTGGGTTAGCAGCACACAACATTAAAGGGATTACATTACATCGATTTACTCATGCTACCAGTTGAACATGAAAATAAGTTGGAATACCACAAGCTATCTGGAGAAGCTTGTTATGAAGTCTCAAGAGTACTGAAGAAAATGAAACTTTTGATCATTGATGAAGTGAGTATGGTCTCAAACTTAATGCTTGCCTTTGTACATTTAAGAATGCAACAGATTTTAAAAACAGATTATGATGTTTTATTTGGAGGAAAACATGTAATTGTATTTGGCGATCTACTACAACTTACTCCTTTGAAAGGACAACCAGTTTTTGAAACACTTGTCCATGAAGGCACTAGGAAATCTTTGGGAAGTATTGGAAATGTAAACATTTGGTCTCATTTTGAATCTAAAGAACTTATTAAGAATATGCGACAAGCAAGTGATGAACATTATGGAAACATTCTTCAAGATATAAGAATTGGTGTTTTGACAAAACATGGTAAAGAAGCTTCACAAAGTCGGCTACTAACAAACTTGTTTCCAAATGAAAACATAGCACCTGACATAATATACAAAAAAATTGGAGAAAAGAACTCTATAGTTTGCCTAATGACAACACTGCAAGAGTGTTCTACATTCAATGAAGAACTTTTGAAGCTGGAAAAACAACAAATAATATAAATGGAAGCCATTGATAAAATAGAACACGAAGGAGTTACTATTATTCTCTCAGAAAAATTAAAATCAAAATTGGATTCTTTGGAAAAGTCTATATCTAAGACTGCTGGTTTGGAAAAGACTTTATATGTATGTGAAAACTGTCGGGTAATTTTACGGCGTAATTTGGATTTAGAAAAAGGTTTAGTAAATGGAGCAATGGGAAAAGTTGTTGATTTTGTTAATTATCAGAACAAAGATAGAATTGAATTTTTGAAGATTAAATTTGATCAGATTGACGAGGTAAAACAGATTGCATGTTGTGCTGCTTGTTTTTTGCTTGTAAAAGACTTGTATGTTCGTAGAAAACAGTTTCCTCTTTCTTTAGCATATGCAGTGACCATTCATAAATCTCAAGGTTTAAGTGTTGGCAATGCTTTCGTAAATATTGGAAGTACAGTGTTTAAAGAGGGAATGGCACATGCTGCATTATCTCGAGAAAGAACATTATCTGGTTTGTATTTGATTGATTTTGATGAGAAAAAAGTTAGTGCTGATGTAAATTGTGTAAAAGAGTATAATTGGTTAAGAAGAGTTTATGCTCCTAACTTAGGTGAATATCCCATATATGAAAAACATACACTATGTCCAAAACGGAAATATGACAAACATTCTAGTGAGATTGAAAAAAAGAAAAAAATTCAAGAGAAGCATGAAGCTGCCAAGAAAATGAAAATGGACTCTGTTGATGATATTGTAGGATACCAGTTAGAAAATAGTTCAGGTATCAACTGCTATGCTAATGTAATTCTAAATGTTGTCTTTTATCTAGAAGATCTTTATCATAAAGTTATGGAAATTTGAGAAAAAAGATTCTGTTCTTTATTACATCATATTTTTCAAAAGTTGGTAAGTGATAGAACTAAAATCCATACTGCTTCTGGCATTTGGCATCTTTTGGCTATATGTACTGGTTCTTCGCAATTTACACTTAATATACAACAAGATGCACAAGAGTTTCTTATGTTTATGCTTGCAGTATTGGAAGAAGAAGGGATTGAAATTGAAAATTTGTTTGGACTAAGTTACAGATGGGATCATAAATGTGAAGAGTGCTCATTTTCTTCTACCACTGAAATAGACACTGAACGATTCATATATTTAACAATACCAGATTGCAAATCAGTGTCTTTTAACAAATTAATAAAAACAGCTAATCAAGATATGAAATGTTCTCATTGTAAATCAGAAATGTTGTCAACATTATTTATAGAAAGATTTGGACAATATGTCATTTTAATTAACCCCGGGCGTAGTGTGCATAGCGGGACTACGCGGAGGTCCATGGAGTTGAAAACAAACTCCGTGGAACTCCGCTCCGCTCCGCCACCCGCCTCCACCCCCAATTATAAAAAGTAATTAAACATGATTAAAAAATAAATTAAAAACCACTTACCTGGCAAGCGGCGTCCCCGGGCTGCCCTCCTTCTCTTCTTCGCAGTCTCGCTAATCCTTGCAAGAAATGCACATGCGCGCGCGCATGCGCAGTTCTCACAAGGATTAGCGAAACGGCGAAGAAGAGGAGGAGGGCAGCCCTGGGATGCCACATGCCAGGTAAGTGTTTTTTTATTTATTTTTTAATCATGTTTAATTACTTTTTATAATTGGGGGGTGGAGGCGGGGGCTGGCCAGCTCCGCTCCGCTGCGGAGTGTGTGGAGATTTGCCTTCTCCGCGTTCTCTGCGGAATGTGGCGAAGGCAAATCTCCGCACACTCCGCGGGCGGAGCGGAGTTCTCCGCCCGGGGTTAATTTTAATGCTACAACGTTGTAGAGCAGATGGAAGAAAATTGGAAACCAAAATTAAAGATTTTGTGGCAAGTCAAATATCAATTTCAGGATGAAATTTTAAAGCAGTGGCTATTATTTTCCATGATGGACCTACTACAACATCTGGACACTCTACTGTGTATTTAAAGTGCAATAAAGGATGGACACATTGTCATGATGCCCATTTGGAATTCAAATGTCGGTTGCCTTACGAATTACCAAAGTCATATCTGATATTTTTGATGCCAAAGTTTTGAAAACATCATTCGGCCTATTGGGAAGATGTGAACACAAATTAACGAGTTTATTTTGGATATTTTGAATGCAAATAGATTTCGAAACATTATTCGGCCTATTGGGAAAATGTGAAGAATTACTGTTTGGATTTAACCGTGGGCGTAGTTCGCGTAGTGGCGCTACGCGTAGCTACTCGAAGTGCACTTCGCACTACGCACGCTACGCATAGCTACACGAACTGCGTAGTGCGGTAGGGAAATGCTGTTTGCACTGATTGCACAGTGCCGGATGCTTGTCCGCACTGTGCAATCATTGCAAACGGCATCTTGCACAGTGCAAGCGGTCGTTTTCTGCCACTCGAGTAGATTTGTACTCGAGCGGCAGCTTTCTCAACGCGGACTGGTAGTTTCTCATCGCGAGCGGTCGTGACCATACGCGACCACTCGCAATGAGAAACCTGACCTCCCCGCGTTGAGAATCTCGCCGGGAGGTTTATTTTCCACGCTCGCGATCGGCAACTTGATGTTGCTGATCGCGAACGAGGAAAAAGTCTCGCCGGGATGTTGATTTTGCTCGCTCGCGGTCACCAACTTGACGTTGAGGACCGCGAGCAAGCAAAAAATGCCCGCTACGCGTTTTTGCACTGTGCTACGTGCAATTCGCGTAGCGCGTAGTAGCGCAAACTACGCAAACTCCGCGAGCGTAGTGTAGTTTTCCGCCCAGGCCTATTTGGATTATTGTTTGTGCTAATTCTTATTGCATTTGCAAAATTGTGTTTGAAACAAGTAGTTTATATATTTGTTCTATATATGATATGCGATGTAAATGAGAGTGTATATTTTAGAAAATGTATTTCAGAGAAGTAGATCATTTAATGTAGTTGAAGAATGTAATTTAGAAACTGTAGATAGGTAAACAGATAGTTGAACTTGTAAATATTTTCAACACAGACTTTTGTTTTTTTTTACAATATTACTGATTGTATTTTTTTCCCTGCTGTTATATGATGATCAACATTGAAATCACTGTGTATGGTGAAATTCAATAGAATCTGAAAACAGCAAAAAAGGGAAACTGAATATGTTATGTAATTCTAAAATTATGTTGTGTTCTTAAAATTATAATATATGCAATAACAGTTTTTTTCTTCTCTTTTGCAGAAAGTACTACTAAAGTTTGAAAATATTTTACATTTAGTTTACAATGAAACAACTGTAAAATAGTTTCAATGAGTTTGATATCTACTTCAATAAACAAGGTAAGATGAAATAATGTAATAAGCATAAAAATATGAAGTAATGTTTGCAGTCACTTTTATTGCAGTCATTCAGTTTTTCAAACTCTACCAACTCACTCCTCCAATCACCTCAGCACTACCCATGCACTCTTTCAATCACTGAAGCATAACCTATGTACTTACAAAATCACCCAGGCATTACCAATCCACACCTTTAATCACTCTGGCAGTACCCATACACTCCTGCAATCACCCAGATATTACTACTACAGTCTTGCAATCACCCAAGTATTACCTATGCACTCCTTCAATCATCCAGACATTACTCCTCCACTTATAGAATCACCCAGACACTAACCATGCACTCATGCAATCACTCAGGTATTACCCATGCACTCCTGCAATCACCCACACATTAGCTCTACAGTCATGCAATCACCCAGACATTAGCCATGCATTTACAAAATCACCCAGACATTACCCATGCACTTACAAAATCACCCAGGCATTACCAATGCACTCCTCCAATGACCCATGCTGCTGGTATTTCACGCGCGCTGACCACTTCTCAGTTGTTAGAGACTTTGGCTGCAATTGTTTGCTGTTTTAAACCACGTTTTATTAACCGAATTAAATTGCACTTTGTTTTTAAAATAATTACCTGATTCTCGCCGCATTTTGCTCTTCTGAGTCGCTTTCTGTTCCACCGCAGCTGGTGCTGTTTGTGTGGAGAAAGCGTGTGACTCACTTCTGCTTTAGGCAGGTTAGCGTTTCAGATTCCTGCATTGTAACGCCTTTAAAATCAATGCTGCAATGGACGCGCAGCGGATCAGATGCTGGTATTTCACGTGCGCTGACCACTTCTCAGTTGTTAGAGACTTTGGCTGCAATTGTTTGCTGTTTTAAACCACGTTTGATTAACCAAATTAAATTGCACTTTGTTTTTAAAATAATGACCTGATTCTCGCCGCATTTTGCTCTTCTGAGTCGCTTTCCGTTCCACCGCAGCTGGTGCTGTTTGTGTGGAGAAAGCGTGTGACTCACTTCCGCTTTAGGCAGGTTAGCGTTTCGGATTCCTGCATTGTAACGCCTTTAAAATCAATGCTGCAACAGACGCGCAGCGGACGTGCGCAGCGTGCGTGCTGCTGGCGCGCTGAAGGCGCGCCTAAGGCAAGCCCGTCTGCGCCCGTCCGCGTCCGACCGCGGCCAGAGGCCAGGACCCCTGGTCCAAAATTGGTCTATACTAAGGAAGAAGTTAGTATGATTAAGTATACATCCCACATGCCGCCCCTCCCGGACTCCGTTGCGGAGCAGCTTTGGTCAGAAAACCTGCTAGCAGGTAGTAGGAACCTTCCGCTGACCTGTGTGCCAGCTCCGATGCCTAAAGGCACATGCCCAGAGATACCCTATAACCTAAACATTGCTCTGCTAAACACCCGGTCCCTCACTAAGCATAGTCTAGAAGTATTTACGCTACTTCAGGAGGGGGAGTTTGACTTCCTCGCTCTATCAGAGACAAGGCTAGAGGATTCTTCAGGGCCTGATATAGTGGCCTCTCTTCCTCCTGAGTTCAGTGCCTTGACCTGTAATCGGCAGGGAAATAAAAGGGGAGGTGGAGTTGCCATTCTCACACGCAGGATATTTGCGGCTGAGAAAATATTGGAGGAGAGCCTGGATGGGGCTGAGGTTCTGGGGATAAAGCTGGGACTTACATCCTCGTGTCTGATAGTGGTAGTGGTATACCGCTCCCCCCGGCTAACTCCACTTTTCAATGATCTGTTTCATGAAGTCATGAGTGATCTGTGCTCTAGATATCAACAGATCCTGGTTCTTGGGGATTTTATCTATCATTGGGACCGGACACCAAGAGATTGTGCAGCTAACAGGTTCGATGAAGCCATGACTATGCTGGGGTTGCACCAAATTGTAGAACTCCCCACACACGAAAAGGGCCATATTCTGGACCTTATCTGGACCACGTCATCAGCTATCCTACATACTGATTGCAGACCATGCAGTTGGTCTGATCATTCCTTGATCAGCCTTATACTCCCTATAGACAGCCCCCCCAAACACGTATCGGCAGGATGGAGGGTGGAACGGAACTGGTGTAAGATTGAAGACACCAAGTGGAGGGAGATGTTAAACCAGACAATACGCCCTGGGCCCCAGTCTGGGGACCTGGACTTGAAGTATGAGGAATTGCTAGATCAGTTGAGGTCAGTCTTTGACGAGATTGCCCCCATCCATAGGGTAAGGATAATGAACAGCACGAAGGGAGCCCCATGGTACACACAAGAACTGAGAGGGGAAAAACAAGTTCTCCGTCAGTGTGAGCGACTCTGGCGGAAATGTCCCGATCCTGAGTCGAAGGACGTGTATAAAGAAAAATTGGCCCTGTATAAGGCCTCAATTACTAGAACTAAGTCTACCTATTATGAAGCCAGGATCAGCGAAGCGACAGACACTCAGAAAGAGACATTTAAGGTACTCGGGGAACTGAGTCGTCTGAAAGAGCCAAAGATAGTCACTAGTCAGGCTGAGTGCGATAAGATGCAGGATTTCTTTTTAACTAAGGTTGAAGACATTATTGCGAATATAGGCAACACACGTCTCACCCCCTGCTCTTTGGTAGTGGAAGACCCACCTGCCTTTCAGGGTACTGTCCTCTCAGCGTTCCCTTCACTCGAACCACATGACTTAGCTCACTTTATGGCTAAAGTAAAGTCAGGGTCACCTGAGGACCCTTGCCCGCCGAAGGTGTTCAAAACCATCATCCCAGTGATTGAGGCTGAGGTGTTGTCTCTACTAAATCTATCCCTGGCAACAGGAAGAGTACCACAGAAATTTAAGGAAGCCTTGGTGATCCCGTTACTGAAGAAGGCAGGGGCGGACACCAAGATCCTTAAAAATGTTACACCTATTTCTAGACTCCCTTTCCTGGCTAAAGTTCTTGAACAACATGTTCTTCGAGTACTTTCGGCCTTTGTAGAACAACACCAGTTGCTACATACCAGGCAAGCCGGCTTCAGGGAGCACAACAGCACTGAGTTGGTGATGCTCTCAGTGCTGGATGACTTGCGGCTTGCAGCCGACAAGAAGACCCCCACAGCCTTAATCCTCTTGGACCTCTCAGCCGCATTCGACACGGTGAACCACGTACAGTTGTTGGCCCGTGTCCAGCGGCTGGGAGTCTCTGGGATGGTCCTCCAATGGATTACTTCCTTCCTGGAGGATCGGTCCCAGAGAGTCCAAGTGGGAGATTGTACATCTAGGCAGGGCAGCCTACAATGGGGGTCCCTCAGGGCTCTGCGTTGTCTCCTTTACTTTTTAATATCTACCTGCAGCCTTTGATAGACGCACTAGCTAAAACAAGCTGTCAGTGTTTAATTACGCCGACGACACCCAGCTAATTGTGCGTATTGACAGCGCTCCCGCCGCTCAGGGTAATGTCCAGAACATCCTCCGTTTCACCATGAACTGGATGACCTCTAACTCCCTAAAGGTAAATCCAGACAAAACATAAGTACTGGCTGTGACTACAGGGGTTTCGCCCTGGTCCAGTCTTTATTGGCCCCACGAGCTAGGCACCACTCCAATCCCGGTGCCAGCAGTGAAGAGCCTTGGCATAAAGCTGGACACTGGACTAACCCTAAAAAATCAGGTTTCTGCTGTCGTAGGGAGTTGTGTTGGCCTGATGCGGCAACTCCGGAAATTGGTGACCCTGTTGTCTTTCTCCACCATGCAGACTGTTGTGACGGCACTAATCTTGTCACGCTTAGATTATGGCAATGCAGTCTACATTGGGCTTCCCGATATACTTCTGGGGAAGCTACGAGTGGTCATGAATGATGCGGCAAGGCTGATTTTTAGGTTGCCAAGAAGTGCCCATGCTGGCCCTCTGCTGCAGCAGCTCCACTGGCTTCCCATCAAACAAAGGATTAAATTCAAGGGGCTGTGCATTGCTCACAAGACCCAGTTTGGAGAGGCACCCAAATACATCAAAGATCGCCTAAGGCCCTATGTGCCTGGTCGCACCCTTCGGTCATCAGATTCCTGTCTGTTAGCTTGCCCACGCTTTAACAGAACGACCCTAGTGGGCCGGGCATTCTCTGTCACCGTTCCCCAGATTTGGAATAAACTGCCTGACGGTATGCGCAAGGAAAGCAGGCTACTACCATTTAGGAGGAGACTTAAAACCCTTCTGTTTACAGAGGCGTTAAGTTAAGCTCACTCTGATGCAGGTCGTGGATAGCTGCACATGGGGATACTGGACCTCTGATTCATGTTGCAGCGCTTAGAGACTTTCCGGTGATAGGCGCTCTATAAATGAACTCTAACATAACATAACATAACATAACCCAGGCACAACTCATCCACTCATGCAATAACCCAGACACTACCCATGCACTGCTCCAATCACCCATGCACTACCCATGCACTCCCCCAATCACCCAACCAGAACCTATGCACTCATCCAATCACTCCGCCAATACCCAAGCACTTATAAAATCACCACGCACTACCCTTGCACTCCTCCAATCACCCAGGCACTACCCATGCTCTCATGCAATCATCCAGGCATTACCCATAAACTCATGCAATCACTCAGGCATTACCCATGCACTCTTCCAATCACCCATACATTACCTCTGCACTCATGCAATCTCCCAGGCATTACCATGCACTTACAAAATCACCCAAGCAATACCCATGCACTTACAAAATCACCCAGGAATTACCAATGGACTCCTTCAATCACTCAGGCACAACTCATCCACTCATGCAATAACCCAGACACTACCCATGCACTGCTCCAATCACCCAGACACTACCCATGCACTGCTCCAATCACCCATGCACTACTCATGCACTCCTCCAATCACCCAGCCAGTACCCATGCACTCATCCAATCACTCTGCCACTACCCAAGCACTTATAAAATCACCACGCACTACCCTTGCACTCCTCCAATCACCCAGGCACTACCCATGCACTCATGCAATCATCCAGGCTTTACTCATAAACTCATGCAATCACTCAGGCGGTTGTATGTTGGAACAACGAGTTCCACAACCATGACTTCCCTAACAACGAGGGCGCAACCACGACCTCGTCTAAACCACAATTTTTTTTACCACGCATTCCTTTACCACGTTTTTTCGTGTTAAAAAAATGCGTGTTAAAAAAAATGCTTTTCTACTACTACTCCGATCCCCCCAAACCCTCCTGCCCCTTCAAAATGAGTTCGCCCCACACCCTTTTAACAAACACTAAAAACGAATCCCAAACCCCTACCCCATAAAAACGAACTCAACCCCCTTATTACTAATTCTCCCCTCTTAAAAATAATCACGATCACCCCCACCTCCTAAAAACGAACTCAAACCCTTTTATTCTAATTCCCCCCACACCATATAAACAAACATAGCCCCATAAAAACTAATCCCAAACCCCCACCCCCTAAAAACGAAATCAACCCCCATAAAACTAATTCCCCCCACCCTATAAATAATCACGATCACCCCCAACTCCTAAAACCAAACTCAACCCCTTATAAACTAATTCCTCCACCTTAAAATTAAATACGATCATCAACGCCCCCTAAAAACGATCTCTTCTATCTACAAACTAATCCGTCCCACACCTTCTAAACTAACACGATCACCCAAACCCCCTAAAAACTAAACCTAAACCCCTCAAAACTAACCCCAAACCCCTCCACCCCCCTTAAAATTAACCCCTCTTACCTGTTCCTCTGCGACTGCGACGCTCCCCCAAACTCCGCCCTGCCCGAACACTAGACCGAATCAGCCTTAACCACGCACATGTGTGGTTAAGGCTGAGTCGTTGTTCGGGCAGGGCGGAGTTCCGCTTTCGTGACTCCGGAACTCGTTGTTCCGGAGTCGTTGTTCAGGATGTTTCCCCACTCAGGCATTACCCATGCACTCTTCCAATCACCCACACATTAGCTCTACAGTCATGCAATCACCCAGACATTAGGCATGCATTTACAAAATCACCCAGCCACTACCCAAGCACTTATAAAATCACCTCGCACTACCCTTGCACTCCTCCAATCACCCAGGCACTACCCATGTAGTCATGCAATTATCCAAGCATTACCCATAAACTCAAGAAATCACTCAGGCATTACCCGTGCACTCTTCCAATCACCCATACATTACCTCTGCACAGATGCAATCTCCCAGGCATTACCCATACACTTACAAAATCACCCAAGCAATACCAATGCACTTGCAAAATCACCCAGGCATTACCAATGCACTCCTCCAATCACCCAGGCACAACTCATCCACTCATGCAATAATCCAGACACTCCCCATGCACTGCTCCAATCACCATTGCACTACCCATGCACTCCTCCAATCAGCCAGCCAGTACCCATGCACTCATCCACTCACTCCACCACTACCCAAGCACTTATAAATTCACCACACACTACCCTTGCACTCCTCCAATCACCCAGGCACTACCCATGCAGTCATGCAATCATCCAGGAATTACCCATAAACTCATGCAAACACTCAGGCATTACCCATGCACTCTTCCAATCACCCATACATTACCTCTGCACTCATGCAATCTCCCAGGCATTACCCATGCACTTACAAAATCACCCAAGCAATACCTTTGCACTTACAAAATCACCCAGGCATTACCAATGCACTCCTCCAATCACCCAGGCACAACTCATCCACTCATGCAATAACCCAGATACTACCCATGCACTCCTCCAATCACCCAGGCACTACCCATACACTCATGCAATAACCCAGGCACTACCCATGCACTCATCTAATCTCCCTGGCACTACCCCTGCACTCATGCAATCAGCCACGGACTACCAATGCACTCCTCCAATCATTCAGGCACTTCTATTACACTCATCCATTCCCTCAAACAGTACCTAAGGAAGTGATGCATGCACTGACGTACTACCCATTTACTCATGCAATCACCTACGCACTACCCATATATTTCTCCAATCACTCACGCACTACTGCTACACTCATGCAATCACTCTGGAAATTTTTCTATTTTTAACCAGTTTATGTTTTTCCATAAGAACCCCTTTTCTTTTTTTATAAAACATTTTTGTATTTTTAAAGATTTTTGTTTTTTGTGTGTTTTTGACTTTTTTTTTTAAATAAAAATAAAAATCAACAGACCAACATCAGTAGTTGTAAAAAACAGGAAAAAGAAGAATGTAAATGACAGGAAAAAAAATTAACACTTGTGTGCTTTGATTGCATTGACAATAACATCAAGACATTGCTCCGCAACACACAGTTTTGCATTGCATTTGGAGCAGTTAATGGACACATCCACCAGCTCTGGAACAATGTGTGGCCGAGGTGAAGCTGGAAGTCCTGCATCGGATGTTGATGGGGCATTATTGGCAGCCAGGGTAGCTTGTTCGTTTTTCTCCCGCCGCATGATTTCTTTTGCCAAACGAACAGGATGCATAGTTTCTAGGTGTTTCTTCATAGAAGAAGTTCTGCACAAGTACTTCTTCTCCGAACCTCTGGAAAGTACTCTTTGGCAGATAGTGCAGGTGACTTTCTTGGCGTTCACTTTCTTTTCACCCTCTGGCACTGAAAAGAAAGCCCAGACTACACTCTCTTTTCGTTTTTTTACTGGCTCTTCCACTTCCTCAGGCTCTTCTTCAACATCTTGGTCAGGATGACTGGATGCCATATTCCTCAAAAAAAGCCAAACACTCCAAAAATCAAATCAAATCCAGCAGCCTACAAAAAATAGGTCTTGCTAGGAAGACAGACAAATAATAAGGGAAATAAAATAGGTGTTGGATCCTCCCTTTAAAAGAATGAAAATGATTTAAACCAATCAGAAGCTTTCTTTTCAGGTCACATGGAGTCACGTAGGGTGCACGCACCCGTCGATTACCCGTCCCGCATCCGTAAAATTTCGTATACATAATTATAAAGTAGAAATAGATGTTTATATAATATTTTAAAAAGTATATTAGTGAAAGTGTTTATACAATTCTGATATTTGAACTTTGTATAGTGATATTTACCACTTTGAAAATACGTTGCGCAGTCATGAAATTTCTTACAGTTAATAGTAAACTAAAATATACTGTTTATAAATTATTTTCTAAAATATATTAGTGAAAGTCTTTAACCAAAACCGATATTTATAATTTCTACAATGATGTTTCATACTTTTAAAATTATGCCGGAGTCGCGACCCCAGCACAACTCTGGAAACGCGTCAGCGCACCCTTAAACTGCGCACCCATCGTGAAGGTTCGCGCAGGGTGCGCGACCCCTGTGTAAAAATAAAAAAAATTAAAAAGCATAACAATACAATAAAACAACTTTCATAGTATTAAAAGCATTATTTCAAGTAAATATAAATTTAAGTTGGACGTATAAATAACAAAGTATATTTTTAGTAGTGTATTATATATGTATTTTAAAAGAGTGATTTTAATTGTAGAAAAAGATTTTAGATAAACGAAGTATAATTTAAAAAAGAAAAGTTCAAAAATATATTTCCAATCATTTTTAAAAAGAAGGAATTCTAAAAACACTTACAAATATCGTAGAAAATGTAAGTTTAAAATAATTATATAGTTAAGATTTAGCATTTGAAAAACCTTTGAAATTCACTGAAAAAACCATAGGTTTCAGGAACGTTATAGTTAGAAATTAGCATTTAAAAAACCTTAGATTTTCACTGAAAAAAACACAGGTTTCAGGGACGTTATAGTTAGAAATTAGCATTTAAAATACCTTTGAAATTCACTGAAAAAACCACCGGTTTCAGAGACATTATAGTTGGTTGGACATTTTACTCGTACAAAACCAGTGAAATTCGGCTGTTATAGTTAGTTCAGCTAACTATAACTCGCGCCCCCGCAATGCACTGCTGATGACGTCACATATTACATCATTCATGACATGGTCAGTGACATCACTGATGACATCACTGATGACATCTCAAATGACATCACTGATGACATCATCACGTGACAATCTGATGCACCTTCTCACACCCTAATATAACCTTTGATACACCCACTCTAAAATACAGACTACCATTTTTGAAACTATACACACACCAATACCAGTTACTACATAACCACTCACTGATTCCTAGGTATACACACACATCCACTTATTCACCTATACAGTCACTCATACATGCAGTCACTCATCAATATAGCACTATCATATGCACTTATGCACCTATAGAGACACTCACACCACCACTCACCCATACAGTTACTCCCACACCTAGTCAGTCATGCAAAGAATCAATCACACTCCCATTTACTCACCAATACAGTTATACACACACCACCTCACTTATTCATACATATACTAAAACATACTTACTCTCTTATACAATCACTGATACAAGCACACACTCATCCATACAGCCACTCTCACAATCACTCACTCTCACATATAGTCATTTATATACTCCAACGCTCACATATACTGCCTTTCACATATGTAGATACTCACACATGTACCACTGAGACATCCATTCACTCACCAACACAGCCATACACACACTCACCCACCCATACAGCCCCTCACAGACGCACTCTTGAACCCATACACCCAGTTAATCACCCACTCACACATCCATGCAGGGAGTAGCATACCCCCCACCCACCCACACAGACACTCAGGCACCCATACAGATACTCAGACAATCAATCAATAACCCATATAGACACTCATGTAGCTACTCACCAACCCAGGCAGCCGCTTACACACCAACTGACAGACTGATACAGACATTTAAACAGTTTAGTCACTAACCCATGCATTCACTAAGACACGTTTAATCACTCACTTATACAGACAGTCACGCACCTACTAAATGATACATTCAGACACTTATACACCCACTCATTCTTCAATACACCTTGGCATATATGTTAAACATATTTAAACGTTACAGAAACACACAGTCACTGGATGATGTCATCAGTGATGTCATTTGAGATGTCATCAGTGATGTCACTGACCATGACATGAATGATGTAATATGTGACATCATCAGCAGTGCATTGCTGGGGCGCGAGTTATAGTTAGCTGAACTAACTATAACAGCCAAATTTCACTGGTTTTGTACGAGTGAAATGTCCAACTAACTATAATGTCTCTGAAACCGGTGGTTTTTTCAGTGAATTTGAAAGGTTTTTTAGTATTAAATCTGTTTTATTGACGGAACACAAACAGAGATATATTAGCAAGACGCCTACAACCCAGCGGGCCGGCTTGCCATCAATCGTTTATATCCACAAGACACAAATCAAAGCAGACAACCCTATTTTAACACAGCATGTCGCCTACAACCCATCAGGGCCGGCCGCGTTCAAAAGAGAGGGAGGTGAAGGATTGAAACCATCAGGTGAAGGCATGGACAGGCGGGCTAGACCCTCGGGGAGCAGGGAGTCCATGTCCGTGAAGAAGTGACCCGCTAGGGCCCGTAGGCTCTAATAGGCGTTCCATAATTAAACAAGAAACAAGACTGTGAAATAACATAAAACAATAAAGAACCACAAACCCCATCCCACCCCCACCCCCTCTCCTCAGTGAGCTTGGGAGCAACTAGAAGCACATGTGGCATCCAAAGGGCCGCGCAGTGACAATGTGGGCCCCAAGGCCAGCGGGGAGCCAAGGTTAGCCGGACCCATGCTTATGAGGTGGCCGCAGTGGTATCCGGGACTAGTTTCAGGATACGGAGGTATTGGGGGCATGACAGTTCACGAAATTCAGTGGAGAGAATAGACAAAAAAGGGGCCCAGATTTCAGCATAGTCCTTGTCCTTCCCCGCCGCCACCATGGAGAGTCTCCATCGCCAGTAGATTCCATAATTGGTGTAACCAGTGTGTGTGGTCGGGTATCTTGTCAGATTTCCACCTTGACAATATTACCCTATGCGCAGCGTTCAGTGCAAGGGCCATCTGCCACCCCCTAGTCGAGCGTAAGGGAAAGGTTAGCGTGCTGGGAAACCCCAGGAGTGTGTAGGCAGGAAGTCGGGGGATGGTAGTGCTGAAGGCCAAGTCGATGTCGTCCAAGATTTGTTCCCAGTAGCGAGTTAATTTGGGGCAGTGCCAGAGTAAGTGTATAAGTGTCCCGGGATTACCGCACCCCCTCCAGCAGAGACCGTTGCATTGGGTTTGCCACTTGGAGAGCCTTTCTGGGGTGTAGTACCAATAGGTAGCAATTTTAAAAGCTGTCTCGGTGTAGCTCGAGGAGTACGCAGTGTGGTCCACCCGAAAAAATATGTCTTCCCATTCCTTATCTGACAACACGCGCCCCAGCTCTGCCTCCCAGCGCTTCTGCCCGGCAGTGCGAGATCTTGTGGGTGTTGAGTTAAGAAAGGAGTAGATTTCGGAGATAAGGCCTTTATCATCTTTTTTATTAAGTATCCATTTCTCGAACGGCTTCATTGGTCGGCAGGCTAGGGGACGCGTCCCAGCTGAAGAAACCCAGTGAATTAACTGGGAGTGTAGATAGATGTCCGTGTCAGGTAAGTTATATTCCGACTGCAGTTCCTTAAAGGGTAGTAGGCCCTGGATATCATATAGGTGTCCTATACGCTTGCAACCTTCTGCAATTCAGTGTGCCGCTGCCTTGTCGGCCATTCCTGGAGGGAAGGCCGGATTTGAAAAAAGCGGAGTCAGAGGGGAAGGAAATGAAGTCAGGTTTGCCTTCCGTGAGACTCTGTCCCAGGCAAGCATCGTGGGCCGAGTGACCGGTGAGGAATAGAGCCCCCAAGCGCGAGCAGACTTGGGCAACCAGGCGTCCCGCCAGATATGATGGCCAGCTACCGTCTGGTCCATGAAGACCCAGTATTTCTCCGTCATAGGACGGTTCCATTCCACAATGTAACGTGTGAGGGAAGCAAGGAAATACCGAGTGATGTTTGGGAATGCTATCCCTCCATACTTCTTGGGGCGTTGGAGCTGGGCCTTGGATATTCGCGGTGAGATCGGGCCCCAAACAAAGCCCTCGATCGCTGTCTGTATCTGTTGGAGGATGCGTGGCGGGGGTTCTAGCGGCAAGGTTTGAAACAAGTACAGGGCTCGTGGTAAAACATTCATTTTATTCGCGGATAATCTCCCAAACCATGATAGGGGTAGGCGACGCCAACGCTGGAGGTCCGCACGGACCCGGGATAGCAGAGCAGCGTAGTTTACCTCCGCTGTTTTCGTCAGGCTCTTGTGAAGGGTCAGGCCTAGGTACCCGAGTCCCCCGGACACCCAGTCAAAGGGGAAGCGGAGCCGGAGGGCCGCTTCTGTGTGTTGGCTAGCGGTAATATTATGCACCTGGGATTTCTGCTTGTTAATTTTAAACCCAGAAAACTGACTAAATGTCTGGAGGTCCTGTATGATGGCTGGTAATGAGGATGTGGGGTGAGCAATTGAGAAGATGTCATCTGCATATAAGTTAATGAGGTGGCGGTCCAAACCAAAGGGGATGCCCTGCGCAAGGGGGTTATCACAAAGTCGCTGAGCCAGGGGCTCCATGTATAGAGCGAAAAGCAGGGGGGAAAGGGGGCAACATTGCCTCGTTCCCCGACCCACTTCAAAGTGCTCAGAAAGTAAGCCATTGACTCGAACCGCCGCTCTGGGGGTGCTATAAATGCTCGCAATGCAGCTTCTGAACCGGGGGCCCATCCCAAAGCGCTCCAGAGTAGCAAAGAGATACGGCCAATGCACCCTATCGAAAGCCTTCTCCGCGTCTATTGCCAAGAAAAGAGCTTCCTCCTTGGACCGCTGGACCTTGTTGATGAGATGGCAGAGGCGTTTGGTATTGTCTCCACATTGGCGCCCCGTAATGAAGCCCGATTGGTCGGGATCGACGAGGCCCGGCATAAGGGGGTTCAACCTATGCGCCAAAATACTGGAGAATAACTTTGCGTCGATATTCAACAAGGAAATCGGCCGGTAGGAGCCACAGCGGTCAGGGTCCTTGCCCGGTTTGAGAATAACTGAGATGGACGCCTGTAGCATAGAAGGGGCAAGCGATCCCGTGTCCGCAAACGAGTTAAAAAGGCGGGTGAGTAGCGGAGCGAGTTCAGTGCAGTAGGTTTTATAAAAAAGGGCACCCAAGCCATCTGGACCCAGGGCCTTTTGTAACTTCAACCGGGCTATCGCCGAGATAACTTCCTCAATGCGAATGGGTGCCTCCAGGGCAGCAGCGTCCCCCTCAGGCAGGGGTGTGACCGCTGTGTCCCTCAGGTACTCAGTTGGGTCTGACAACAAGGAGGGGTCGGCCATATAAAGTGAGTGGCGGAAGGACGAGACATTTGGGTGTCATCCGTGACGAGTAGGCCGGACGCGTCACGCAGCGACTTAACCGAGTGTGCTTCTTGCTGGCTGCGCAGGCAATGTGCCAACATACGACCCCCTTTATTGGAGCCGATGAAATACTTATGTTTCAGGCGGATCACAGCATGCTCAGCCCGATCAAGATCCAAACGGCGTAGTTGAAGGCGCTCCCTTTCTAGTTGCCGCCAGATGCGATGGGCGCCTGTGCGTTTATGTATTGCCTCCAATTCTTTGACGGAGGCCTCGAGGTCCGCACATTTCACCCGTCTAGACTTGTTCTCATAGGCGGCTTTTGCAATAAAGGCACCTCGCACCACCAGCTTCAGCGCTTCCCATACCGAGGTAAGTGGAGTGTCAGTCCTGTCGTTAATCGTTATATAGTCCGCAATGCAGCGCCAAATGTCAGTAACTACGCTAGGGGATCGGAGCAAGGAGTCGTGAGCGCGGAGTGAAAGCCGAGCCTGCAGAGGGGAAGTGCAGCGCTAGGGTAATGTGTGTGTGATCCGAAAGGGCCCATGTCTCGATGGTAGACTCCGTAACCAGGGCCCAGGGTGCTGGAGTAACGAGGAGGTAGTCAAGACGGGCATATGTTTTATGTGCGGCCGAGTAATAGGAAAAATCTATCTCAGTGGGGTGCAAACAGCGCCAGGCGTCCCGCATCCCAACCTCCTGCAGCCAATCTCCACCATTCACTGATAGGGCACCAGCGCCGCCTGTGCGTAAGCCAGAGCGATCCTGTTCCCCATTCATTACAAGATTAAGGTCGCCTCCTATAACTACCGCAGGGTCCGGGGAATGCAGCACCTCAGCACAGGCCTCTAGCAAAAACTTCTCAGGGCGATTGTTAGGGGAGTAGATGGAAGCTACAGTACAATAAGAGGAGCCTACATGAAGCTGCAGCGCTAGTAGGTGCCCCTTAATTTCCGAGACCGTCCCCACCACAGAGCCCCTAAAGTGTTTGGCGATCAGGACTGCCACTCCTCCCCTCTTACTGGCGGTAGAGGACCAAAACTGGAGAGGGAAGTGACTATGCCGCATACGATGGGTGTCGGCCTGTAGCAGGTGAGTTTCTTGAATGAGGCAAATGTCTCCTCCTGAGTGTTCTAATAGGGACAAGACCGCCTTCCGCTTGACTGGATTGTTAAGGCCTCGGGCATTGAGACTGACTATTTTAAGATCCAGTGGGGTGGAAGGGGAAACAGGGAGCTATGTGGGAGCACGCGCTGTCCTGCAGTGAGAAGGGGGCCTTGCGCAGGTAGCCAATGTACGTATCAGCAGGAAAAGACACACTGAGGAGAGAACCCACCCTAATCCAAAAAACAAGAAAAAACATCAAAAAAGAAACATGAGTAGAGTCCGTCAGAGTAAGGAAAGTCCAGCAGGATGGGCCCGACACACCGTCACGGCCCAGAACGGGTCCGAGACGCTGCCGCCTACCTGCAGAGAGGACGTCCAAGAGGACCATAGGCTGCCCATGCCGTCCCCCCGGCACCCCTCTGGGAGCCCATTCCGGAACCATCAATATCACGTCTCATGGAGTGGCTGGACGCTCGGATGCTTGCGAGAGAGTGGCTATGACCGCCTCTCGCTCCTTAACTCTCGTGGCCTGATCGGGCTTCTTGACAGGAGTTGCCTTCCCTACTCGCTGCCAACCCTCATTATGACGAGGGCGAAACACCTTAGACCGCTCTCCTTCCTCCACCTGGCCGGCACTCTCGAGGCCAAGGATCTCCAGCGCTTCAGTGAGTGAGCGAATCTGCAGCAGCTTGCCTCCGTGCTTAAAGATGAGACGGAAGGGGTGACCCCAGGAGTAAGGGATATTCTGCTCGCGAAGATGTGTGGTCACCACTTTGAACTCCCGGCGTTTAAAGAGTGTGGAAGCCGCCAAAGTCTTGATATATGGCGAGTTGTTGGCCGCGGAACTGTATAGGTTGGGCCTCCCTTGCTTTCCATATGATACGCTCCTTCAACTGGAAATCATGGATGCACACAAGTATGTAAGGCGGGGATGCTTTGCTTCCGCGGGGGAGTCCCACTCTATGAGCTCTGTCCATTTGTATGTCAGCCTCTCCATCTTCGCCCAAAATTTGCTTGATTAGAGCCCCGACATAGGCTCAGAGGTCTTCTCCTTCTTCTCTCCACGGTATGCCTCTGATCCGTACATTGTTCCGCCTTGACCGGTTTTCCAAATCCTCAGCGCGGGCCTGAAGATCTAAGTTCTGCTCTTGGAGGCACAGCATATTCTGTTGCAAGTGATGGATCTCTTCATCTCTGCTCACATCATGCTCCTCAAGGGTCGCCACTCTCTCACCGATTTCATCTACATCGCGATGTACCTCTTTTAAGTCTGCTGCAAGCTGGTTCCGGAGGTCCTGGATATCATCTTTCATGACCGTGAACAGCTCTACCATGAACGCCTTAGTAGCCGGCGAATCGTCCCCCTCCATCGGCCCAGGAGCTTTCTCACCCGAGGACAAGGCCTGCCCCGTCTGCTTCAGTAGGAGCTCCTTCAGCGACTTCTCCTTTCTTGAACGTGCTGCCGCCATGGCATGGGACGCGAATCGTTGGTGCCGAGCAGTCGGCTCCCGCCCCGGGCACCGCAGACGCCGGAGTAGGAGCTGTACAGCACCTGCGTAGTATAGGTGGGCCCCACGACACCGGCCGCTGCGCCTCCAAAGCCTCTCAGCGGAGTGGGGGCCGCGCTAATCCAGGGAGGCTTGTCGGCTCGTCGTCAGCAGAGGAACCCCAGGGAGGCCCGCGTGTGCAAAATGTGGTCTATCCGCCGAACTGCGGACCGATGGGGCACACCCCAGCCTCTCTCTCAATACCACTGGGCCCGGAGTCCACCGTCAGTTACCACTCCCCGGGGACAGCCGTGGGCAATCTGCAGGTGCAAGGGACCCCAGTAGGCCGACTCCCCGGGGCGCTAGTCCATTGCATCGACGCCTAAGAAGCCTCCGGGTCTGCCAAGCACTTGTGCTGCTGTGAGCGCCAGCGAAGTGCTGCACTCGGGCCCAGTCCTCGTCATGCAGCAGTGCGACGGCCGACAGCGCAGCGGGTACAATGCCACTCACCCCAGGCACCGCGTTGTCTCTCAGTGTCCCCCACAGCCCGCACCGCTCCACGCAGGGTCCACAGGCTGAGCACACCGTCCGCCGACCTGCGGACCGCTAGGCCTTACCAGAGGCCCACCACACTTACACAGGCCAGGACAGGTACCACCACCGCCGGGGCTGAAAGTCACGGGGGGCAGGTACACAGCAAGCAGCAATGTCTTCGCCCCACGCGGAGCTGGGGACAGCTGGTCGCAGGGTCCACGGGCCGAGCACACAGTCCGCCGAACTGCGGACCGCTAGGCCTCATCTGAGGCCCACCACATCCACTCGGGCCAGGACGTGCTCCTCTGACGCCGGGGCAGAAAGTCGCGGGGCAGGTTCACAGCCGCCAGCAGCGTCGTCGTCCCACGCGAAGCTGGAGGCACCCGTCGGTCCCACCGCGCGGCCCGCCGCAGGCTCCCCCCAGGGCCCAGCAGGACCTGTGCCGTGGGGCTGCGAGCAGCCCACAGGGGATCACGGGCAGTCCAGTGCGCTCCAGCCGGCGGCGGGTGTTTCGCAAAACGCAGCTCTCCGTCTCCCTGTAGGGCCTGGCACGCCATCACCGGCGATCGCCCGTGACTCAGCGCTGCATCAGGGTCTCGCTGCCTGCACCCATCAATAGTCGCTCTCCCGGCCTAGGCCCGGGTCTCGGCCGCAGCCGCCCGCGAGGTCGCCAGGGCCCTCACTGCTCCGGGGCTCTCTGGGCCGCCGCCGCCGCATCTGCAGGAGCGCTTCTCAGTTCAGGGGAGCCCTGCTGTGTGTCCGAGCCACTCCCGGTGCTCGCGCGGTCCGATGGCCCCAGGAAACAGGCGATAGAACAATGCTTAGATTCGGCGGTGCCGGAGGGACACGATCTTGCGTCCTACCGTGCCGCCATCTTGGACACGCCTCTGAAAGGTTTTTTAAATGCTCATTTCTAACTATAATGTCCTGAAACCTATGTTTTTTTCAGTGAATATATATATATATATATTTTTTATATGCTTTTAGGAAATAATGGATGTATTTTTATTTGTCTTATGTTGTATGCTGCTAGTATGATGGATTGTACTTTTATGTCCCTGGTGCCCGAAATAAAGAGATTTGATTTGATAAGATGTTATACACTCTGTAAAGATATGACACCATAGATAAAACCCAATATAAAAGGGATGGCCACATATCAATTGATTTGTTTTGACGGGGAGTGACCTCTCTGAAAATAGGTCTCTTCAGAGTGAATACTGTGTGGAGAAAAGTAATAAGTGATGTGTTTGGTATTGAACAGATGTTTTCATCATCAGATATGTTGAGGGTGACAGCTCTATGTACAAGAGTCTTTGCTATATAATTGGTGATGTGTTAGGTGGGGTAAAAGTGTTTTCGTGATAACCTGTGTGTAGGTTGCAAGCTATATATAAAATAGTCTATGATAACTAATAGGTGATATATTTTGTGGTGGTCTGGCCTCTCAGTGAAGAGTTGTGTTCAAGTGTAAAGCTGTTTGTTAACGTGGCTTGGTTAAGGTTTACTTTGTATTTGTGGGTTGGGTATTGATCGTCGGTGAAAAGGTCAATCCAGAGTGTACGTTCTGTCTTAAAGAGCATTTCATAATTAGTAAGATGTTTTCTGTTGTTTGAGACTGACCTCATTTTGTATAATCAAACAAACATTATATTTTAGTCGCATGGGCGTCTTATACATACAACTGTTGCCCTAAATAAAGCTTTGCATGAAGAGGTCAGTCTCTCATTAGATATATTAAGTATTAATAGGCTGAGCTGTTTCTACATACAAGTCTGTCTCTGAATACTACTCAGACTGAACACTTTAGTCACCCACCACACATCATTTACTAATAGGCTAAGACTCTTTTACATTGAGCCGTCTCCCTAAATAAAGCTCTGCATGAAGTAGCCAGTCCCTTACTAGAAACATTATCTTTTAGTAGGCCAAGTGTCCTGTATGTAGAGATGTTCCCCTAAAGAAAACTAAGCATCAAGAGGTCAGGACTTCAGCATATATACCACCTTTTACTATGCTGAGCCTCTTCTTCATAGATTTTTCTCCCTAAATAACATAACAGGTGTATTTGTAAAGCGCACGATTACCCGTAGGTGTCCTGGCGCTGAATAACAGATGTTTATTGTTACCCAACTCAATGGTACTCATTTTATCGACCTCAGATGGATGAAAGGCTGAGTGGACCCGCCTGGATTTGAACCTGTGACCATGAGGTCGAACACAGGACCCTGCAGTGGCTGCTTTAGTCCACTGAGCCACCAGACCCGGCTAAATAAAGCTGTGCAACAAGTGCCAATCCCCCACCAAATACACCTCACCTTTTAGTAGGCTGAACCTTTCCTACATACAACTGTTTCTTTAAACATAGCTCTACATAAAGAGGCCAGTGCCTCACTAGACATATTAAGTATTAATATGCAGAGCTCTCTCTACATATACATTTGTCCTTTAATACTGCTCACTCAGAACTCTCTAGTCACCCACCACACATTTATACTGATAGGTCAAGCCTCTTGTACATGGAGTGGTCTCCCTAAACAAAGCTCTGTAGGAGTAGCAGTCCACAACTAGAAATATTACTTTTTAGTAGGCTGAGCCTCCTGTAGTTACAGCTGTTCTCCTAAACAAAACTCATCATGAAGATGTCAGTCCCCCAGCACATACGCCACCTTTTATTATGCTGAGCTTCTTCTACATAGATTTGTCTCCCTAAATAAAGTTGTTCCAAAAATGCCAGTCCCCCATACAGCTATCTCGCTTCACAGAGTTTTTATGCTAGTAGCCGGTCCCCTGTTGCCCTTAGCACAGAATAAGACCCAGCCTCTTCTACATACAGCTCTAGCCTCTCCAAATTCAGCATTAACAGTGCAGAGTTTCAGCACATATATCACCTTTTTATATGGTGATATACTTTCACATACAGTTGTCTCCCTAAATAAAGCTGTGCTGAATTTGGCCACTCTTCCAGAAAACACAGATCACATCTTAGTAGGCCAGGCCTCTCTTTCAAACAACTGATCCCGTAAACAAAGATCTGGATGAAGAGGTCTGTCCATTACTAAACATATGAAGCAATAATAGACTATGGGCCTGATTACGAGCTTGACAGGCAGGGTTACTCCATTACAAATGTGACTGATTTCCCTTCCACCAAATTACAATTCCATAATATCCTATGAAGTTGCAATACGTTGGATGGGATATCCGTCATTTTGTGATGGAATATCCCATCTGCCAAACTCATAATCAGTCTCTAAGTTTGTTTCACATAGAGATTTGTCCCTGAATACTGTTCTGTGTTAAGTGTCTAGTCATCCACCATGCATAATATGTACTGGCAGACCAAGGCTCTCCTACATGAAGCTCTCTCCCTAAACAAATCTATGTAGCAACTGGCCAGTCCCTCACAATACACAGCACCATTTTTAAGGTACACCTTCTATATACAGCTCTTCCTAATCAAAATTAAGCATCATAAGCTTAGACTCTTAGCTCTTATAACATCTTTTAGTATGCCGAGCTATGGGTGCAATTACAACTGAGTTAGAGCTTGTGGAGGACCGAATAGATTCTGTTTAGAAACTGATTGAGATTTCCCCATCACAAAACAGAGAAAAGATTCCTGAAAACTATACAAATTTGTCTGTGGGATTAGAAAATTACTGATTCAAAGGATTCTCCAATAACAATTTATAACAATCAATCATATGGCAGGGCAAATTCACATAACCCATGTATTGTACACGACTCACTGAGCGAGAGTTACACAGCAATATCCAACAGTCCTCAGTCTAGTATGCCAAAATCACCGTCTACCAAAAAGAAGCAGGGAGAAGGGAAAGTCCAGCAAAGTCATACAAACAATATCTAAACCCGCTGCTCCTTGTAAATGCAGTGTGACTCAAACTGATCCTGTTCTCATGGCGGAATTGTTTGATACTTGTAAGCCCTTTTTTAACAAAGTGGAGAAAGTATTGAAGGACTTTTTTCTCGGGATCTCTGAGCATATAAAGTCTTTAGAAGATAAAGTCCAAGATTTAACCCAGACACAGAAAAAGCTTTTTCAGTCTCAATCCCAGGGCGAGTATGTTGACCATGTGACTGGGTCTTACCTTCAGCCTTAGAGCTCTGGTCCCACCTTTTTACATCATAGTGTGCCTCCATTTACTTCTACTCAAACTTCAGGTCATAACAACTCCAAGCTTCCTCAAGCACATTGCTCCATTCAAACTACGTACACATCTAGTACTAAGCTACATGTTTCTGTGAAAACTGGCTCTGTGGAACGTTTGCAATTACCCCCAGACAGCATTCCCATATGTCTTAGTGCTGGAAGGAGTTCCCCCAGTGAGTAAAGACGTAAATGAGGTTTGGTGGGGTTTAAAAAACAAAGTAGCATATTGGTGCAAAAAAAATGTGGCATGCCCGATGGACCTGGAAGACGAGATCCTTATGGTTCAGAGGGTTGGTTGGTTGGGAAATTGAATAAAGAATTTGAAGGATAACTGTATCCTAGTATATTTCAAAGACCCTTGGGTAATGAGTTCTTTGTTATATCTTCTTGACCATTTAGCCACCCAACAAGTTAAGATTCAAGCCCTTCCCTTGGTGATTTTTATCGACCCCCAATCCTGATGATCTCTGTACCTAATAGGCCCAGTTTAGTTGCAAATTCGGCTAATCTATCCATTCCCCCTTAGGTTACTGAAAATCATTTTTCTCCCTTGTCTGGACTGTTGGATATTGAATGACTGGATGTTTCACTGGCTCCTGGCCTGATTGGATCGATTCCCCTTTCTATTTCTGCTCTGGCTCTTGATCACAATCTTGATAGTGGAGCGTTGACTGACACAGATGTTATTCAAATGAATGATGATAGCCCTAAAGGTCTCTGCCTTATATCTTGGAATATTGTGAGGGTTCAACAGAAATAGACAAATGATGACGGGTTATCAATGATTAAAAATTATGACGTAGTATGTTACCAAGAGACTTGGGCCTTAAAAAACTTTAATATAAATGGTTTTCAATCTTTTTGTATGGCAGCTTCACCTTCTATGTCTGGCAGACCGAAGTGAGGTTTGGAGATTTTGATTTCCCTCAGTTGGAAGGATAGTAAAGTGTAAGAACTAATGTCTACTCCCTGTTGTTAAATTTGCTTCTTGTCCTTTTGTGATTTTGCAGATATATTATTAATTCACTTTCAATAAATTTTTTTAGTAAACAACCCACAGTTTTAATTGACAATGTTGATTGCTTTATTGCAGATTACATCCCAGAAGGCATGACGGGATGGCTTTTTTATGGATGGGAGATTTTAATATCCTGACTTGCCGGTTTTGTGACGATCACGTTTGAGGTCTCACAGATTGGCAAGGGGAAAATATCACTCACTTTATACACACCCCATAGGGGAATGCACTAAATCAGATTATTGTTAAATACAACTTGCTTTATTATCTGCTTTTTTTTAAAGAGGGCACCTCTCAACCACCCACTTTTGTAGGTAGAGGTAAAGGAAGTATTATTGATTCTATACAACTATCACCTGATCTAGCATCTTTATTATTGGACTCTGATATTCTTTCCTCTAATATAAGTGACCGCAACCCAGTTTCACTTCTCCTAAATTGCCCTCGCCGAAATGTTCAAAAGCCAGGATCCTCTTCTGATATCCAGGACTGCCCCAATAAGGGAGTCCGTATGAAAGGGGAAAAATAGATAATATCCAATTCTTTAAGGACTTATTAAAGGGAAATCAAGAAGAGGTGATGTGTTCTTTACCAGAAGAAGCTAAGTCTTAGGGCGTACTGGCTAGATATGAAGAACTGTGTAGCAAGGTATTAAGCATGTTGACCTTAAAGAGGACCAATAAGAGCCACCCTATTTATAAATGGCTCAACCCAACATGTACTACTGAGCTAAAACATTTGAAACTAGCAATTAACACCTCACTCCGTAATATTGAGAACATCAGATTGGCTAGGCATACCTACAAAGTAACTTTAGAGGGGGGAAAACAGGAGCTGAGAAGGAGGGCCTGGTATGATCTAGCCACTGCCACAGAGCTAGGGAATGACAGGGCATTCTGGGAAGTTATAAATCGGTCTTTCTTTTCTGGCAATAATAACTGCAGAACAGACTGCCATCTCCTCACTGAAGAGCGGGTGTCCCATTTCCCCAAAATGTTTCACCAAGAGGTTATTTCATTATCTCAGACACCACCCTTGAATGCAACCAACATAATTCCAGGCCTAGCATCCCTTTTAAGTGATTCCATTGCTGGTATCGAAGTGTCTAAAGCTATCCTTAGGTGTGCGGCCAGTAAGAATCCCAGCCCCAACAGAGTTCCCATAGATGTCTATAGACAGAATCCCATGTTTTGGGCCCCACTATTAACAAACGTGTTTTGAGCAGCAATTAGAGAAGGTCGCTTATCCTCATGAAGAAAGTCCATTATAATGCCAGTTTTAAAAAAGGTGTACAGAAACCAATCCTCTTGTTATCGACCCATCTTCATTTTGGACTCATCCATAAAGATTCTAGAAAGGATAATTCTCCAAAAATTGGAAGACTGGGTGGAGGCAAAACTTTTTCTTTCAGATGTGCAACATGGCTTCATCCCTGGAGTTGGTACCATTTAACAGTCGTTAAATCTAACACTGTTAATAGGGAAATATGAAAAAGCTAGAAGACGTTTGCTTCATATAGCATTTATGGACTTGCCAGTGCTTTCCACCTGGTAGACAGGGAGAGGCTTTGGACTCTGATCGAAGAGGGGGGCATAGAAAATTCCCTGATAGACCTCTTTAAGCAGATGCGCTGTGATACTACCACTGAAGTCAGATATGGCCAGAATGGAGAATGCACTCTGTTTTTTAGATCCAAACACAGAGTGGGATAGGGTTGCATTTTAGCCCCTTTTTTCTTTTTTATATTAATTCTCTTGACTCAGTGTTAAGTTCAAAAGGGAAGGATCAACCTAAGGTCAAAAATCACCCTGTCCCTCTCTTACTCTATGCGGAAGATGCAATCCTTCTTGCCCACACTGACAATTGTCTGCAGGTTTTATTAGATCTTTTTGACAAATTTATGGGCCATCTTAACTTAAAGATTAATCGACAGAAATCTATTATCCTGACCTGTGAACAGAGAAAAACAGGCACACAAATATATACTTTAGGAGAGACTGTCATTGCTCAGGTACAGAATTTTAACTATCTAACAGTTATGCTAGATGCCAATTTAAGATGGGACAAGCTTTTCATTCTGAGAGTTTTTAAATTTACAGGGGTAGTCAGTGCTATTTTTAACTTTGTGGAGAAACTTGCCATAAACCTAACAAAGAAATAATTATGCTGTATAAAAGTAAATGCCTCTCTATGGGTGTACACGGGGCAGGTGCGTGGGGACATATCAACACAATGAATTTGTAAACTGTCAAAGATAAATTCCTATGTAGGCTTTTAGCAACTCTCAGAAGCACCACACGTTTTATTATCCATTCAGAAGTTGGCCTCTCTTATCTGGAGGACATGGTGAAAATTACTCCTTTGCTCCTCTGGACAAAGACTTGGCATTGCCCTTTAACAAAATGTTCCCGCTTAGTGCTAGAGGACTGCACAAAACAAGACCATATGGTTTCCATTCCTTGGCTGACCTGCGTCAAGAAAACGTTTGTACAACTTGGTTTTCAAGCTTATTTTTTTGCCCAAGTGAAATAGACAATAATTCCAAGATAAAGGTAAAAGCTTTATTCTATGAACATAAAAAAGGTTGTTAGATGTTCCAGGATCTTATCATGGGAATTGATTCTCCACCACTTAGCAATTACGACTACACACAGGATGGAACCATACTTACTCTGGATTTTTAAACCTAAGCACAGATTTTACTTCTACTGTTTTAAACTCCTCACCGCGCACTTTCTGGTGGCCTTTCCAAATCGTGGCACATGTTTTTCCTGCTTACCATGTTACCCTTGCGATAATCTTTCACAGCAATCTTTCACTCATTTTATCTTTTTTTGTAGTTTTTATGACATACCATGAAACAAGGTACACCCAACCCAAAGGAAAGATTACCTAAAAATACAGATGAAATTATTAGGGATGAAATTTTACAGTGACATTCTCCCGCTCTAGTGTAAAGGTAGCAGTGGAGCAGTAACTGCAATTTAAGGCAAGAATCAATTGAAAAGCTTAGACTGTTCATTGTAGAGTTTCATAGATCAATCGATCAATCATACTTGTTAAGGGTGGCTACTCTCAAGGTTGGGGGGGGGGGGGTTGAAGGTCCGGCTGGGCACTGTGGTTCATTCGAAGATCCAAGACTTGAGATCCTTCCTGAATTGTGTCAGGAACTTTAGAGGAACATTAAAAAGAAAATAAGGATTTTGCAAACTCTTGATCCCTGTAGAGTAAGGAAATTATCAAACCTACAAGGACATTCATTGGCTTGCCTCTCAAAAGATATACGTTAATCTATTTTTTAGCATTTTTTAATTCTGTCGGTGCACTGCTCAAATATGTGAACTCTGGTTAGAAGTTTGGAGTTTGTAAAAAGTCCAGCTATGCATTTAGAAGCTTTGACTAATGCTATACGGTACTGTTTATGAAATTACAAATATCTTTGAAGATATTCAAATATCTTACTTTGGAGCTGCAAGTCAGCCTGAAGTAAATAAAGCAATAGTAGCACCTACCTCTGAGACTGAAAGTACTGGTATAAGATTACACAAGTTCAGCAAAGCTATAAGAGAATTTGAAGTTAAATCTGCACAAAGTCCAAACAAGATGTGCGTTTGTTGCCGTTATTAGCACTACAAAGCACAGTTAAGAAAAATAGATAAATGTGAAAAAAACTGAAAATGAAGACTTTCAGTAGGTTTGATTTATGGGTCAATCAAATAGTGTGTAAGTACTGCATAACTAAATTTGGTCATAATAAAATGCCTGCTTGAGGTACTCACAATTAGTAAGACATTTTAAAGTATTCTTTCTGAACTGAATGAGCTAAATGTGTATGAGACTATTCTGATTCAAACAGTACACCCTTTTCACGCCATAGTGAGAATGCAGATAAAAAGTGCAGAATTACCTCCACTTTAGTTAGTGAAATGTCTTAAAGAAAAGGTAGTGCTTTTTCTACTAACTTTAAACAGAATATTGAAACTCTTGGTGTAGATCGAGAAGTAGAAGTGGTCTTAGAAAATGGTGAGACAAAAATAAAAAGATTTGTCACAAATTAGTTAGTATAGGGACATGGACATCATTTAGTGGTTGCCAGGGGTCACTGCTGCAACTCCTGGCATGCCCCTTGTGGCTCCTGGCGCTGACTTTGTGACCTCAATCGTCAGCAGTGGCAAAATCAGTGCCAGGAACAGAAGCAGCTCTTCCTTATGGACGTCGGTGGGAGCTTCACTATCTCTTTCTTTTTGTCAATTTATTATAATACTAATATTGAATAATTATACATTATTGACTATTAGTCTAATAAAGAATGGAGCACAAATAGCTGGAATATGACTTTCCCTGACAGCTGAAGTAAGTAAAAAAAATGCTTTTAAATGTCTGCATGTTGTGTGCGTGCTTGCAGTGTTAAGAGTGTTTATGTATGAGAGAGTGTGTGAATGCGTGTGTATGTGTAGGCAGAGTGTGTGTGTAGGTGTGAGTGTGTGTGTATGTGTGAATGCATGTGTATGTCTAAGCATGTGTATGTGTGAGCAAAAGTGAAGGTCAAGGGACATGTGAAGTCACTTCCGCTACCACTGGCATTTTGGTGAATTGATTTCCATGTCCAGGAAAAGTAATGGAACCCATAGAATACCTCAAAAGAGAACACATTCTACAAAGATGTAGATTTAGCTCAGCATGTAACTTCTCTGGACACACCCATTTCAAAGTGTGCTGTTACTGGACAGTTTCAAAGAGTAGATTCTGCAAACACTGAAGAGATATATGAGCACTACAGTATTCACCCTCTAAACTCTAGGGATGTAATGGATGATGCTTTAAAATTATATCAGATGATGGAAGCTAAAGGCAAATAATTAGTGTGTAAGAAAAAAGCACAGAAGCTAGTTGCTTTCCACATCTGTTTCCAACACGAAAAGGATATTGCTATGATGATCACCCAGCGCAGATTCCTGCTTCAGGGTATAAATCAACTAGACTGTACTCAAAGATCCCTAATTTAGGCAAAACATTCTTTATCTGTTTTACATTCTGCTTGAAGATGAACTTTCAGTTTTGTTATATGGTGCACATGTTGTGAAAGCAGGAGAGAGTTTGTTGAGAAAGTTAATGGAAAAGATGATTATCTTGAGTGTGTGAGAACCAATGAGTACTGGTTTTGTTAGCACGGTGAACTTGAGTGCTTGTTTTGCAGAATTTGGGCCCATAACTGGTACGTAACTCTAAGGTGTGCAGAGTATGCTTGCGGTGATTTGCACAACTTCCTTGGAGAAGCTAACTTCAACATTCCTGGCATTAACTTTAAAACCCCAGGTGATTTATGCTCCATAGATCCGGCAAATGTTTGCAGATACTTTAAACATAGATGTCAAGACACACCTCACTTTTTCTGCAACAAAAAAATCTCCTATTGGTGAGGTCACTGAATACATATAGAGAAAAGAATACCAAGCTAGAGGTGCCCCACACATTCATATGCTACTGTGGGTTAAAAGGGCACGTACATTTGGAGAGTATACTGATGATTCAGTAATGTCATTCACTGAGTGGTACATAACTTGTGAGATTTCTAATGAGACTGAGAATAGAGAACTTAGGCAGCAAGTGTTATGATATTAGTCTCACAGATGTTGCAAATACTGTAGTTGAAGATACAGAGCAAAAGGAAAATACAATAGAAAAGTGTTGCTTTGGTTTCTCCGGGCCTGCTATCTCAAAAGGCAGAGTAAACAGTTTCTTGTCTGCAGTCAGACATGAAATTACTGGCAAATCTCCAAAGAACACATATAACATTAAGAGAAGTGAGGCTTCAAAACTTATCAATGACTACAATCCTTTCACTTTCTGTATGTGGAATGCAAATATGAACATTAAGTTTGTAGTTGACAATTCTATTGCTGCTGCTCAGTATGTTACCTCTGACATCACAAACTCTGAAAAAGCAGAAATGAAAGAAGTGTGGGAAAAGAATTCTGCAAAAACATATTTAACAAAGACACTGTATAGCTCCATTTTGACGATTTTTCCGACAATGAAGTAATTTTAAATGAAGCATGTGACAGATTAAGTTCCTCTAGTTTATATGGAAAGTTCAAATCAATATTCTGGATTAGTTTTGGGCTTGCTTCTACTCATAACATAGTATTTAAGTCTTTTCATGAGATTGAGAAAACAAATATGCTGGACACTTACTTCCCAAATCAAAGTGTCCCTTTAGAAAACCTCTGTTCTTATGAAATAGTTCAGTTCAACACATACAGAAACAATGGGGAAGAAAACATTGAAAGTTTTAAGGTTGATCTCACTGGGTGCAATAGTTGTTTATTGAGACACGATAAAACAAGTCTCATCAACTACCGGCCTGATTACAATCTTGGTGGATGGGATACTCTGTCACAAACATGACAAATATCTCATCCGATATATTACAATTCCATTATATCTTATGGAGCTTTTTATACAGTGGATGGGATCTCATCTGCGAAGATCATAATCAGGCCCTTAGTTGTCAAAGTGCAGATAAGAGAGAGTTCTTTTACTTGGCTCTTCTGCATCTCTTCAAACCTTGGAGAAATGAGGAAGAATTGTTGGGCCAATATGATTGCTATGTGGAGGCTTTCAATGCAATTAAAGATCCCTGAGAGTGTTCAGTGTATCCAACGTATTTGAAAATGCTAAATGATGAGATTCAACAAGAGGAGACAGTAGCTGCTGGGGTTTCAAAGGATAGTTCACAAGTCAGCCAGAGTTCAGGATCTCATAGTCAAGATCCACTTGGTCAGCCTATTATTGAGAATAAGGCAGTCATTGCCATGAATGAGGTGCAGAATGCTATGGGTCAGGTCAAGATTCAATCTATAGACTTGAACAATTTAGTTGCTAAACTGAATTAAGAGCTACTACAGATATACCAAAAGATAACTGCACCAGTGATGGAATTTTGTATGATAACTCAGAGTGTACTTGCACAAGATTCAAGCCTACACTTCTATAAGTCGACAAGCAGGCACTGGCAAATGTTTCCTCATAAAAGTGCTTACTGCATACGTCTGCAAAAAGACTGATCGTAACCTTTCTTGTGTGGTGACGGCACACACTGGAATAGCTCCACACACTATAAAAGGTATAAGTTTGTATTGACGTTTGATGTTGCCAGTAGAGCCTGACAACAAACTGGAGCACCATATGTTAATCGGTGATACTTGTTATGATGCATCAAGGGTTCTTAAAAAATTGAAGGTCCTGATTATAGATGATGTTAGCATAGTATCAAACTTAATGCTTGCCTTTATTCATCTGGGAATTTAAGAAGACCTCAGGACAGATTATGATACTCTCTTTGGAGGTAAAAATGTTATAGTGTTCAGGGACCGATTTCAGCTGACCCCTGTGAAAGGTCATCCAGTGTTCAATAAACTGCTCCTGGAGCAAACTAGAAACTCTCAAGGCAGCATAGGATAAGTTAACATTTGGTTGAATTTCCAATACAAAGAGCTAACTAGGAATATCAGACAGGCTGCAGATGTGGAGTATGGAGGTATCTTTAAGGATATTAGAATAGGAATAGTAACAAAAAGCAGTCTGTTGAACTTTAGGTACTCTTTTTCCACAGCTCATGTTTGCAGGAGCTGTAATGGAAGAGCTCCTTAAATGTGAGAAACAGATTGTATACCTCATGCCAACTTTGGACATGTGTGCACAGTTCATTGCAAAATTACTGACATTAGAGAATGAGGATATTATTAACCTTCCATATAAAGACCAGATGGAGCATCAAGGAATGAATTTACCACTGTGTCAATCAGTGGTAAAGAAGATGGAGGACTAGAGAAATGAGTGTCTAGAACAGCAGATTTAGAGAAAAATCTAAGCCCCGGTAAAAACTGTAGAATAGTTCTGCATCAGAATTTGAATGTCGAGGAGGGTTTTGTGAATGGTTCTATGGGAAATGTGATAGACTTCATCACATATTGCAATAAAAGTGAGTCTGAGTACATTCTGATATGATTTGACCATGTATAGGAACCGAAACAAACAGGTAGGTATAGAGCTAGATTCCTGCTGGTGAAAGAAGTGTATGTGCATAGAAAACCTTTTCCCCTATGTTTGGCCTATGCAGTTACAATACATAAGTCTCAAGGATTAAGTCTAGATGCAGCTTTTATAAACATAGACACAAATGCATTCAAAGAGGGGATGTCTGATGTTGCAATGTCACATGTTAGATAATTTTCAGTCCTGTACATCACAGATTTTGATGAGAGTAAAGTAAATGCAGAGAGTCCATGTGTCAGGGAATATAATCAGCGGGCAGCGCTCTAGTCGCTGCACGCTGCACGCCCCATCAGCCAAACCCTACTTAATGGCCTCTACTTGGACACGCAGCGGACGCGCGCAGCGGGCGCGCCGTTCGCGCGCCGAAGGCAAGCCCGTCTGCGCCCGTCCATGCCAAGTCAGCGCCCAGGGCCAGAAACGCTGTTCGCGTTGGGTCGTCTAGCTGTAAGATTCTCCATCTAACTAGCGAGTACCTAAAAAAATGCAGACCTCCGTTATGCCCTTCTCATTGCGGCTACTCGCCGCTTTCTAATTCGGTCTTTGTTTGTCCTGATTGCGGCTTTACGCCTACATGTGAGCCTTTCTCTAGCACTGTGTCTAAAAAATCACCTAGGCCTCCGTTTATTAGAGCAGCCCTTATTAATGCCAGATCAGTAAGGAAGCACTATGTGGACATTGCTGACCTGGTCTCTGACCACTCATTAGATCTTCTCTTTATCACCGAGACCTGGTTAGACGTATCATCTAACCCCATTGATACGCTGGTTACTCCTGCTGGCTATAAATTTCATCGGGCTGATCGCCCAGTTGGTAAGGGAGGTGGCCTTGCTATCTTGCACAGAGCTAATTGGGCTCTTCATAGCGAAACTTCTAGTCTCTGGGGTGAGTGCGAAGCCTTGGAATTTAGCGTGCAGCTCTCAGCCCATTTCACACTAGGTGGGTCTCTTATCTATCGTCCCCCAGGTCTGCCGGGTGCTTTTCTTAAATCATGCGGGGACGCTGTGGTCGAACGAGCTTTGCGCTTTTCACATTATCTGATTCTTGGGGATGTTAATCTTCATCTGGATCAACATGAGGCGCGTGACCCTGCTGCTTTCCTCGACTCCCTTCAATCGGTCCAACTTTGTCAACGGGTCACGCATCCGACCCATCAAGGGGGCATACATTAGACCCCATCTGCTCGAATTTTTCGATTCAGGTCGATAAACCTTTGCCTGTCTCTTGGACGGACCATTTCCCGATCTTTTTTTCTTGGGAAACCACGCGGCCAGTTCAGCCGGCGGGCTGTCATCGTCCGCCGGCCTTTAGCAAAATCGACCCTCTCCAGTTTATTAGTTCTTTGGCTGCTTCCCGGACTCCCCCCCAAGACAGTCTGGAGGGATATGTGAACAGGTTTAAGACTTGGATCTCTGATTCGGTGTCCACTCTTGCGGCTCCCTGCCGGCCTAAGTTGGCAAGAGATTCACCTTCCAAACCATGGTTTTCCCATGAGTTGAAAGTCCTTAAACACGAATGCAAAGTATTGGAGAGGGTGTGGCGCTCTAGTGGCAACTTTTGCGCCAATAGATCCATCTGACACTCTCGAAAATTCTTAAAGCCTTGAAGTCAGGCTCTCCCAATGACCCTTGTGCCGCCAGACTCCTGGCCGCTGCCGCTGACATTATATATCCTGAAGTCAACCAAATTATCAACATGTCCCTTCGGGAGGCCACGGTCCCAATATCTTGGAAGAAGGCACTGATTCTCCCTCTTCTTAAAAAGCTGTCTCTTGACCCATTGATACCGGTGAACTACCGTCCAATCTAGCTCTTGCCAAGTTTAGCTAAGGTTTGCGAGAAAGTAGTTACTAACCAGCTCACCAACTTTGTTGAGGCATCTGGCCTGTTACACCCAGCTCAATCTGGTTTCCGAGCGGCTTACAGCACAGAATCAGCATTGGTAGAGGTGGCAGAGGCAATTCGGGAGTGTTTGGATGCCGGCGGGAGGGCAGCTTTGGTTATGCTAGACCTCTCGGCGGCATTCGACACAGTGCCCCATTCCCTGCTCCTTAACCGCCTCTCGGAGATTGGCGTTGCCGGTTCTGTCTGGGGCTGGATCAGGTCCTTTCTCGAAGCTCGAATGCAGCATGTCTGGCTTCCTCCGTGTGCCTCTGTGCCTCAGCAGGTGGCCACTGGTGTCCCGCAGGGGTCATCCCATAGTTCCCTCCTATTTAACATCTACGTTACGCCGCTGGTTTATCTAGCGGAGTCATTAGGGGCTAAGGTGATGGCCTACGCTGATGACACCCAGCTCCTGTTTTCTTGGGGAAGAGATGATGAATCAGTCCTGTCCGCCCAACACTGTCTAGCCTCTGTCTTCCATTGGTTGGCCCAGGCTCAGCTGAAGTGTAATGAAGGGAAGTCGGAGGTTCTCCTGTACGGGACCTTTCCGGTCAACTTCAGAGAGAAGCTGTGGCCCCCTGGCTTCCCCCTGCCTAGTGCTGGGAATAATGCTGCAAAAAATCTAGGAGTCTGGTTCACTGAGAACCTGAACTTTTCCACTAAAGTCAAGAAGCTCGTTGGGACCTGTTTCGGCACCTTGAAAGTGCTGAGAAAGTTTCTTCCCTTTCTCCCAGGGCCTGCTAAAGAAACTGTGGTCCGTGCCTTGATTTTATCTCGCCTGGATTACGCTAATGTACTCTATGTGGGTATTCCTGGCTACCTCCTAAAGAAACTGCAGGTAGTCCAAAACTCCGCTGCCAGACTCCTGTTAGGCTTGTCAAACAGGTGCAGTGTGCATGTTCATTTGCGCTCCCTGCATTGGCTCCCAGTGGAGTCCTGAATACAATTCAAAATGCTGGCTATTGCCCATAGGGCTCTCTATGGCAGGGGCCCCACCTACCTTCAGAAGAGATTTGCCTTCTATAATCCAGTGAGACAGTTTCGTTCCTCTTCTCAACTTCTGCTGCAGACCCCTATATTCAACCGTCAAAGGCTGGGTGGCTGTTCACTTGTCAGGAAAGCTAGTCTGGCTTGGAATGCTCTGCCCTTGGCGCTGCGGTGCATTCAGGATCACGTGATCTTTAAGAAAAAGTTAAAAACTTTCCTCTTTTAGTTGTCTTCCTGCTACATTTTTTCCTTTACCTCTGCACGCGCCGGGACACTCTGCCGAGTAGCTGAGCGCGATACAAATATATATAACATAACAGAAGTCTGTATGCTCCTCATCCGGGTAAATACCCAATCTATGAAAAATTAGCTATCTGTGTCAAATGTAAACTCAATAAAGTGAGGGAGAAAAGGGTTGGCCAAAACAGGAGAGTTTAAAATCAAAGGCACTGAAAAAGGTAAAAGTTGAAGATGTAGCAGAAATGGTTGGATATCAGTTCTCCAATGTTTCTGGTGTTGTGGTATTTTAATTTTCTTCCCTGTGTCCTCTTTACACCATCTCCACTGATGCAGGGAATTGAGCAAACGGCATATAAACTAATATGTATAGCATCTCTATTCTACTGAAGACTGTGCAAGACACAAAAGGGCTTATTTACAAGCCCCTTGCATCACATTTTCCCATATTAAAAATGATGCACCAGCAGTGCGAGGGGCTTGTAAATAAGTCCCCAAATATGCTTGTCACTCTGCAACAAGTATACATGATTGAGTTGACATATATACTAGCCTCATACAATTTACTCTCAATTCGCAAGAAGATGCTCAAGAATTTCTAACAGTGATTTTAGATATTCTTGAAAATTAACAACTACCAATAAATTATACCTTTGGAATAAGCTACTCACGGCAACATGAATGTAAACATTGTCAATATAGCACAATTACTCACATTCACTCGGAGCAATTTGTGTATGTAACTATACCAGACTGCAAAATAGTGCCATTTGACAAATTAATAAAGACAGCTGTGCAAAATAATGCATGTCCAGGCTGTAGGATAGAATGTGTATCAATTCTAATTGTTGATTGCAGCAATAAATATGTCATCTTAACAAAAGATGTGGAGCAGGTGGCACTAAAATAAAAACAGACATTTTAAAGCAGGACAGATTTCACTTTCAGGGAAAATATACACTACAGCCACCATCATTTTCCATGAAGTAGAGCGTGTTAGGTTAGATCACTACACAGTCTGTTTCCAAAGTCTATCTGGATGGACAAAGTGTAATGACACTTGTCTTACATTCAAACAGAGATTAACGTGGAAATTACAAAACTCATATCTCTTTTTTCTCCAACCAAAGTTCTGAAAGACAGCTGAATTACACAGAGGTGTTCAATATATTTTGGGTATGCTCTGTATGTTCGCCGTCATGCGGCCTAGCAAGTGTGACGACAATCTGTTATGGTGTTAATTTTCATAAGATGGAGTTTGAAGCAATCAAGTCTGTAAATGGTGTATGACTGGTAGTGGCATGCAAATTCTGCTCCTATTTTTTTTTTTCTTCCAGAATTATATGATTTATTTACCCAATTCTTCAGGATGACAAACATTTCTATGAAATGCTGGCAGTGTTGGGCATGTTTGGGTTCTTGCATTGAGTGTGAAAGTCCACTCAGTGTGAGCGCACTGTCTGAGAACACGCAAAAAATTGTTACAAATTTATTAACAATTTATTTGTAATGTACATTAGTTCATTTAAATAAAAAGGTTTTACAAAGTGCTTGTTCCTTATAAACGGTTTTAAATAACCTGTTGGTTTCTCTAGGATAATGCTGCTTACAGTTTTATTAAGCACCTAAGCAGTTTCTCGCTTTTTCAAAATTGTATGACGTTTCAAGGCCCTACTACTGACTTCCTTATGTAACAATGAAATACTATCTAGCGGGTTCGTACTCTATGGTGTGTTTGACAGACAGTTGAATATATTGGCATATGGGTTCAGCCTCTTTTACATACAAATACTTCCCTAATCAAAGCTCAGCCTGAACATACCAGTCGTCCACCACAATATCATCCACTGGTAGGGCAAGCATCTTCTACATACAGGTGTGTCTCTAAACAAAGCTCAGGGTGAATAGGCTAGTCCCACATCACATTCACTATCCTTTAGTAAGCTGAACCTCATATACATGCACCTGTTCTTTTAAATAAACATATGCATGAAGAGCCCAGTTCCCCACTAGGCACATCAGGAATTAGTAGCCCGAGCCTTTTGTACATACAATTTTCTCCTTGAAGAAAGCTGAGCCTGAATAGTCTAGTCCCCCACCATACATATTGTGTACTGGTAAGCCAACAAATTTCAACATACAGCTGGGTCTCTATGCAAATCTTTGGACCAAAAAGCCAGTCCCACACCAAATACACCTCTTTATAGTAGGGCAAACCTGATGTATATAAGCTGCACATCTGCACAAGAGTGTGCATGATCAGACCAGTTCCCTACTAGGCACATCATATTTTAATAGGCTGAGCACCTTCTACATGCAACCTTATTCCTGAACAAAACTCATGCAGAGGACTCCAGTCCCCCATCAGACATATCATGTAGAGGCAGGCCAAGCCTGTTCTCCGTGGTATGTCTGCATTAAATAGTTAAATAGGTAAAATACATATTCTGAAAGGTCTTTAAACCACTTCAGAGAAGGTTTACTGACCCGTACTATAGAAAGGTTGTTATTAAACAATTTTATAATAGTTTTCTTGTTCTCACAGTCATTTTCATGTATTTTTCAGTTCTTTAAAGATCTTTCTATGACATGAAGTATGGAACATAGAGGCCTGCTCTGGAATATTGTTATTTTATATCTTGAAAAGGTATTACATTGAAAAATAAAGTTTTGGGTAATTTTACATTTTATTAATGGTTTAAACAATGGCAACAAGCTGAGCAGAAACATTTAAAGAAGAAAAAGCCGAAGAATAGAGTTTAAAGGGGGTAAAGAAATAAGGACATTATTATGAAAACTGTTTGTGTTTCATCTTTAATTTTTAATACTATTTTTATTATAACCCTTTATCATTATGTACTGAAAATGGAGAAATTGGTATGTACGTAATAAAAAATGTGGATCATCTTTGAAGTGCTCTCACAAACACATAGCCTCACACATTCAATAAGACACATACACATGCACACATTTCCCCAAACACTAAGTCACACATATACACACATACTCCACCAAGCACTGTCACACACTCACCAAAATACACATATACTTGCATGTCCACCGAGATCCACTCACACTCACACACACAGATTCACAACTGCACCCACACTCACACACCCTTGAATACTCAGTCACACCTACACGCACACACTCCAAACACTCATATACACACATATACAACCACATACATTGACACACACATACCCAAAGATGCACTTACTCACTCATTCTCAAACTTTCACTCACAGTTACACATGCACCAACATCTAGATGCATACATATAATCCACTCACACACTAAGTCATACACAATAACTCACACCCCAAAACACTCAGTCACACAAATGCCACACAAATACACCCAGTCATGCATATACCCAGATGACCACAGACATCCACTCATACACACTAATGCACAACTGGACCCCCACATAGATAGCTTCATACACTTAGACAAAGACATACACTCACACCCCCATGGACTTAACTATAGGCACATATACACAACCACTGGCTCTGTTACAGACACACCCAGACAGATGCTTGCTTACGTGACCACATCACATGAACACAGACATCCACTCACACACGCAGATGCACAATTGGACCCACACATAAATACCATCACACACTCCTATATACACTCAGTCAGAAATATACACTTGCACCCCTACACAATCACTCACTCACACAAATACACACATGCAAAATTACTGACTGTGTCACACATACACCCAGACATGCACATACTCTGATGACCACAGACATTAACTCATACTCACTCATGCAGATTCACAACTGGACCCACACATAAATACCATCACACACTCAGTCAGACGTATACACTCATACCTGCTATGCACTCTCTTACTCACATATAGACACACACACAACCAGAGAGTCTGTCCCACAGATACCAACATACATACTCACCTTACCACAGACATCGACTCACACATACATACACCGTCAAGTGGACCCACAGACATATAGCCTCACACACTCAGCCACACACATATACTCACATCCTCTACACACTCACTCACTTCCATACACAACCACAGACATTGTCACCCACACAGCCAGACACGTACATATTCACCCATAAAGACACATTCCCTGGCACTCATATACATGCATGCTGAACTGGGCACACACACATAAACAGACCCTCACACACTTAGTCATACACTTACACTCACACCCACACATCACTCATTTACACACATATACAACCACACACTCTGTGACACACACACACCCAGACATACACATACTCACATGTCTGCAAACATCCACTGACACTCACATGTACATACATTCACAATCAAACTCATACACACATATCCTCAAACACTCACTCAGACATATACACTCATACCCTGTATATACTCACTCATTCACATATATACACAAATAAACAACCATACACCCTGAGACAAACTCCCAGACTTAAACAGATTAACAAATAACATATACTTGTTCTATCGTTGAACCATAATAGGCAGTTCTAAGAATAATCTTTTTTATGGTATTTGTGTTACTTTTTTACATTTTGTGGTGGTTTCCTTCATTTAAAAAACACAATGAACATTATATAAAAAGGATTTTGGAACATTAAGGTTCTGAAGTGGAACCAAAAAAAGTAAACCACAGCTTTTATAAATGCAATCATGGACTGCTCTCCAGCAGAAAGTATTTTCTTGCTCACTGTGCAATAAGCTGGTGTTTTTTGCAACTGCAGGATGGTGGTAGGAAGACTGGCAGCAATTTAAGAAGACACTGGGTCCCCATCGGGTATCAGAACTCATTCTATTACAATCTAAGCACTGTCTGGAAGTACAACAGGGAAGGAGGGATATTTATATTCTCCCATCACACACCCGCAGAACAGAGCTGTACAGAGCTGCTGAGCCGCCGAGGGCCAGGGGAGAAGCCGTAGAGTTTGCCAAGTGCGGTGCCCTGCTTTCCTGACTGGCCAGCCCAGACCGAACATCACCTAAGCACAATATGGGCCAGCAATGAGGTGAGCGGTGAGTGGAAAGTAAATGGAAACAGGAGCATGGGGCAGGCCCTGCAGACCCCGTGCGGTGGCGCCATCGTCACTTGCTACATTGTCTCTGGTGGGGGCAGTGAGGCAGTGCTCGTGGCTTTAGGCCCATCCCGTGAACTGGACTCATGCCAATAGATAGCCCGTGGGGCGTACAGGTGCAAACCACTTCAGCTGCTCCACCTGTGGGCCATCTCAGCAGCAGGAGGTGAGCGGCGGTGTCCGTAGAGACTGCCGCAAGAGTGAGACCCCTGCTGAGGTGGCCTGGCTAGCGCTGGATCTGACTTGTGGGGGTGCCTGGAGTGCCCTGCTCTCCATATCTGGAAATTGTGTATATACTGCTAGTTTGACTCGCGCAACAATAAAAAATAAACAGCAGTCTACCAACTTATCGGTTGAGCTCGCTCCGGCCCGAGGCTAAGTCTTAGTCCCAGAGGCGTCGCCACTGAGCCCACTCATTTGGAGCACCACGCCGGACTGGTTGTTGCCGCAGCCTACGGGCCACACGTCATTGTGCAGAAACAGCCCAAATGCAGTCCCAAAACAATGGTACATACCATTCTGACTTGCTATTACAAAGGGATGCCCTTGGCACCCCCTTCCTAATAACAATTCGCAAACACTGTTTTGCGAGTCACTGACTCGCAAAATAGCATTTGTACATAACACCACCCTTTTTTGCGGTCGCAAATGGGCCGATTTCCCATTTGAGACCGCAAAAAACAGTTGTATATCTGGCCCTTAGTCCTTCTGGACCACACCAAAGTAGGCCTACAAAAGTTCTCAATGCACTGACAAATACAATCTACAGAATAAGCTGGTTGCCAATGCAAGTAAATCCAAAATAGGGATTTTCAGTAGCCACCCAAAAAAAAAAAGGCTCACCAAATGGCGGCTGGGATTACTGAGCCTGGAATGTGCACTAGGCTACCACTATCTGGGTGCTTGGTTATGCGAAACAGGCCGACCTTCGCTCCATCTACAATAAATTAGGTTGAAACGGAAGATGGTCACGTACGCCTTTTCTAAGCTAAATGCCACCCTTGACAGTCCTATGACGACAGCTATACGAAGGGTGACACGGGCCAAATTGATTCCGTCTGTCAAGCACGTACAGCAGGCATTCCCCGATATAGCTGTGGACCTAGAAAAAATACAATGCTCAGCTTGCAAGAATTTATTCCACCTTTCCCCCAGTACAAGTAACACACTGATCCATCTAGAATTTGATCTTATTCAATAAAAAGTACAAGGGCTGGCGGTATTTGCAAAGTATTATTTCATGGCAACCGTGGCCGCAGGTAAATCCATGAAGGTACTCATAAAAACATTTTTACCAGACCAAACAACGCCTGGTCCACATTTCTCATGGCAGCAAAGGAATCCTTGCAACTGGCTACAGAGAACTGGGGCCCAATTATAATTGATTATACATCCATTAAAACAACAATTAAAAGACAACTGTATCTTCGGTCTCGTGCTTTAGATTTGGAATCTCTCGAGGCAATGGACCTCCATGAAACCATGAAACTGCCTCAAACAACCCTAACAACAAAGCCCCACCTCAATCAGGCTTTGGGGAAATGGGCCTTAAATCAAATCTTAGCAGGAAGACTGTCCCCGCTTCCCTTAAAAGAACTGTATCCAACTTGGAAGCCACTTGGACACATCACAGAGTGCAGACTGTGCAAATATAAAAGGGAATCATTTGCTCACATACTTTTATGCTGTCCGGCATTGCGACAGGCCCGTCAAATTCATCACAGACCAATTTTCCTCCAACAGGGGACTCATACAGCAAACAGAGCCGTCCACCAACTCTACATCTTGGACATTGTGAAAGACTCGGGCAAGTTTGGAAAATTTGTACAGCACACTCGCTCCTTTCTGAAAGACAAAATGGCCAAAGCAGGGAGCGATCAACTGCCAGACGAGTCTCATGGTCATAGGGGCCCAATATCAGCATGATCTTCTACCACCAACAGGAATCGAAGCCATCATGGGCGCTTTTCAACCCCGCACCCCCCACGTGTGGCTGTATAGATACATTGGCAGTAAAATACTGTTCTCTTTCACATGGCATATTGGTCCCTTTAAAAAGCACTAGCACTTTATTGAAGACTCCAATCGAATATGGCTAAACTTTTATAGTCGCCCTGCTTCAATTTTGCTATATAGAACTTTTACTTAGCTACCAGACACTGGAATGAGAGCTAATATATTATATATCAAATTGCTGTCATGGTTTTACAGAGTCAAAGAAGAAGATAAATTCCCTTCGGTAACCAAATAAAATAATTGTTCAACCAAACATCTCAAATATACCGCAAACCATTCATATCAATCATACAAAAAACCCATATACCTATATTAGCAATGCCACAAGATAACCACTGACTAATAATGCAATGCCACCTATATTTTATTGAAGTAATGTTGGAGCCATTAAAAAATTTTCATTATACAGAATTCATAAATCTTCATATTATAAAAAACATATATAATTATACAATTACATAGACAGCATATCAATTAATCAAGAGGGAGATGCAAAAATTCATCAAGTATCAAAAACAAATATTATATCACCTATATAAATCCCATAAATAGTACATACACTATATCCACGTATTAAAAACAATTAAAAATGTATAGTTTAAAAGAAAGATAAAACAAAAGAAGAAGAGAGAGAGACAGACAGCAAATACGGCAGTACACTTATTAGTGGTTCGTAGACTAATCCAGGTAAAAAAAAACAAATGCCAGACATGTGTGCAGTCCAAGTGTTTTTATCACAATGACTTCCCAGTACACTGGATTTAGTTTATCCCAAGCGTCGACACGTTTTGGTGGTGTTCGCAGAGTAATGGCCACCTTTATCAAGACAAATCTAGTGTGCCTTTCCTTTTAGAATCTTCAAACAAATACCTATGTATAAATAAACAGTAATTACTAGCTACACACATAGTACTAAAGTTATCAGTTCCCTAATTTCTCTCAATGTTAGGAACTCCCACAGTGAAGATACATGAAGATACTGTGTATTGTCACATCGCCAAAGCAGTGTTTTGTGGCACTAACAAATATAAATGGTGCAGACACCAAATCACCAAAATGTGATTGCTCTCATACATGTTTGCCTGTTATTGACGCCTCACATAGCCATTGTGTCCCCCACACTGTTCAATTCAACCAACCCAATTATGCCTTAAGCCCATTCATTCATACATATATACCAGCTCACTACCAGTATTCTATTTTATATATCGAGATTACAATTCACCCAAGCAACTGTGGCGAGTATCCTAAAGGCGTAAATAGTCCTTGTAGGGAAAAGGGTCCACCGTTTACTATAGGGATACCATCATTCCAATTGAAAAATCCTGTCGTGAATGTTCTGTATTTTTAAGACATATAAAAACGACAGGGAAATATATTAAGTCCACCCGACCGTCCATGTGAGGACTGTTACCTAATTGGTAGGATTACATTTTGTATTAAATACAACATTTACAAAGTGTGCGCGGTTGTAAGCTCACCACAATATGTTACTTGGCGATTACCCCAAGAAACATCACATTGCAATCATTGTCGTTTGAAAACTGAGCATGAATCACACTATAACCGTACCTATTCAATTGTGCCCAAGGATTCCAGATCAATCTGTTTACACTGTCCCTCCTTATAAGTGGATATTCCAGTATCTCAAACCGCGGGACCAACAATCTCCTGAAAGCATTTAGATCCTGGATAAACAATATAAGATAAATATTTAGGGTCGCTAGGGGCTGCTACCAAAATAAATAAAATATAGGTGGCATTCCATTATTAGTCAGTGGTTGTCTTATGGCATTGCAAATATAGGTATATGGGTTTTCGAATGATTGATATGAATGGTTTGCGGTATATTTGAGATGACTGGTTGAACAATTATTTTATTTGGTTCCCGAAGGGAATTTATCTTCTTCTTTGACTAAGTAACGCTGTGTCCCTTTGGTTCGCGGGGCTTCACTCTCTTTATTGGATGATTTTACAGAACACTTTAGTATCTAAAATTGATTTTAAACTCGATTGTTTGTACTCTTCTTTTCACTTTCTTTTAACTGTAATGATTTTAAGTAATCATGCAACAAATACATTCATTCATTCACTGGGTCCCCATCATTCAGAGATGGTTGTCTTGATGATGTGCATCTCTGGCAGTTTTGGCTCTTGCGAGTTGGTGAGGTAGATGGTCCTCAAATGCAGCAGCTTACTAAAGGTACAGTGTGGGAAAATTTTGTAGCAGTACCTCTAAATCGTTCCTTTTGGCATAGATTGAACTTCACAATATTTTCCATTTACTTTTTTTTTCCAGATGGGATGCTGAAAAACATCCCGGGCAATCAGCATTTTTTTAGTAGGAGGCTCCTCCTGCTGCTTTCTTTCTTCACCAGAAGCAAAATTCAAATATTTTATACAAATGAAGAAAACACAAAATGGGTAACAGGGCAAAGGAGAGAAGTGTGGTGAGCTTGTTGACACACGCAAAGAAGTAACGAAGGGTGGGGACTTCCTGCAGAATATGGAGGTCAGGTCATTTAACCAATCAGAATCATTCTTTGGATGTGTCCTAGGATTCTTTGTGCCATTGTGGTGCCATCACGGCGCAAAAGCAAATCCAGAAAAACATACCAAAAAAACATTGAAACCATGAAATGACAAAAAATGCCAGTTTCTAGGCCTTTTCAGTGAACCTCTTGCCTCAATACACACTATTAACATGTCCTATATATGTAAATCAACTTTAAAAAACATCACGCAGGAACCACAGTAGTACAGTGGTTCCAAGAAGCGCAAGTCCGACTGCATGGAAACTGCAAGGTCAAGTATTTAGCCTCCTTGCAGTGGACCTGCGGATCCTAAAAAAGAACACACAAAAATTTCACAATTTCCCCACCCCCATTAATATATGTTAATTCTCTGTTGTTTGTAGCATGGATTTTATTTTAGAATCAGTAGAACACTAATTGTAAGAATAAAAATAGTTTTCTACAATGAGCGCATCAGGGAGTTGAGCACTTGCCTGGGGTGGGCTCAGTGCTTGGCTGCAGGCCCCACATGGTGATGCACAGATTATTTAACCTAAAAAAACGATAGAAATTCACTGAAAAACACAAAGATTAAAGTGAAGTTACAGTTAGGTATGGTAATATTATCTTACTTTGCATTTAAAAAATAAAACTTTCAAATTCACTGAAAAACCCTAAGAATAAAGTGATGTTATAGTTAGATGACATCTTTGAGTCAAAACCCTTTACTTTGAACGTGAAAAAACACTGAAATTCGCCAGTAATAGTTCATTGAGCTTACTGTAACTTGCTCCCCCGTCATGCACTGCTTATGACCTCATATATTACATCATTCATGAAATGTTTAATGACATCATTGATAACATCACTGAAGACAACTCAAACGACATCATTGATAACATCAATGATAACATCACTGACTACATCATCCACCGAGTGCTACAGATAAATTAATTCAATCTTCTGTACTTTTACTTTCAATAATCAAGTGCAAAGAGTTAGCCCTATTACTGAGCTTTGCAAATTTGGATGGTATTTTCTATTTATGTGAACAGTTAGACTCATAAAAAGGCTATCTGTACTTATGACTTTAGCATTGTTCAAAGTTTTTTAATCTGCAGCTAGCTGCTTTCCCTTTGAATAGTACTGTTGAATTCCATGCCTGTCCATTGTAGGGCCTAGATGACTTATCTATGGGAATTGTACCATACATAAACATAAATATTGACACCCAAATGAACAGACACATGCACTCAACACTTAAGCGCACATACATAGACAGTCTGCCAACAAGTAAGAAACCCATATATGGATGCACATATACACAGCTAGCATAAAAAAATACAATTTAAATATAGACATAGGGAAATACACACACACAAGTACAATTATACACACACCCTCTCGCACAGTAAGTCACACATATGCACACATAATAAAGCACAGACTCTATCCTTACACACACACACACACACACACATAATTATTGTCATATACACATGGCCTCACATAGGGGCTGATTACGATGGCAGTCGGAGGCACATTCGCGGTGCTGGCGGTGATGGAAAATGTCCTTTTCTGCACTCCATCGGCGGTCCTTGCGTCCGCCGTATTACGATGGGCAAAGATAGGCCATTTCCCGTCCACTGAGGAGCTTCGGGATCCGCCAGAAATCTACTTCTGCAGCGGTTGCGGACAGAGCCAATAGGGAGGGACTGCCGTGCGGATTGCGGTTACGACCGCCGGACGAATCACGATGCCTCAAACAGCCCATCACACCGCAGCGGAGAATCCGGCCATTCGGGGACGGCAGAAGCACAACTGCGGATAGCAAAAATCCACTCCCAGACACACGCGTTCCTGACCGCTGTTCGAACGGCGGTTTGGGGTCTTTCCGCAGCAATTACGACCGCCGCAGATAGATTTTCAGCTTTTCCGAACGTTCCCGGCGGTGTATTCTGAAATCCGACCTCCGCGGTAGGGATTTTCAGGCAGTGCATCCTAATCTGACCGCCGGGCTTGCCACGGAACCTGCGGGCGGAAATTTCCCACTACCACGGAGGCCGTAATGCTTTTCCGACCGCCATCGTAATCAGCCCCTTAGTCACTCAGAAGCATACACACACATATCTGCATGCATTTATGTGTTCACCACATACACTCTGATAGACGTCAACACCCTAACAAATAACATGTAGTTTGTCTATCTTTGAACCAAAGTCGATGGTTCCTAAAAGAACAATTATTTTTTGGGGGACTTTAAAATATTATTAACATTTTTTAATTTTAATGTTTGCATTTGAAAGAACAACTGTTAAATTTCATAAAGGGGATTCAAACTTGGAAGTAGAGATAAAAAAGAATTTGCAATGGTGGCCTGCCACTACCTTCATAAATTGAGGCACAGACTGTTCTCCTATGGTGACAATCTTTTTGCATATAGTCCAGAAGGTAGCCATTATTTGGAGGGGAGGAAATGTGAATGGTAAGTTGCTGGTGATGCAGTAGGTAGAGTCTCCAGGGGGCACATGTTGTGCCTTCTGCAGCTTCACGCTGGAGTTCTGCCTTTGCAAATTGCCAAGGGTGGACAGTCCAGAGGTGCTTCAGCATTCTTGAAGTGCCGTGTGAGTACTTATTTTCGGTTCCTCTTGACATTTTCATCAGAAAATTGATTTTTTGGACTGTACAAAAAATGATTCAAAATGTCAATTGGATCGTGCCTCATGTTGAATGACCACTTTTTAAGGCCTCACAGTTACCAAAATTGCCATTTTTACAGACTTTCCCGCCTACTCAAAAGCTTCTATTTTGACTGATTTCGGGCAGGAAAATGACTCTAAACACACTTATTTTAGTTCCAAAAGTGATAATTCTTATGCAATAGTTATTTACAGTCAAAAGATTAAACATTAAAAAATCACCATTACTGACCATCTGGAGAAAGTTTGACAGGTCCGGGGTCATCGTTTTTCATCAGAAAATAGATTTTATGGACTGTACAAAAAATGATTCAAAATGTCAATTGTATCGTGCCTCATGTTGAATGACCACTTTTTAAGGCTTCACAGTGACCAAAATTGCCATTTTTAGAGACTTTTCATCCTACTCAGAAACTTCTATTTTGACTGATTTCGGGCAGGAAAATGACTCTAAACACACGTATTTTAGTTCCAAAAGTGATAATTCACATGCAATAGTTATTTACAGTCAAAAGATTAAACATTAAAAAATCACCATTACTGACCATCTGGAGAAAGTTTGACAGGTCTGGGGTCATCGTTTTTCATCAGAACATTGATTTTTTTGGACTGTACAAAAAATGATTCAAATTGTCAATTGGATCATGCCTCATATTGAATGACCACTTTTTAAGGCTTCACAGTGACCAAAATTGCCATTTTTACAGACTTTTCCTCCTACTCAGAAGCTTCTATTTTGACTGATTTCGGGCAGGAAAATGACTCTAAACACACTTATTTTAGTACCAAAAGTGATAATTCACATGCAATAGTTATTTACAGTCAAAAGATTAAACATTAAAAAATCACCATTACTGACCATCTGGAGAAAGTTCGACAGGTCCGGGGTCATCGTTTTTCATCAGAAAATTGATTTTTTGGACTGTACAAAAATTATTCAAAATGTCAATTGGATGGTGCCTCATGTTGAATAACCACTTTTTAAGGCCTCACAGTGACCAACATTTGCAACCAACATTTTCTTTCCAGGTGGTATCTCAAAACAGACCCAAGCAATTGATTGCTTTTTGGGAGGTGGTTGCTCATCCTCCTCTTTTTAGTGCTCCTCTGCTGAAACCATTTCTAAATTGTAATCAAATGCAAAAAAGATTAAATGCTAAATACTTTTGGGAGGTTGGACACACATCCAAATGAGTAATTTAGGGTGGAAACTTCCTCTCAAAGAAATTTGACTGTCATTTAAACTCACCATGTTTTTTCAATGTGTTTGTGAATTTTTGGCAGTGTCACAGTGTCACCGCAAACGCTCCACAAATAAAGAAAAAGTTAGTAAAATATGGATAAAACCACTAAAAGGCAGGTGATGTTATAATTTGCTGTTCCCAATATTAAACCAACGTGGTGCAAAAGTGACACAAATTAAAAAGGAGATTTATGAAGCCATCCAAGACCACCTAGTGTGGCCCTGAGTGGCTTCATAAATCTTGAGTAAAGCAACACAGTGCACATCACTTTGTTGCATTACTCCGTGCCAGGGAGGCGTTTCCCTGGTCGTGGCATGGGTGTTCCCATGCAACATCTATGGATTTTGATGCATTACCAAATGTACCAGAAGTGGTAGACCTGGGAATGTGCCAAAAACCTACGCCTCCCCAGGTGAGGCATAACGAGGAGCACACATAGAAAAACCCTTCCTGCACAAAAACAGGCACTGGGGAAAAGGCAGGAATGTGCCATATTGACTTAAATATGGTGCATTCCTGCCTTTTCCCTGTCACATACTGCATGACATGGCTATATATATGGCCCTAGTTGTTTTACTTCAAAGTCTCAAAGCATTTTTGTTTTTCAATGTGAATTGCTGCCTGATTCCAATCTGAGTGCACCGCTTGTTTTTTCTTTCAACTTCTTTTTCTTAATTGCATAGTCAGTTATAATACCTCTGACAAAGGCCTTGCCTGAGTCCCAAACTGAAATAGATAGTTGCTGAATCCAAGCTTTTCTTTAACAAGTTCAATATTGTTCATTTCATTTTCCTAATCGCAATTTGGGTCCTCTGGTATGGAGCGATCAAGAGACCAACGCATATTTGGACAATTCATTGGTGAACGTGTGTTAAAGATAGAGATAATATAGTGCAATCTAATATGTTACCTGAAGTTCCTCCTGAGGAGTTATCGTAGAGATAATAATGAAAAAAAACTGTATATGACAGGTTTTATGGTGTAGTAAGAAAAAATGAACTTCAATCTCGAATGTCATATATCATACAGATCAAAATCGCAAATATTATCTTGAACTTGGGTTATGGAGGGTCTAGCAGTTTACTCAAATAATCCTTAGATGCCAAGTTTAGAATAATTGGAGGAGGGTAATAGGTCTGTTTGGGGTCAATTTATAGGAAGAAATTTGGATGCTCTAATAACCATCCATAAAAGTGAATTGCAAGAACCCAGGTAGATGTGTCCAATATGCTTCTTACCTTCCATTTTTTTAAACTGTCAATTTCTACTTCAATGGTAAAAAATCAGGGTTAACATTCTTGGACTGACGACCGCAGAGCTCAGCATCGACCTCCTTCAGCTAGCTGCCATTGTGCTACTACTCCCATTTGCTTTCCCCCATTTGGCTTATTTATGTTTTAAAAATTGTTGTTGGTCTAGTTGTTGGACTTATACCCCATTCATTTTCTCTGTTGGAGGGTTTACTGGTTGTTTTAGGCTCCCCATGGTGAACCAGGGACTCCACACATCATTCCCACTTTATTAATTTCATCTTTCTGGGCCAGATTGTATGGACTTTGTAGGTTCTTGCTTATCAATTCTGTTACCTTACTGCGCTAGCTTCAAATTTCAACTACCTGTTCCATGCAAACACTGACACAGGTCTCGAAGATTCACATTGAGAATATTCCCTTATTATTGATCCCTGTTTGATAGTATGATGTTGCCACATACAAATCATGTAATATCAGTTACTTAAAATGCACACATATGTTTCACATTCTACAATAAATGCACACACTACTCGCTCTATGAATCATATGGTTTACAGGTCTATAATTTGAATATAAGTCAAAAAAGTTTACCATTTTAATTAATGCACTTGATCAACTTACCATAATCCCAAAATGTTAGAGCTTGACTCAAGTTTATTAATGCAAGAAAGATGTAACTGCTCATAACTCTCTCTTGTAGTGAAAACTGATTGCAAGGAGGTCTGTGCATCTCGCCTCCATGTCCACTTGAATCACATGTGCTGCATATTGCAGTAAACATAATATTGATGCACTAAAGTATTTGTGAAATACATACTTTTATATCATTTAAAAGTTGTCTATTTGTTGGGAGTACTATTCTTTATAATGTACTGGTCCTAACACAGGTATACTACTATTTAAATATGTGTGGAGGGAAACAGTAACTTTCTTCTGCTACTAATTTCAAGTTGTGGTCTGCAGGACATCCCTAACTTCACCCCAACAGGCGGCACAGTAATAAAGCTCCATGAGCACTTGGTTGCTCATACTCACCGTCCAATTTTCTCATGGCCTGGTATGGAGGCACAATGGTGGTGGGGTAGCCATGTAGCAAACTAAGGCCTGGGAGTAACCAGACCTCCCAGCTTCCCCCTCCCGCATGTTGAGGGACTACCACACATTCCGCTGAACCTACTACTTATTCATGCCCAGATTTCCCGAGGCCTTAGGTGGGGGAGATTGTCTCCATCACTCCCAAACACCAAGGAAACATGGTATTCCTTAAAATTCTCATTTCTGGATACACAACCACCTGCTGACAAATGTAGAGGTCCCAAGGATTTTCTTCCCAGTGTTACATGCTATCTGTGAGTGCCACTTTTAAGGAAGTAGTTACACACCATCCATGGAAGTTAATCCCTGTGTCACCTGAGACCTAGGGGGTCCTGGGAAGCCCCTCTTTACTGTTGTCCAAACACGGCAGTGAGGAGGAGATATGGAGAACCCCTTAGGCAGAAAGGATGTCTACAAAAAACAAGATTCCATTTTCCAGCCATGAACGGTTACCAGGCAGAACAGATCCTAAGCATGTCTCTCCCGCCATGCCCTTGACCCTGTAAAATTCTTGTCAATTACTGCAAGAAAGGCAAGCAGGGTGGTGTGGTTTAGGCAATGGCTGAGACGCTGCTACCAGGTAGGTACAAATGAAAGTCGAGGTTTAGGTCTTGTTAGGTCAGGAAATCCAGCACTGCAGAAATCAAAATGTTTCCCCTGATGTGGGTTCCTCATGTCTCCACCAAACTAACATTCAGGCTCTCTCTCTCTCTCTCTCTCTCTCTCTTCTCTCTCGCTCTGTCTCACTCTCTATTTTGCTAACTCCCTCTGTATTTCCCTCATGCATAAAAAAATTATAATCAGGGATGTAAGTGGACCGGGTCCTTCCGATGCTCACCAACGGCAGTTCTAAAAAGCAGGAGCTGAGGCGGGTCCCTATTGGGCTCCCTATTTTTTCCCTCGCCCTCAGGGTGACATTTTTTTTTTACTCTGCAGCAGTCACTTCACTGCCTTTGATGTAACTTCGAAGAGACTTGTAAGTTCTTTCATAGTCTCATCATTTCAGAACTGAAGCATTTTCAATATTTTATACAATGAAGCCATAGTTGTTGCTTATTTATTTTATGCAACTAACAACCATTGACAACGTCAATAGTCCTGCCTTGTTGTAGCTGTAATGGTACTTGTAATATGTATCTGGACGCAATGACAGAAACAGCAAAATGGCAGTAGAGCGGCACACTATGCTAAGCAATAGTTTTTAGCTTGGGTGTTTTTAAGCTACACCCTTGATTGCATAGGCCACGCCCCTTTGAGAGACCCCACAGTTTTTTCATCCCACTTAAAGTTCTGCTTATAATACACGGGTTCAATATACAGATGACAAATATAACGAATGACTAAAAATGTTCACGTCCAGACTAGTGAATATTTCCGACTTTCATGAGACAATTTTAACTTTCTGCTCACAGGCAAATTAAGGAAATGAAAGAGTGAAATGATTATGGGCTTAACTAATGAGCCTATTGGTAAATTTGCCAGGAAGCAATAATGTAAGAACTCGAAAAATGGTGCTGCCCAGCATCACTGCTGTTGAATTAGGAAATAGCAACCCTTAATTATTGTTCAGATATTTTTTTTTTTACCTGATAGAGTTGTCGTGTTGAACGAGAACTTAACTGTTACAAATAGTTAAGATCCTATAAAAAGTTCAAATTTAGTATGCTGCACACTCAAAATGCAATATGGAAAACACCACTTCTTATAAGGACATTGCTATTTTTGTAATTGAAACATTTATAATGACAGTATTAGACCAACGTTCTCTTCTTTTGCATGTACTGATGATAGATACATCTCACCAAAGAGGCATTTTAAGGCAAACATGACTTTTTTTATATTTAACATGACAGCAATAGCATTTTCTGCTTAGCTGCTTAACAGAATAATTTTGAAGGTGCATTTGCATGAATGCATTTTTTTAAAAAAGCAGCTGCACCTGGAGAAAAAAAAAAGAAAATGACACCTGGAGATATTTCAAATTAGTATTACTTTAATAAATAGTGCTCACGAATCTCGTTAGCATCTTATGAATAATCATAATGTGCCTATTTAATGAATCACTTCAGTGCACGGTGCTCGAGATAAATGTAGATGAAGATGACTTTTTCAAAGGGAGATTCAGACCTTTTGTTGGGCTTGTTTAGAAAAGAACATATTCATATACTTTATTTTGTTGTATTTCGGATTGAAATAAATTTAAGTGAGGTAAATTAGACCAGTGGTGGCCTGATTTAACTCACACAGCCATCAACAAATAAAGCTCTGTGATGTAAAGCCTCCCTGCTGCTATACGTGTGAGACCCATAGGTCACAAATCAATACAATGTTCATCCTTCAGAAGGTAACAAACTGAATACCATTCTAATACCTGGGAGCATACAATAGCTCCATAAATCCTGTCTCTAATGTCCTTATTACCACTGAGTTGTGACGTCTCCAATCACCGGCAATAACGAAATGATGTAGCTGCCGAACTGTAATATGTTATTACAGTTAAGTTATCACGTCACAATGCCTGCTGCTAGAGCCGGCAGCCAAGATGAAAGGCAGATCAGGGAGCATACTTACAGCTTCAGTTCAAACAAGGAAAATGGGAAGTGGCTTTTCCTTTTTCTGTTATGCATTTCTTTTTAAGTTTAAGAGAAATGATTTTATTTATAAATATTCAATATACAGTATGATAAAAGCACAAGATAAAATCATATATTACAAAAATTGTCAATTCAATAAAATATGCAAGATAGAAAGAAAAGAAAAAAAGAAAAAGAGACATTCACCAAACTGCAAACATCAAAATAATCACAGCATAATAACTATTACCAAAGTCGAGAGCAAGAAAAACACAGATCGATTAACAATTACTTATACTTCTATTATAGAAAAAACAATTCATGGTGGTTTAGGAACTTCCTTAATTCGGAGATTATGAGAGCATGCAGACTTAGCAGAACTATCTAGAAAAGTAGTTATGGGTAGCCAAAGGTGGTCTCGTTTAATAGCGAGGGAAATTGGAGAGACATATGCTCTATCCAATCTATGGTTGTAACAAATCACATACCACCAGGCCCGGTAAGATACTTTAGCAGAGTTCTTCCATTCCCTGGTGATTTGTTGGAAGGCAACAGCAAGAAGTAAATCTATTATGTAGAAATTTCTCGGTTAGGAATTCCAATCTTCAGACACTCCCTAAGAAAATATGTATAAAAGTAAGAGGAATTTGTGAATGAAAGATGTAATTTATCTGTTGCCACACCTGTGTCCAAAAATTGTGAATATGTTGGCAATCAAATAACATATGTTTTAAATCAGCTGTATTTGTTGCACAGGACCAACAAGAAGAGGGAAGAGTTGGGTTTATCTTATGTAGTGAAACAGGGGTAAACATAAGTCTGTTGTAAATATAAAACAATGTTTGTGTGGTGTTAGCTGCTCTGGAAGACTTCCTTATTTTCAGCCAAATCTTATTCGAAACAAAGGTGGGAAAAGAAACCTGAGGATCTGCTTCCCAAGCTAATTCCACTTCCGTTTTGTCTCGATTAACTGAATGAGAAAAGAGTTGTTTATATAATTGAGAAGCAGAGAGAGTAGAATCCAGGATTGAAAGTATATTAGGTGGAGGAGAAGAAGATGTATGATTAGATAAGAGATCATTGTAAGTGGATTGAATCACCGCGATTAAGGAATTATATTTAGATTCATAGGAAGAAGGTAAAGAACATTTTTTCTGAGCATTTATAAAAGAGATACACATATCATTCTGAAAGAGTTGAGAGATCCAATGAAGACCTTTAGCGTGCCAATCTTTCCCAATTTTTTTTTGTTATTAATGCGAATATGACTATTGTACCAAATGGAAAACTGTAAGGATTGGTCTTTAGCATTTTTATAAAAAAGGAAAATAGGTTGAAAAATCCTTGAAAAATTGTTAAAAATAGGAAGGGAAAGTGACAGTGGTCTATGTGAGAGGGACAGGAATTCCTTAAAGGAAAAGGGATGAAGGAAAGACTTCTCAATATTAGTCCATAGTGGTAAATTTGACATTTCGTCTTCCTGTAATAACAGAGAAGATTGTTTGCAGAAAAATGCAGTATGATAGGAATAAAATCTGGAAAATGAACGCCTCCCATAAGTTTGGATCTTTTAAGTTTATGAAGGGACATGCAGGGTTTTTTATTGTTCCATAACAATTTTGATTAAATGGAGTATATTATCTTGTTTTGGGAATGAGGTATATTTATAGGAAGATTGGAGATATAAAAAAGGATTATGGGAACTAACATCATTTTTATTACGTCCAAATGACCCCACCAAGAAAAAAACAAGGGATTCCATCTGGAAGTATGTAAACTCAAAGTTGATTACAACTCTTTAAAATTAAGTGATACAGTTTCTTTAATAGTAGGCATAAACCATAAACCAAGATATTTGATCTTATCTGCTTTCCATTGAAAGTCAGAAGAAATATAATCTGCATGGAAGCATAATTTATTTAGGGGAAGGATTTCACACTTATCCGTTTTTCATTTATATCCGGACACCGAAGCAAAAAACTGCACCTCCGATAGGAATGCTGGTAGTGAAGTTTGAGGTTGTGAAAGGAAAAGCAAAATATCATCAGCATAGATTGAAACCTTTAATTGATTTACACCATATTGAAAGCCATTAATTTGAGGGTTAGTACGAATTTGTATCAAAAAGGGCTCAAGAGCAAGAATAAAAAGGAGGGGAGAGAGAGGGCAACCTTGTCTAACACCACAATATAGGGGAAATGGGGAAGAAAGAAGGCCATTAACTAAAATAGAAGATGTAGGGGCTGAATATAAAAGGGAGACATAATTAATGAAAGTGGTACCAAAACCAAACCAGGAAAGAGTAGAAAAAATAAAAGGCCAACTTACGCGATCAAATGCATTTTTGGCATCCAAGGAAATAGCTGCCAGAGACTGTTTGTAAGATTTGGATTTGCTAAGGACATTAAAAAATAATCTAATGGTGTCTGCAATGTGACGGCCCTTAATAAAACCACATTGTTCTCCCCCAATTAATTGAGGCATTAAGGATTTTAGACGGAGGGCTAAGATTTTTGCAAACATTTTATAATCCAGATTGATCAAAGAAATGGGCCTATAATTTTTACACAGCGTGGGATCTTTAATACCTTTGGGGAGAAGACAAATTAAAGCATCTTGAAAAGAACCACAAGAAGATTGAGAATTTATAAAGAAGAGAAATAATTGATGTAATTTGGGGAGAAGGAGTTGAGAAAAATGAGAATAAAACTCAATAGTAGATCCATCAGGACCTGGTGCTTTACCACGTTTAATAACACGGATCGCATTAAGAATATCCTGAGTCTGAATTTCCTTATGCAATGATGAAAAATCTAAATTAGGCTGAGATGGAGGATTGATAGAAGACAGATACTGCAAGATATCAGTTTGGGATGTTGGAGAATCAGGAGTATAGAGAGACTGATAAACATGGGTAAATTATGCCAGTATGTCTTCATTTTTGTAAATCATTTGATTAGATTAATTAAGAATCGAACTAATCTTGGTACCTTCCTTTTTTATCTTGAGGTAGTTAGCCAAGAGTTTCCCAGATTTATTCTGACCTCCATAATACTTAGCTGAAGCCTTAAGTAAAAATGAGTTGGCATTATCTGTGGAAAGCTTATTAAAAGTGAATTTTAATTTAATAAGTTCTTCGAGACAAGATTTAGAGTTGGTGTGATAGTAGGAGTTTTCTAATTGTTTGATATGTGTTGTGAGAGAGTTAAAAGAAGCTAAATAAGCTTTCTTTTTACGGAATACAAGGAAATGATAAAAGCTCTAGATGCAGCTTTAAAAGCATCCCATATAATTTGGGGGAGATATGTGGCTGTTCATTTTCCAGAAACAAATTAGTAGCAAAAGATACAAAACTTTGGGTAAAATCCTGATCTAACAGAAGAGAATTATTAAATCTTCATCTTCTAATACCGTGAGTTGGGGGGAGGAGATCTACATTTAAAGATACTGGGGCATGATCTGAGATTAATATAGGACCTATATCTGAATGAGTGATGTGTTGTGCAAGGGACTGAGAAAGGAACAGGTAATCTAATCTCGATTGAGAGCAATGTACAGGGGAGAAAAAAGTATATTCTAAAAGTGTGGGATTACAAAGCCTCCATGCATCTATTAAGGATCGTTGTTTGATAGTCAAAGTAAATTGAGAATGCATAAGAGAGGGGTTAAATTTGGATTTAGACTTGCGGTCAATTATAGGATCAACAACCACATTACAATCACCCCCTACCATTAGATAGTCATCTTTATAAGTCATCAACTTAGACAATATTTCAAGCCAGAAGGAATTATTAGGGGAGGTAGGTGCGTAAAGATTAAATAGGGTAATAGGAATTTTACTAATTGATTGTGAAATAGATACCCATCTGCCTAAGTCATCTTTGTCTTGTGATAGTAGCTGTACATCTAGGCATTTATGACACAGAATAGCAACACCATTACGTTTAACATCACCTGGGGAAGCGAAAACATGGCCTACCCATTGTCGTTTAAGTTTGACTATTTCTTTATCTAAAATATGAATATCCTGCAATAGAGCAATGTCGCATTTTGAAGTAGAAAGATAGGTTAGTACTCTCTGACGTTTTATGGGAGAACCTAAACCTTTAACATTCCAAGAAAGAATTCAGTAAAGCCATCTATTTTAACAAGAAATACAATAAATAGACAAAATAACTATTATTAATAATTAAATAGAACAGAGTCTTATACATAGTGTAAAATCCCAAAAACAAGAATAAAAAAAAAATGTTTGTAAAAATTGAATAACATATTGAATAAAAACTGTGATTATGAAAAAGGAGCATATACGAAAAAGATGATATGAAATGGAGAATAGATAGAACATGACTAGTAAAGAATGAAACAAAGACAGTGATATAATGAAGGAGAGCGAATGTCGGAACAGAGATAGATAAAGAAGAAAAAAAAAGGACAGGGAAGGAGGAGAAGTAAAGACCATACACAGAGAAGACAAACAAATACACCAAAAAAAGACATACCAAAAATGAGGGTGGTGAGACCACATAAGGAAGATGACATCACTGACCAGATAACTCAGGGCGGGTCGGGGGGGACACTCCAAGCAAACGGACCAGGAATCACAAGGGTCAAAAAAATGGCAAGACGCACCTAACATATGAAAGAAAATATGGGAAACATGAAAAATGAACAATCCAAATTGAACTGCAGACAAAAACATGTACTTATACTAAATGCCTGAAAGAGAAATCAGGTAATAACACATTATAATTTCAAACAGTAGGAAGACTGGTAACATCCATGGCCTCTTCTCTGCAATTGTCTATAAAGCGCTGTAGCAACACCGGATATTCATAGTTGGTTGTCTTATTCTTATATGTTACTTTAAACATAAATGGGTGAAACAGACCAAATCTGGCATTAAGATTCCACAGTGCTGGTCTCATATCCAAAAACTTCTTTCTCCTATCTGCAGTCTCTTTAGCATAGTCCTGTGAAAAGAAAAGATTAGAGCCCTGCCAGGATATTCGTCCTTTGCTTTTGGCTGCTTGCAGAATTTTCAGTAAGTCAGTATATTCTAGGAAATAAATGATAACACCTCTTGGTTTGGTAGATGAGGTTGTAGAGCATGGGCTATGAACCAAGCAATGTGCTCTCTGAATATTGATCAAAGGAGTGTCAGGAATGCCAAGAATTTTTGGAAGAAATGACTTACAGAATGAAATAGTGTCTGAACCATCCAGACCTTCTATCAGGCCATATATACGTAAGTTGTTATGCCTGTTGCGGTTTTCAAGATTTTCAATTTGCTTTTTAAGAGTAGTGATCTCTGATGGCATAGCAGGAACCTGGTTTACCACACCTTGTATAGAGTCGACACGTTGCTCTACCTGCACAACCTTATTCTCCATATTGGACCATCTATCATCCAAGGATTGCAGACGATTATTGGTTTCCTCCATGTATGGGCGAAGTGCTCGAATCTCCTCAAGAAGCAAATCCAAAGAAATGGTTGGAGGAGAAGTGACAGGAGATGGGGGATCCTTTTGAATACGTTTGCCAGATGACAAAACAGAGGAGACCGTTGGTTTAGGTATAAGCTTAGTAGCTGGAAGTGGAATATTAGACGAGGATGTCATTGTACCCACTGCACCCGCAGCAAGGGGCATGATGTTACTAGGTGCCTCCTCCATGTTAGAGCAAAGGATATTGAATGGATTCTAATCCTCCACAGGGGGTGCCGAAGTGGGAGTGCGTGTTACTGACTTTGCTCTCACCATAAACAAACCAGAAGAAAAAATAGCACTTCAACAAGCCCACTCTTAAATTGATGCGAAGTTTGCAGATTTTACTTCAATTGTATGCAAATAGCAGAATATTGACATTTCCCATAAAAATGATCCTGTAATTAACTGCCTCGGAGAAAGTTCACTGAAAGGAAATGCGATCTGGAATTCAGTCAGAAAAATGCCACCAATAAATAAAACTGCTCAAACATTGCTCTCCAGTACATTCCTTCCATTAGCAATGCCCATAGGAAACCAAACATATATCTAAGTGTGGCGAAGCAACAGAAATGTCTTCAAAACTGAATGACCACGAGAGGAAAATCTGGCTTGTTACGTTGAGAAGAGACAAAATGGCAGTCGCGAGCTCCGTGAGGAAAACGCGCTGCACGTAGATGTAGAAAAAAGAGCTGAAGAATGCTCACCAGGCAAACGGAAACCACATCATGTAGAGCAGGGGGTCCTCACACCTCGAGAAACCCACTCCTGTGGCAAGAAATTAGCTGTGTCCTTGTGGAGGTCGGCACCCATCCCGAGCCGGCGCGGAGCCTCAGCGGAGAGCGGCCATCCTCTTTTGGCTTCAATCCACGCCCCCTCTGTTTTGCATTTCTAGAAAGAAAATGTGATCAGTAGAGACGATTTATTTTTTCCAGGTCATAGGTCATTAAAAGAAAAGTAGAACTTCTGCAGATTTCTACACAATCTGACCCACAACATTTTTTAACCTGACTAACATTTAAAAAAAAATGTTTTATTGCATTTTTCCAACAATTAGGCTGCTACACAGATACATAGTTAAGGGTATTTAAACCAACAGGAGTGGAACAGCAGCAGCCAGAAAAGAACAATACATAAAGAAAACAAAATAACTCAAACATTATTCAGCCATACAGGGTGACATATCCTTTGTCCGATACAGGGTAGTGAGTGAGCAACATACAAACTAATGCTTGCCAGTGATATCCTGAGATAGTTCGCATCTCCATCTCCCAGCGTCAACACTAGTCACCATAGTTTGTCCAGTTGCAAAAGTCAGCAATAATTAACAACCCAAAAGAGAATTGAAAAGATCATGAATGGAAGAGATAAGCTACTCCACATACAAGCGCCACACAGTACTGAGGGCAGAAAATGGACCCTCGCTGAGCTCCAGCAGGTGGTCAGCGCGTTAAAGAGCATCAGGCGATTCCCAAATATCCCATCTTATTCCTACGGTGAGGCACCCTGGGATGGCCAGTCTCAGTCCGTGAGGTCGGGGTGGATTTATAAATAAGAGCAAAGGGGTTGCCAGATGTTTTTAGGCCTGGAGGAGAGTGGCAGTATTGTTGCATAGGTGTCGCTGGTCATGTCGCATTAGATCAAGTCTCTCAGCCAGGCTTTAAGTACTGGAGCCACAGAGAAGCCCCAGTTCTTGGACACCTGCTGTTTTGCGAGGAGTAAAGCGATAGCAACAAAGCGCTGTATACCTGCGGCCAATGGTTTGACATATCCCAACAATGCCAACATCGGAGAGGGGTCCAAGTTCGCCTCAGTCATGGATGCAAGGCAGCGAAAAGCTTCTCCCCAGAAAGCCTGGACTAACAGGCAAGACCATGCCAGGTGCATAAAATCGGCGTTAGTGGTTACACACCTGGGGCAATTATGGGACCTGGATGGATCTACAGTAGCAAGGAGTGCTGGTGTGTTGTAGGCCCTATGTAGATACGGAAAATGGAGAAGCTTGTGCCTGTAGTTGTTAGAGACGTACCGGGTCTGCTCACAGCAGAAAGAACAAACCTCGTCAGTTACAGGCTGGCCAAAATCCCTTTCCCATGCCGCACTGGCCTTCCCCCCTACCGGAGACCGCAATCTCTGCGTTGATTGATACAGCCGGGAAACTAAGTGTGCACTGTCAGCTGATATGATAATAAGAGACAGTGGGAGGAACTACTCCGGTTCTGCAGTTTAGGAGTCCATCGCAGCTTAGGGAAACCCGTGTTCTATGGAGAAGGAACCTATCCATCGGGGGACATTGTGCGCCCCTCTGCAAGGCTCGATACAGCTCGCAGTTGGACATCTCGGAAGAGGTCACCCACCGTGCGCAATTCACACCGAGATAATGTTCGTTTGGTCAGGGCCTCGAGCGTGGGGGGGGATCCATGGGTTGTCTCACAACGGTAAATGTGGAGAGTATAGATAGTTCGCATTCACATATCGATGCAATTTTTCCCAAGCCCAGGACGTGGTATAGAGCGTGCAAATCTCAGAGGGTGACCTCGGAAGTCCAAACGGGAGGATTGTTAACAAAGCCCAGGGCGAACCTGCGAATACTCAGGCTTCAGGTATTGTAGCCTGGCATCTGGATGGTACCAGAAATATACATAGTGTGCCTGTGCAATTAAATAGTATGGATATAAATCCGGGACTCCGAAACCCCCACGCTTAAAAGGCATGACCAGTTTTTGCCACCTAACACGTGCCTGCCCTCAAGCCCACACCAGTCTGATGAGCAAGATCTGCAAGGCATCGAAAAATGTAACCGGATGTGGAATAGGGAATTTAAGGAAAAGATATAAAAAATGTGGCAGACAACCATTTTTATAATAGCAATTCTGCCGGCTATGGACAGTGGAAGTTTTATCCATCTCTCTATCTGAGATGATAGCCGGTCAATCGTGGGACCATAATTGAGGCGGACAACTTCTGTGGGAGTGCAAAAAAATGCTGAGATAACGGGGGGGTTCGTCACACCAGCGCAAGGACAATCTAAGTGAAAAGGAAGAGTGACATCAGTCAGGGGGAAAATCTCTGATCTGGACCAGTTAACAACCAGTCCCGAAAAGACGCCAAGCCGCACTACCTCTCTAAGTAGTGGAGGAAGATTCGTACTAGATTCCCAAACAAAGAGCAGTACATCATCAGCATACAGTGAGGCTAATAAGGGACCGCAATGGAACTGGAGTGCCTGCTATAGGTGCCGTTCCTGGAGGTGGCGTACCAAGGGGTCCATTGAGATAATAAATAGAAGTGGTGAAAGCGGGCACCCCTGTCTGGTGCCTCGTGATAGCGTAGATTGGTCAGTAAGTTCACCATTCACTCGAAGTCTGGCCACTGGGTTAGTGTATAAGAGTAGTACAAGATTGCGGAAACCATGGGGGAAGCCCAATTTGCCCAGCATGGCATGGACAAAAGGCCACTCTACAGAATCAAACGCCTTTTCGGCGTCTAGTAGTATTGCGGCCGCAGGGAGGGTCGTTTCGATTTGATTAATTGTCGCAAATACAGTATGAACATTAACTGATGTGGACCGGTTAGGGACAAATCCCGTTTGGAAAGGAGATATAATCTGGTCCACCAAGAGAGAGACACAGGTAGCCAGCACTTTGGCTAAAATGTTGTAGCCCTAGTTGAGCAGTGATAAAGGCCGGTAGGTGGCACACCTGTCGGGCGGCTTGCCCGGCTTGAGAAGCAGGGTAATAACTGCTTCACGCATTGTAGGGGGCAGTGTGCCAGCTTCCAGGGCCTCTGCGTATACTTCTAAAAGATGGGGGACCAGCAGTGCCTTGTAAGTTTTATAGAATATGCCTGTAAGACCATCAGTGCCAGGGGCACGAGAGCCATTGAGATCATTAATAGCTTGCATTACTTCATCCGCAGTTATCGGCACAGCTAGGAACTCACAATTGCCTCCCTATAGCCACACCATCGCCACCTCAGCCAGATAATCAGCGAGGGCAGTGTCAGTCGGTGGGGAGCGGGCTGTGTACAAATCAGAGTAGTAAGAAAGAAGAGCGGCAGAGATATCAGAACTCTGGGTAAGAGTGATGTAACCGTCCAGCTGCAGCTGTTTAATGAAATAAGAATGTTGGCTAGGGTGAAGGAGCCTAGCCAGCGTCTGGCCAGGCCGCTCTCCCTCTCCATATATTCTGGCCTAAGTGTATTTGCCCATAAAATTAACCTAACGGGCGGCAAGCTCCTGAAATTCCGCCAGGAGAGTCGCCCTTTGGTGTAGAGAGGGGGGAGGAGCCCCCGTCAGGTGACGGTCATCAAGCTCCTCGAGTGCTCTCTCGGTCCCGTCCAGATCCCGGCGAATAGTGCAAGGCATGCCGGCCTGCCTGGCCATGCTTATCCCTCGTATATAAACTTTAAAAGCTTCCCACACCGTTGTGTATTAGGGCACCGAGCTGACGTTTGTCTGGAAATATTCAACTATGGCATCTCTGACCTCGCTGGGACCAGAACGATCATGTGAAACTGGGAATTATGAGAGACAAGAGCACAGGTGAGTGATCCGATAAGGTTCAAGCAAGATAGTCCACTGTGTGTGTGTGGACCAGGAGATCTGGAGACATATACCAATGGTCTATTTGGGACAACGTCCCGTGCGGTGCTGAGAAAAAAGAGAAACCTCTGTCAGTGGAGCGCTGATGATGCCAGGCATCTTTCAATAGTTGAGTCTGTAGCATAGTTTGGAGTGCATTCACAGAGTGTGGTTTGGTGATGTGGTCAGGCCCTGTGGTGTCCAGGGCTGGTTGCAGCGTTAGATTGAAATCACCCCCCATTACTATAGAATCTGTGTGTAAGGTGGAAACGTGTGCAGATATATTGGGGAAGAAATCAGGCATATCTATGTTAGGGGCATAAATATTAACCAGCAGTATATGCTGCATTCCCAGACTGCCAGCAAACCAACAATATCAGCCCTCATGGTCTTTAATTACCTTGTGCAGCGTAAAGGGGACCGTCTTGTGTATCAGGACGCAGACCCCTCTGGAATAGGTGCTATAACTGGCAAAAAAACGATTATCCCCCCAACTTGAGGCAAACCGATCATCATACCTGGGGGCATAATGGGTCTCCAGCAGGATTGCAACCTCCTTCACCACATGTCTAGCGAGATAAGCCAGGACTTGTCTTCCTTTACGGGGATTAGATAGCCCTCTCACATTCCAGGACATACATTTGAGCTCCCGCGCCCCGGGTCTCCCACCTTTTTGTGTCATCGTTGGCATATCGATACAAACAGAAAAGTGTCACCACATCCACCCACAAATGGCTGAGTAACTACGTGGGCAGCACCCTGTATATGGCCAGCAAGCATATCCACACGTAAAAAAACAACCCCTAACCCCCCACCCCCTCCCACATCAGATATCCCCCCAACCTGCATCCGGTGAGTCCCATTCCCCAATACAAGAAAAGAACTTAGGATATCTCCTAGGGGGTAGGCAACACTCCAGGGGAGGCCGCCATATCGTCAATGTTCATCCTGGCGCTAATATGGATGCAGTCAGCTTATGAGAAAAGTTACATAGCAAAGAAGTGAACAAGAACCACAGGAAGAGCAGAAATGTTTCTGTTTGTGGCATGGTGGGGCGGCCCTAAGCGCGGCAACCAATCAAAACACCAGTTCACAGAGTCCGTGCCCTAATCAAAGCGCCCAAGCCAAGCACATGAGCCAGCTAATATCACTCCCCATGGGGGAGGTCGAGTTTGATTTGCGGTGCTTTAGGAAATCTGCAGCTTCGGAGAGTGATTCAAAGATGTTAGTCTTTCCATCAGTTGGACATGCAAATGGGATGGATAGAGCATGGCATAGCGTATATTTGCTGTGCGCAAGTGACGCTTCACATCCTGTAATTTACGCTGTGCTTCTGGGACCTGGGGTGTGAAGTCGGGAATTAACGACAGTGACATACCCTGATGCTGGAGTTCCCCCTTCTCCCTGGCCAGGCGTAGGGCGACGTCCCGATCATGATAGTTCAGGAGGTGGGCTATTGGCAATTGCAGTAGAGCGCCGGGGCCAATCGATGGGCATGCACCCGGTGAGCCCTCTCAACTGCGAAAGTTGGGGAGAAGGCCTCCCTACCAAGAGTGCCTCCAGGAGTCGCTCTACATAGGTCGCCATGGGCCCTGTGTTCACAGATTCAGGTACTCCAGCTATGCGAATGTTGTTGCGGAGCAACCTGGCCTCTAATTCCTCTGCCATGGTAGCCGTTGTTTTCAGGAGGTGCTCCACTCGGTCAAGCCGCTTACTCACTGTGGATTGGATGTCTTCAATTTCAGAGATGCGATGTTTGGAGGCATCAATATGGGCCTCTTGCTTATCCAGCCGCCAAAGCATGTCGTCTAAGCGAGTGTCAAGTGTATCAAATCTCACATCTATCGCCTTGAAACCGGCGCGCAGCTCCGTCATGATTGCCGCAGCGCTATCTGCAGAGGGAAGGCCAGTCTCAGAGGGGTTCAATGGATACGGTGGATCCCCCCGTTCAGCCCCCCCAGCATCCTCCCTTCTGGGGGTCTTAGCTGGGTCAAATGACAACTGCTGCTGTTTGTGGTCTCCACGGCCCATATTTGCGTCAGAGAGGTAGCCAGATGTTGTTAGATTGCCACTTGTTCATAGCTGGTGTCGCAAAAGAGAGCTCACTGGATCTTCCAAGCCTCCTGGTTAGAAGGCGCCTCTCTGTCCCGCCGAGGGCAGGGACTAAAAACAGAGAGACAGTTGCAGGGTGCCCTGAAAAGGGAGGTATGTCCGCTTTTCACAGCCCACAAGGACCCGGAATCAGCTCGTGGTGCGTACGCTATGCCTTCAAAGGGGGCTGTCTCATCTCCGTGCCCACATCTGCAGGTGTCTGCCAGTAGTTGTTGTGCCCCAACACAGCGGCGGGGAGAGAGGGCCACCCATCCACGCCCCAGTCAAATATTCCATGCACCTGGAACCGGGCCTATGCGCAGTTAATAGGCCCAGCGCAGGCCGCCTCCACCACCGCTTTCAAGTTCAGCGCCCTCAAGTGTTAAGGCATGCGGGGAGCGACGCAGGACTCACCCATTGCGGGTCAGTCAAAACAGTCCCAGGCACTTCGACCGAAGAGCCCCGCCGATCTCCATGCCTCTCCCACTTGCTGCCTCAGAGTGCAGCGCAGCCACTCAGCTCAGACCGCTGACCCGCCCTCAGGCTCACCCACGACCCCTGTCATCGCAGGGCCTCCAAGGGCCATGTCAGGCCGCAGCCGGAGAGCAGCAGGGTGCCATGGCGGAAGCTGAAACAGGCATCGCCGAAGGTTCCGAGCACTCCCTGGGATCTGTGACGAGCACCGATCTATTTTACAGCTGCCAGTGCGTCGCAGGAGTGGATCATGGCTGCAAGTATCGGCGACGGCTCCGGAGCTTCATGGGCGAGCAGCCATCTTGGTGCTCGTCCTGGCCACGCCCAACCTGACTAACATTTAACTGGTACTAGTATCTTTTTGCAAAGTGTACTTACTAATTTTTGTTGTGTTTAATTTCACAGCCCAGATACTGCTTTTATTCCTTTTGTCTTTAATGAACGTAAAAGAGCAAGACACCAAGGATTAGGCAGTTTATGGGAAGGGTGATGGTGTGACCATGTATTATAATGGATAAACTACAGACAAGGATATTGCAGGTAACCTCGCAGTCCTATGATCTTATGTGATCTTATCAAAGAACCCATCCTTTGGAATCTTTCCTCTGCATGGTCAGTGAACTCCTCGGTCACTTGCAATATCCTTATAGTGTACAACAGGGTGTTTTTAATCCCATATATATTGTGTAACAATTTCAACTGCCACTTGCAACACTTCAGATTCGATTATGAGTTGACAGCCCCATCAAAGTAACAAAGTCTATCATAAATCCATGGTCCCATTAATTTTAATTTGGGCCCTCCAACTGCTGAAAGCAGCAAAAACCTCTGGAGAAAACTGTGGTAAATAATGATTTACCAACAGAACTGGATCTGGAATTACTTGACTACCCTACTAATTCTTAATTTCTCAGCAAAATCTTAGGGTTTCCCTCACAATCTCTAGTAACTCTCACTTCTAGAGTTACTGGTGCCTCAGTTATCAATAACAAAGGGGGAACGGGGTGGTCTAATGTTTCTGAGTATAAATCCAGAAGCCTTATGATAAGGCCCTTATGCATGAGAAAACTGCTGGATAAAAAGCAGTTTCTTCGTATAAGTCCCAGGCCACCAGTGGTACACCATTGAGTCTCAGATGTTAGTGTGTCTCTTGAGATCTGCTATGAGCTAAAGTAGGTACACTGTATGCTTACCATCTCATCAAGCTTGTCTTTATCTCTCAGTTGCTACCGCTGTTTCTGATCGGTAATCTCTTCACAAGAAAGCCAATTCATACCACAAGAAGCTGTGACTATGGTATGCAGAAGAGCTGAGACTTAAAAGAATCATTGGCTTTCTTGAATTACTCTTTACCAAACACATGACTCCAGGACTTAGTAATAGCTGCCCACAGCATCCACAAAGAGATGCCCTGACACAACCCAATAAATTGCATATTTTTCAGAACAAATTTTAAGTTTTCGCTGCTTAAACTGACTCCCACAATTGGTCCGGAGATGTCTTCAGGCCATTCATCAATTTGTAAATCTCCTTCATGTTCCTGTGATCGTTTGCTATAGAAAGTCAATGAGATTATATTTTCTTCACTTCTAAACTGCAAGCGTTTTATTCCAATAGTCAAGTTCCCCATCCCTTTCTTCATTGCTAATATTTGATACTCTCCTCTAATTATCTTAGTTTTCAACTAAAAAACTAGACAGGTTTTTGTGTTTATCAAAGTATTTAGTCGAGCGTCTCCAACATCATTATTTAATTTTCCTTCCATTTATTACTGATTTTCCTTCTCAAGGCATTTTATAATCCATAAATCCAGTCAGGGTGTTCCCTTGTTCAAATATAAACTTCATTGGATCTGGCTAACTTCTGGCTCTGGCCCCATTACTGGCCACTATTTCTAAGCAATCTGCAGGAACATTGTATAGTGCTGCATCTTGAAAACCGTACTAACACCTGTAAATTTATTACCCATGTTTCATCATTGGTGAATTGTAGAGATGGCTCCAATTCAGGTAATAGGAACCATGTTACTCATGCTGGAAGGTGAGAGTGCCTGTTTGTTTCTGTTGCATCGTCTGCCAGCAGACTTTGATGCCACTGATAATCAGTGTTGTGTGTCTATCAGCCTATATGTGCAAGAAGATATTATGCCTGATTTAGATTTTGATGGACTGGTTATTTCTTCACAAACGTGACAAATAACCTTTCCACCATCTTACAAGTGCTGTTGAATGTAATGCACTTGTAATGAGGCTGAAGGGATATCCATCATGTTTGTGACGGAGTAACCCATTCGCAAAAATCTGAATCAAGCCCATTGCCTTGATGTGTACCTAATCTTTTTGCTCCAACTGATCCAAGTTAATTTGAATAGAATATGTAAGATCCAATGCCATACTGATATGACTTGCGATTGATCAGGTGGAAGACAAGGAAGACACCGACTATATCTTTGACTACCCTTGCCAAGCAAAATACATCATCTGAGAGTCTGTCTGGATGTCACTGAGGAATGGATGTCCTCTCACTTCCTAAAATGTAAACTTCCTAACAGTGAATGTGTGGTGTCCTCTCGTACTTACGTGTGGAATCTTGACATGGGTTTCAGAGTAGAAGGTGGAGGGCATGTCAAGATTCCAGGGGAGATGGTTATTGTCAGGTTGTCCCTTCTTGAGAGAAGACGTATGCTGAATAAAGGAAAAGAAAGGTTTAAACTTGCGGCTCAAGAGTAATCATTGATGAAAGATCACTGCACTGGCGATGAGCTGGATCATACCAAGCATGGGTCCATTTCAAGTTGAACACAGAAGGGAAACCTGAAGTCCAGTCGGTGGTTGAAAATGCAATTTCCAGATTGGCAGTTTCGTCGAGGTGCCACCTGCTCTGCATCGCACTTGGCAGTAAGGCTGACATGGACCTCGGGTCGGCTATTTGGTATTTGATTACATTTTGTGTGCGAGACACTTCTTCTAGTTATAATTTAAGTGTATGCACATGCCTGTGCGAGAACGGGCTGCAGAAGGTTAAAGCGAGCTTTAGAGGAAAAGTCATTAGGAGTGTAGTGCATGCGCACACCAGCGCGATTAAGCACAAGGCCGTACTGGGCAGGGAGCAAGCTCAACATATGTAAAAAGCGACGTACTACCATGCTAAGCAGTCATTTTCAGCATTGGGAAAATCTGTTTGTTGAAGGGAAATCACGCTAACTTACAAAGAGGAGGGAAAAAAAGAAAGAAAAGAAACCTGGCGAATACTGGAATCCGTCAGTGATTCACACACTTTACAGTAAGCGGATACAGTGATTCGCACACTTTGGGAATTGTTGGTTATTACATGGTAGTAGTTTATTATTTGTTTTGTGTTATCAGTACCATACATATGGTCTAACCATGAAGGCATTAATACTCCAACACCTTTTCTACCCAGTCCTGGAGAGCCAATACTTGAGTGGGAACAATGTAAAGAAGGATTTGATGCTTATTTAGAGGCTATTGACGGTGACAAATTTACTGAGAAAGGAAATCGGGGATCTTAAAACATTGTTTGGGGTCTGAAGAAAGAAGAGGTTTACATCTTTTTGCCTACAATCGTTCCTGACGATGAAAGTGAGGATGACAGTGTTGTATATGAGATGGCCATTCAAGAACTGGAGTTTCAGTATAAAGAAAAACAAATATTGTTGTAGTTAGGCATAAATTGATGAGAAGAGGTCAGTTACCTAATGCATCTATTGACTCATTTGTCAATGATTTGAGAGTATTAGCTGCAAAATGTGATTATGGGGTTTTTAGGGATCAAATAATCTGTGATCAGTTAGTGCACAGAGTGGCTCATAGTAAATTACAGAAGAAACTATTATTGGTGGATGATCTGACACTAGGTAAAGCCATAGATATTGCTCGCCAATTTGAAGAGATGAAATTGGGTATGAAGGAATTAGCTCATAAAGATTTGGAGGGTGTACATTTGGTAAAAAACAATGAGCCACTATTCACGACTAATAAGTACGGGGAATCAAAACCCAAATTGATGTAATGGTATGACACTGCTAAGGAGAGAAAGGGGGTTGTATGTTTTAAATATGGTCAAACAGGTCATTATGCCAATGACAGAACATACCCGGCTATAGGACAAGTGTGTCGGAACTGCAAAATTAAAGTTCATTTTGCCAAGGCGTGCAAGAATAGGAATTGCAAACACAAAGTCAAATTAGAGAAGTTAGACTAGAAGCAGAGTCTAATCTAAAAGAGTACATTATTGGTGTACATAAAGTCTTGGAAAATAAGAAATATGCACCATTTTGTCTGGTAGATATAGCAGGAGTGGAGGTTAAGGTTCTGGCTGAATCTGGAGCTAGACATACTTTAATTGGAAATGATTTATTACACTGTTTTCCTGATGTACAAATGTCACCACCTGATATTAAATTGGTGGGTCACGGGAATAAACCCATAGATGTGGTTGGGTATTTTCCGTCTTCTTTAACCTACAAGGGAAAGTCTATTGTTGCCAAGATATATGTTGCTAAAGAAGGTTCATGTCTATTGGGGTGGCCACATCAAAAGGATTTAATGGTTAAGCTGGATCCAAACCACCCTGAGCAAGTTCTAGGGTATTAGGTTTTAATTGCTCAGGTGAAAGTGGATAGTTCCAAAGATTGGGAGAATATGTTTCCTAAAGTATTTTCAAACAAGTTAGGTTTATTGAAACATTTTGTCCACAAGATAATTTTGAAAGAGGGTGCCAAAGCGAATGTCCATAAGGTCCGGAACATGCCCATCTCGATGAGAAAATCTGTGAAAGAAGAATTGGAAAGATTATGTAATCTAGACATCATAGAAGAAATTGAGTCTTCCGATTGGTTGTCTCTAGTAGTTGTTGTACACAAATCAAATGGAAAAATTAGACTTTGTGTGGATTTGAGAGATTTAAACTACTGTGTATGGATAGATCGCCATCCTCTACCAAATATCGGAGAAATGTTCACAAAGTTAAAGGGGGCAACAGTGTTCACGACTCTGGATTTATCTAATGCGTACCATCAAATTACGTTGCATGACGATAGCAGACCTTATACATCATTCATTACACCAGAGGGAGCTTTACGTTATAAGAGAATGCCGTTTGGTTTAATTTCGGCATCAGCTGTATTCTAACGCATGAAGCACAAACTGTTCAAAGATATTGATAATGTCATGTACTTTCAAGATGATATTTTGGTGTGGGGAAAATCAAAACAAGAACATGCTGAAATGTTGGTAAAAATCTTAACCATTTTTTAAAACAGTGGGTTGACATTAGCTAAAGAGAAATGCAAGTTTGAAAAGGTTTTTGTAGATTATCTTGGTCATAACATTTCTAGTCACGGTTTTGTACCCAAGGATAGTTTAGTGAGAGCTATTGAAGTGCATCAGAACCCAAAGACAAAGATCAACTAAGGTCATTAATAGGCTTAGCAGAATATTATGCTTAATTCATTCCTAATTTTTCAAGCAAGACTGTACATATGAGAGAATTACTAAAGTTGAAACGTAAGTTTGAGTGGAGTAATGATTGCAAGTGTGAACTCAACTTTAAAAAAAAATGTTTTGCTGGTGCACTTACTTTAGCACCATTTGACATCAAGTGTAAGTCAATCATAACAACTGATGCCAGCAATTTGGGGCTGGGTGCGGTATTAATGCAGGATCAGGATGGAAAGATAGTAAATATTGCTTTTGCCGCAAGGCCTTTGAGCGGTGCAGAAAGCAACTACTCAACATTTGAAAAGGAAACGCTAGCTTGTTGGTGGGCGGTTGAGTATTTTAGAAAATACGTGTATGGTAAAGAATTTGAGATAAGAACAGATCATCGCCCTTTAACTGATTTATTCACGACAAGTGGTTGTCTGAGGGCCACACCTAGAGTGGCGAAAAGGCTGTATAGATTACAAGATTTTCATTTCCAGGTAAAATACATTCCAGGAGTCAATAATGTTCTTGCTGATTGCTCATCGAGGCTACCAATACAAGTGGAGAATGAATTGGAATTATGTTATTCTGACATGGATAGAGTAATAGCTATTTGTGAATTCTCTGAAGGATATTTAGCTGAAGTTCAATGGAGGAAGGTGAGTGAAGATGACAATGAGATACAATAAGTTTTAGAGTACATAAAATCTTGGTGGCTAACGAAGAATTAGTTGGATGATAATTTATTAGCATTTTGGCATGTGGAACAGGAATTGTCTGAATTTAACAGAGTGTTATTTCAAGGTGAACAACTGGTTGTTCCTAGTGGTTTAAGACAAAATATTTTGGAAATGGCCCATGAGGGGCATCCAGGTATGAATAGTATGAAACAGAGCAAAATATGTGATTTTTGGTGGTCCAGTGTAGACAGGGAGATTGAAGAAAAAGTGAGATTGTGTATCGAATGTGCGAAGAGTGATAAATCACAGAAAATTGTCAAGTATGAGAGAGGTTCCATGTCAAGACCTAGCAGAGTTTGGGAGAGAGTATCACTAGATATTGCAGGACCCATGTGCTTAACCAGATGTCAGGTGTTTTGTTTGGTGTTGATTGATAAATGTCTCAGTGGCAAGAAGTGAAGGTTGTTAACCAGGTCACATCTAAGAATGTAATTACATTTTTGAAAGAAGTGTTTGAAAGAGAAAGGTTCCCCAAATGTTTGGTGACAGAAAATGGAGTTCAATTAACAGCTCAAGAGATTAAGGGACATGTTCACAAGGAGCTATCACCGAATTAACGGCACTTTATCATAGCCAAAGTCGTGATAAATTTACCTCCCCATTCACAAGACGGTGTTAACAGCCACCAGCACCAGTTTACTCGCGATAGCAGCCGCAAAAACATCGCCACAAAGGACCCCCGCAATTATCGCTAATGAGATGCAGAGTAGGCGTTCCCATGCCAAAAGGCGCGACAACATCACACCTCAACATTCTCAACGACAAGCCACATCGGCGATAAAAACACAAAACAGGCGATAAGGCGCGTTAGCACCAGGAAATCTACACCTGCTCTGACCTGGTGTAAAGTCGGACGGCAGCCTGCAAACCAAAAGGGAGCACAGCCCAGGGCTACATCGGAAGGGCAACAGATGCCATGGAGCCACCCATCATGCGGCCCGGACACCCAAGAGGGCCACAACACCCACCGCCACCACCTCCAGGACCACCCCTCCCTGGCAACCCCCCGACCAAAGACATGCCATATCAGCCACACCTAAACATGTACAAAATATTCCGCTTGATGTCGCACAATCACAACTGGTGACATGCATGTGTCGTCACAGAAATGAGCAACACACATTCACTTTTGAAGCATCAAATGAAACTTTATTAAAATGAGCACCGAAATGAAATGAAGACACATGGCCGCTCCCCTCGGGACAATACGTAGGTCACAGCCTGTAAGACAAAAAACATGATGAGAAGGTGTGTCCTGCGCACATCAGAGGACAGAGAGAGAGCGAAGGAGAGAGAGAGGAAGAGAGGGAGGGAGAGAGAGAGGAAGAGAGGGAGAGAGAGAGAGAGAAGAGGAGAGAGAGAGGAAGAGCGAGAGAGAGAGAGAGAGAGTGCCGCCCCTGTGCACCCAGGCCACACTGCTCACCTGCTGCCACTGGTGTGTCTCCAACCACGTGCCGGTATGTATAGCAGAACACCAGGTCACACATCTGAGTCAGAGCCGTCAGCTGAAACAGAGTCCAGATACATGACTGGCACAGTACACACACTTTCAAAAGACAACATCGCCTGCCCACCCATGCACACCCAGGCAGAGGCACCCCAACCCCTCCCGCCGCCCATCGGAGCATGCCCGAGCATGCACACCCAGGCCTCAATGCTCACCTTCCGCCATCGGCGCATAGACAGGAGGTCCCACCACGGTCTCACGTTTGGTGCTGGGTCTTGATTACTCCATGGCATAGGACATACCAGTGCACCCGGCACCATCGCAGGCTGCACACCCGCTCAGCCCAATGGGTGCCACCAACCCTGGGATCCCTGAAGCGACGCCACGTGGTGGTAGGCCCGCGTTGCCCGCTGGCTCTGGCCTACACTGCTGTCCAGCAGGGCACACAAAACCTGAGCTGTCCGGACCGCCAGGACGGGGCATCATCGCAGGCTGCACACCCGCTCAGCAGCTTAAGGTGCCACTGACTCAGTGCACCCATAGTCACTGTCCCGTGGCGGGGTGCCTGTGCCATCCGCAAGGCCCCGTGTGCCACTAACCCTGTGCAACTCCAGTCTGCGCCACATGGTGGTAGGCCCGTGCCGTCCACAAGGCCTCGTGTGCCACTAACCCTGTGCAACCCCAGTCTGCGCCACGTAGTGGTAGGCCTGTGCCGTCCACAAGGCCTCATGTGCCACTAACCCTGTGCGCAAAAACTCATGGGCCCTTAATGATTGAGAACCGTGGAGCATCCGTCATCCAGTCACCACCAGCAGAGGGGAATGTGACGTCGTCGGCCCCTTATGTTGGCGGAGTCACATGGCCTGTGACGCCTGTGCCGGATAGGTGTGGTGTGCGTGCAAACCTGCCCTCAGGGAGTGGCTGTGACATGCTGACAACTAGACCAGTGACCTGCACACCACCAGCGAGTACGCCTGCGATGGGTAGCAATGAGGGCCCCCCTCGGAGCGTTAGCGGAGTGGTCTGGCCTGCCGTACGCCGGACCAGCGCAGGGCTTGCAACAATGACTCGTGGGCTCTGTGCGTGGTTCAGTCCATGTCCGGACAAGGAAGTGACTGATGCGTGTGTCCCTGTTATAGTGTTCACGGGACCCAGTACACAAAATGCAATGTAGCACCCTCAGACTGGCATCCCACAGGATGAACATCATTGACGCAAGGGAAGTCACTGTCCCTACATTCATCCACACATTCACACATGCATGATGAAAGACATGACACAGCAGTGCGTCACTGCATGTTTATTGCACATCCAGTGCAGTTATGCAGCTGGAGCGGTACAGGGCAATGCCGAGCACACTACACAATATGGGCACGTGTAGGGCCAGCCAGAGTCCATCCGGGGATGACATGTACTGCGGAAGAGGAAGGGTACAGTCCGCAGTCTGGTCGCCGTGTCATTGGTCGTCAAACAGGATGTGGCAGTCCATGTCGCTGTCCAAGGTGAGTGCAGCGGAGTGTATCAGGGGTCAGTGGCAGGTCATGGGGCCATGAGCGGCACCAAGCAGAAACAGGCAAGGTGACGGAAATGAATGCTAGTGCCTCCTTCTGAACTCAAGCCCATCCACGTCCTCGTCCTCGGATGTGTGCTCTGCCCCACCTGTGGGTGTTGCAGTACCGGCTGCGGCACTGTGTGCCACTGACACATCAGGGGCCGGAGGAGGATTGTTGGCCGCACTGTGTGGCAGTGACACTTCAGGTGCCGGAGTCGATACACCTGCCGCACTGGGAGGCACTGATACACCAGGGGGCGGAAATGTTGATGGTGTGGGGGCAGCAGCATTCATCTGCGCCACGCCTTGTGGAAGCAATGCCATGATGAGGATCTGCAAGGCCTGGTAGATCCCAGCTACATTTTGCTGATGTGCAGCGGTGGCTGCCATCCTTTTTGCCTCCATCCGCACCATGTCCTCCTTGAGCCTCCGCATGTGTGCCAGCTCATGGCTGGCATCGCTGGAGCCACTCTGAGCGGACAGGTGTTCTTCTCCCCCGTCATGACTCCTGCGATGTCAGTCAGGGCTGGTTGGAGACCATGGGGCGGACGTAGACACCCATGGATGGCATCCAGTTTGGTAGCCATGAGGTCGAACCCCACCCGCACCTGCTCAGCCGTCTCCCTCTGGCCCTCCAGCACACGGCGTTGGAAGGCCATGTGTTGTTCCTGGGGGTCTTGGGAGAGTGCCGGGGCTGTGGGTGCCTCCTGCTGGGTGGTTTGGGTGGTGGGTGGGGTCTCATCGATGTGGCTAGGCTGCCCTGATCCTGGAGGTGAGTGGCGGATGAGGTCAATGATGTCTTGGATGGTTTGGGTGTCGATGCTGGTGTTGTCCTCCTCGTGATCAGTGAAGAGTGGCTGGGACTGCTCTGCGGGAGGTGTTGACAATGCCCCTGCGATGTGAAGGGGAGATGGTGTATTACAATGTGTCCACATGTATATAGCCGCATGGTACAGGTTGACATTCAGACAGCATGGCACTGTACATTGTGACAGTCTGTGGGTCTGGGCGAGGACCCAGGGTTATTGTGGGTGTGCACTGTGCCCTGCTTGCTTGTGCATGTGTGCCATTGTGGCCATCTCCACCCGTCCCCCCAGTACCTGGTGGTCACTCACCCTGTTGCGGTTGTGTTGTGTCCTGTCGAGCAGTGTCCGGTCCCCCGACTCCAGCCACAGTCTCCACACTGATGACTGTCGACACCAGCTCCTCCATGTCATCCAGCTCCAGCTGTGGCGCTGGGCCCCCACCTCCGGTCTGCGTTGCTGCCTTCTGGTTGGCAGTGAGTTTCTCCTTGGTCTTCCGCTTGATGTCATTCCATCGCCTCTTGACCTCATCCATTGTCCGCTTGTGCTCTCCAACGGCATTCACCTTGTCGACGATGTCCCGCCATATTCCAGTTTTGGTGCCCAATGACACGTTGAAGGTGACGAAGAGTTGTTGATGGTGTTCCATCACCTCCGTGACTATGATCCTGTTCGCCTGCGGACTGAACTTGGTCTTCCTCGTCTTCTTGTCCGTGCCCTTCCCTGTCCCAGAGGTCCCAGGCTGGTCGTTCGGGGTGCTTGTGGGGTTGCGCTCGTCCTCTGCGCCTGCTCCAGCTGCCTCCATGGTGCTTGGGTGTTGGTCAGTTTGTGTGTGGGTGTTTTTTCTACTTTTATGATGATTTTTGACGCCTGCCAGGTGTGTGTTGCAGGCCTGGCGCTGCTTGTCGCTGATTTCCTCATTGCGCTTTGGCCCATCGCTTGTTTTTTGGTGTTGTGGTTTGTGTTTTTATCTCCATCGTGGTGGTTGTATCGCGGACATTGTCCGCGGTTTCGGCAGACTATCGCTTGCTACCGCCTTGTTGTGAATTCCACATTGACACAGGGTTATTTTCCCGCAATAGGCTGCGATATTGAAAGTTGCGTTACGCTACTCTTGCGGTAGTTATCGCACGTTCTTGTGAATATACCCCTAAATGTTTTTTATCTAGTCCTGGGATGGAACACATCCGCAAATCTGTATATTATCCACAGAGTAATGGCATTTCGGAAAGGTGGATAAAAGTATTGAAGGAAGGGTTACAATTGGCCATAGCTTCTGGTAAAGATTGTCATGAAACTATCAGAGAATTGTTATGGAGTTATCACAATACTCCCAGGGAGATGGGAGGGAAATCTCCATTTGAAAAGATGAGGGGAAGATCAGCTGGATGCAATATGAAACAATCCTGGATGTTGGATGTGTTTGAGAAAATTTGATGCGACGACAATCAAGGTGTTAATAACAGATGGAGTGGTGAATCTATCTCCAATTCTGTTTGTCAGGATCGTGATGTTCTTCTCAAGGTGGGCGATTGGGTTCGTGTGAAAAAAAGGAGGTATGTACGAACTGGGGAATCCAAGTTCACCGAACCAATTAAAGTTGTCAGAGTTGGTAATAATGTGGTGGAATTGACCGATGGGAATGTGTGGAGCATGAGCAAAGTGTCAGTACTAAAAAAATGTCTGTGGCCCAAAGAACATGGAACAGATTGTGATATGCCCAATATATAGAGAAATTAACAGAAATGGGTCTGGGCCAAAGGAATGAAAGGCTGATGACACGTTTGAGATGCTCTCACATGTGGAGTAAGGATTATGTGATCCTTAACCCCACCAGGTTAATTTCCACCCTGGGACATAGATAAATGGTGTGTATAGTTTTGAGGCTGAAAAAGTGTTATAGCTAATATTGAAATTGTATATCTGTTAGTTAAACTCAAATATTGTATTTGTTTACGGAAGGAAATGTGTGGTGTCCTCTCATACTTACGTGTGGAATCTTGACATGGGTTCCAGAGTAGAAAGTGGAGGGCATTTCAAGATACGAGGGGAGGCGGTTATTGTCAGGTTGTCCCTTCTTGAGAGAGGACGTATGCTGAATAAAGGAAAAGAAAGATTTAAACTTACTGCTCAAGAGTAATCATTGATATAAGATCACGGCAGAATGTTTTTTCCAGTGGTTAGTTTGCAAAGGAATGAGTGCTGGTGCGCAGAAGTCTGCAGCCGGTAAAATTGAATTTTGTTGTGCCAAAGACCTCAAGTGCCTAATCTTAAATCCAAATCAAATTCACTTTATTCGGTTTATGCATAAAACCATAAAAGTATTCTAAAACAGTATGTCATTCAAAAAGAAATAGACCACATTATATACTACATCTTTAAGAACGGTTGAAAGAAGGGGATACATTTTGGGTCTTTAAAAAGAAGGGGCCCGAGGTGCCTAGCAATACAAAATATCCCCAATCAAACATGCTGGAACATGTGGGAGCCACTTAGAGCCACAAACAAATTAATCACAACAGGCCCTAAGCCTCACTGCTGATTTAAAAAAATTAAGGACATTAAAAACAGTGTTGCCGGATAGCAGTTGTAAAAATATGAAAGCTGGGCACACCTGCCTAAAATCCATTGGTTTCAAGATTGGGATAATAAAATTTCTTCGGGGGATCTTATAAAAATTACAAAACATTATAAAATGAAGCATGTCCTGCTTATGGGTCACAATGCCATAAATGTGGCCTCAAAAACGTATTTTAATTCAACTCCTGGGATCTGTGCTCACATTCCTTTTTTATATTTCGCGCTGCAAATACGCTCATCAACTGTGCCAACATTGTCTTAAAGACATGTTTCTGTAAGAGCAACACAGTAGATTATATTAAGACTTGACCCGTTCTAAAATGACCTGGGAGAGTTGTCTAGTCCATCATGTTCCATGTCCACATAAGATTATTGTATTGACTGGTTATCTAATGACATCCACTGCTCTTTCACACACATGCAGGCACACACCCATCATCGAATCATTTTTGCCAAATGATTTACAAATCTATTGACTTCACAGCAATTTATATCTGTGCACCATTGTTCTGCCAGTTGTTCCTACTGAGTTGATGTGACCTTTTTAAGTTTTCACTTTGGTCTCATAAAATGGCACTTCTGTGCATATCGTGTACTGTAGAAAAATGGTGTTTACGGGGTCCTTGTGAAAAAAATGTGGTTTTAGCACAATCATTTTCTGTTTGCTTTGTTTCGGTATATTGATAGCCCTAAGGTGGAAGATGTATCCAAGGGACTGGCACTGCCATTTTTGTATGTGAAGTGCAGTCTCTTTAACAAAAACAAACCTTAGCAGTGCGTCCCAGGTTTCTGTCTGTGAATGTATATAAGCTTTTATCAAAGCACTTAATCTTGCAATGAATATCTAGTTGATATGAACGTCATTTGTTTTGTTAAATGGATGTAAATGTTCGTTGTTTTCTCATACGGTTGAAAAATGCTCAATCTACAATTGGGTGCATAAAAGAAAAAAGTGGCTATTTTTCTGTCCATAAAACAATGAATGTACAATATTGGATGATACTGTGAGTGTGTGTGTATGTATATATGATGTAACATATGTATATTCAGACATGTATGGAGGGTGGATTTTGAGAGTATTGTAAAAATGAAGCACTTTAATTACTGCTAAATTAGTTGGCAATTTGTATCTTGTAAAATAAAATCATCATTAAATCTGAAAAAAATAAAATTAAAATAAAATGAAGCATGTCCTGTGGAGACTTCCTGTCGCAGCCACAGGACTCTAAGCTCTTGCCTCTACTACACCCACGAGTCTGTGCCAGTAAAAGATGGAAAAGATCAAATCGAAACCTGGTTAATAAAAAACGCTCATGAGCACTAAAAGGCCCCTAAAAGATATGGCTCAGTGGATTGTACAGATTTCAAAATAACAAACCTACGAACACTGGGTTTCCTCAACTCGCACCCCTGCCTTTCAGTAGTCCTCAGGTTAAAGAAGGACTCCTTTATCCAGCCCAGATCTTTCTTATGCACAAGTTCTGGTTCGGAAAAGAGTTCTGCTCTTCCCAACCTCCCTAAACATGATTTTATGTAGTTAAGCCACAGGATGTGATTAACATGATCAAGGCCCATACACTCCTTTAGAATTGATTTACTTAGGGTGGGCCCTGATACAACCATAGCTTCAACCACAATATGAGGGGCCGAAGGGCCAGCAGATCCGAGAGGTAGGGGATCCCCAGCTCTTCATGGGCCATAAAGTTTGAGGTGCCCTGGGGCACACATAAAAGACGTTTCCAAAAAAAAAATTCCACCACTTCAAGTCCCTCCATGGTGATGTGGCCCCAAATTTCGCTGCCATAGGAGACTTTAGCGATACATTTTGCCTGATAAATCTGCAAGAGTGCCGCAATCGGTCTCCTGCCAAGATTTGAGGCAAAGTTAAAAATAGCGGTATTAGCACGCACTAGATCTCCCCTCTTACTCAGTGTTAAAGGCCGCCATTTCATTTTGTCATCTAACAAGACTCCCAAATAAGAAAAAACCTCAGTATGTGGAACCAATGTTTCACCAAACCTAAACTGGTATTGCCTTTTTGTACGGGGTCCCACCTGCATCACATAGGATTTGAAGTCGTTTATGGGCAAATCCAAACCTTCCATGAAGGATGAAAAAGAATTAAGCAGGGATTGTAATCCTCTAGCAGTCCGGGCCATTAGGACCGCGTCGTCCGCGTACAGCAAGACCAGCAGGCCACGCCGTCCCACCTGGGGGTAGTCTACCTTAGTCTCCAATAAAATCTGCTCTAATTTATTGATATACAAATTAAACAAAAAGGGAGCTAAGATACAACCTTGGCATACTCCTCTTTTTATTGGGAACTGGCGAGATACCTTGAGGTCTTGTGAATAACGAACCTCAGCTTTAGTGTCAGTATGGAGACGTGCAAGAAAATGCACAATATCACTGTCCACCCCCATGGACAACATGGTCTGCCAAAGCTTGAATCTATTCACGCGATCAAACGTGGACGACAGATCCATGAAGGCCAGGTAGATGGTGCCAGAGCGGGAGACCGTATACTTATTGAGGATCAGATACAGGTTAAGGCATTGGGCCACGGTTGACCGTCCAGCACGAAAAGCGTACTGGATGTCGGTTAACATGTTATTTTCGTTTGATCAATTGGTCAGCCTGTCTAAAAGAACACGGCCCACCACCTTCACCACAGAGTCCAACAGGGATATGGGTCTGTAACAGTGCGTGCTGCCCCTGTTACCCTTTTTAAAACTGGAACAATCGTGGAGGTAGCCCATGAACCAGGTGGACCAGCTATGACCGCTGCGTTGATAATGGACACAAGAACAGGTGTCCAAAAATTCACATTCGATTTGTATAAGTCCGGCAGGGTACCGTCGGGACCCGGTGCTTTATTGTTGGACAGCCCGATGATAGCTTTCCTGACCTCCTCAACCGATACGACCAGGGATGAGTTGACTTTCGCTACTCCTGGTAGTCTATTCTTCTCTGGAGGGCATTGAAACATATCCTCGAAATGGTGCACCCATTCCTCCTCCGATATATGGTCCTCCACCACGTTTCCTCCAGTTTTATTTAAAAAAGGGCTTAAATCCACCTCAGACCTCTTTAATTCACTACCAGACACTCCCTGCTCCTTTATCCCACTCATGCCGGTTCCTACTTTCTCCCTTTGTGACTGTTTTGCCGTCTTTCTCGTCCTCCATCTTTCCGATCTGTGTGTTTTTCCCTCTCTTGTAAATATTGGGGGATATATTCTCAAGAACGTGTGTTAACTATCGCCAAATTCCCTTAACGCAACTTCTCACATCGCAGTCCATCGCGGGAAAATAGCACCGTGTTAACGCAGTATTCCCAAACCTGCGGCACCATGTGATAGTCTCACGATAACGCGACAAATGCCCCCGTTAAAAGTAACGCGACACCGAAAAAAAGTGAAACACGAACGCCCAAAAAGTTGCGATGTCCCCAATGGCGATACAAAAATCTGCGATAACCAGCGACAGGCCTGCGATTCCCACGCGTCATGCGTGAGAATGCACTATAAAAGCAGATTTTAAAAAAAGACAAAAAAATGCAACTGCGTAGCACCATGGACGCACCCGGACCGAGTGCAGAGGACAACGCGAACCCCACAAGCCCCACAGACGACATGCCAGGAACCCCGGGGAAGGGCAAGGAGAAGAGGAAGAGGAAGACGGGGTTCAGTCCGCAGGAAAACCGGATCATCGTCACGGAGGTGACAGAACACTACCAACAACTGTTCATCACCTCCACTGTGTCATCCGCAACACAAACGGAAATATGGCAGTCCATCGTGAACAACGTGAATGCAGTCAGAGTGTCGAGGAGGTCAATGGAGGAGGTCAAGAGGCGCTGGCATGATGTGAAAAGCCAAACCAAGCAGAAACTCGCTGCCAACCTGAAGGCAGCAACGGTGACTGGAGGTGGGAGTCCTGTGCCACCGGAGGAGCTGGATGAGCTGGAGGAAATGGTGGCCACAGTCATCAGTGTGGAGACGGTGCAAGGATTCGGGGGTCCGGACACTTCTCGATATGACCTGACCATACAGCAACAGGGTGAGTAACGACCAGGGACTGGGGGGATGGGGGGAGACGGGCACAATGGCACACATGCACAATTATGTGTAGCACACTGCACACCCACAATGACTGTGGAACATGTCCCTGATGGCCTTGGCACACTGCAGCACACATAGAAACACCAAGTAGGCCCCCGTCCACCATGTGCACAAATGCCCCCCCTCACCAATCTCACAACCCACCCATGCACACGTGCTGAACCCAGCAAAGCAGCGGCTATGTGAGCCACACTGACAATGCAAGTGACACAGCATGACCAATAGCATGGCTGCAGTCAAAATACATGACATGGTGCACGACACGACACTGAGGTGGGCCAGTTTGGATAACATCCTCAAAGGAGCAGGTCACACACTGACACATCCACGTGCACATACAACCCCTGACGTCAACAACACATCTACAGACAAACAATGTCCAAAATCCGTCCAAGAGCACAAATGACCCAAGTCGCCAACATCCCAGCACCGTAAAAGCACACAAGTCAAAGGCACACCGCCTCAAAGGGATAAGGGGCCGCTAAATCAGAGCTGCAGGGGCGACTCTCCCACAATGCAGCACACACACCTATGAATCACAGCACATCAACATTGACGACAATGTGGTACAAAGTGCCACACCTACACCACAGAACAGAGGACACAACTGGTTCCGCATGTGCGTAGAAACTGGCCAACCACATCAGGCATAGCAGGAGACTGTCAGTTGATAATGTACGAGTACAACCTCACATCCGTCATGTAGTCGAAATGTCCACTGTCCCCCATCAAATACCCAGCTCCTCCAAAACAGTCACAATGTACATTGTTATGCAGTCTGTATGTAAACATGTACAATGCATGCACATACATGGAACACACTGTTAACCTGCATCTCCCCTTCACATTGCAGAGGGACAATCAACACCTCCTGCAGAGCAGACCAGACATCTCTTCAGTGATGATGACGAGGACCCCCTGGCCATCTGCTCCGACACCCTCCAGCGGCTCATGGACAGCGTCCGCACCCCACCTCCAGGAGCAGGGCAGCCGAGCTGCATCGAGGTGATCCCACCCCCTGCACAGACCACACAGCATGAAGCACCCACCACCACGGCTGGCTCCCAGCACCTCACCGAAGAACACATGGCATTCCAACGCCGTGTGTCAGACTGCCAGAGGGGGCTGGCTGAACAGGTGCGGGTGGGTTTCGACCTCATGGCAGCCAAACTAGATGCCATACGTGGGTGTCTCAGTCCCATCAGGGACCACTTACAGACCCTAACGGACACCCACAGTCCGCTCCATGCCCTACAACAATCCTTGGCTGACCTCGCCGGAGCCATTACTCGGATACAAGAACCGTCTAGTCAGACAGGCTCCAGCGACGACAGCACAGAGTTGGCACAGATGCGGAGGTCAATGGAGAACATGGAGCGGATGCAGGCAGGAAGTATGGCTGCCACGGCTGAACACCAGTGAGATGTAGCTGGGATCTACCATGCCCTGCAGATCCTCATCTTGCCATTGCTGCCACAGAGCCTGTCCCAGATGACTGCTGCAGGAACTTCAACACACACATCTCCGCCCCCTAATGTGTCAGTGGCACACAGTGATGCAGCCATACCACCTCCACCCCCTGATGTGTCAGTGGCACACAGTGATGCAGCCATAACACCACCACACACACCTGGCACACCTGACACAGAAGACATATCAGAGGATGAAGATGTGGATGTTGATGACTCTGTGTCAAGAAGGAGGTTGTAGCATTCATCCCCCGCCTTATGGCCTGTTTCTGCTTGATACAGCCCTCTGCATCATGCCCTGGTACAACACCTTCCACTGTCCCCCGGAACACTCTGCGACATTCACCTGGACCCCGACATGGACTGCCATATCTGCTCTGGTTACCAATGACACAGCAAACCTGCTGCGGACTCAACCCTTCCTCTACCGATGAACTTGTCATCCCCTAAAGGACTCTGTTTGGACCTCCACTGGACAACCATGTAATGTGGGGTGTGCATGGCCATGTACTGCTCCAGCTCTGACACTCCACAGGATGTGAATAAAACATTCCTAATCACACAGATGTATCATGTCTATGTTCAATCAAGTATAACAGTATGGATGACTCTAGGGACATTGATTGCACAAAAGGTACACCCTGGGAAATGACATCAATGCGCATGTTTGACCGTGACACACATGGCCAATTAGATGACTGTGAAGGTGTGAACTAGCTGTGGCCTCATTGATCATGAACAACAATCTCGCAACCCCCCAACGTAGCCCCACGTCCATGTATTAAATAGGGCTGTGTGTAAAAATGTCAAAGTCGGTAGGAGGCCTAAAGTTGAGTCCCACATCACATGTGACAACAGAACATCTCTTCGCATACCTACACACACTCAACTGTGTGGACACAGCCTGGTTTGATGGAACACATTGATCCACATGGCAAGAAGTTGGACACCATACTCACATTGCTGAAGACACGTAAGCGCACAGGTCTACCAGCAACTCTCCCAACCAGAATGTCTGGCTCACAAAGGTGGAGCTGGCAATAGGGACTCACCCCTAAGTGAAATGCGTCAGTCAGTCCCTCCCTGTGTACGGACAATGCTCATTGAGGCACACGATTTGGCATGCTAATCAACACTCATCACAGTTGAACACTAGTGAAGTTGCGTATACTTTATTAGCATGTGCGTGTCAGTACGGGCAAGACAAGGGCCACAACATGCAGACCAATGCATCATACACTAACAGGCAGCAAAGGAACATGTAGAGGTGCAAGACATGGGGAGGCACACATAAACACCAACCATGACGGATGCCGACGGTCTCAGCCCACCTTGCCTTGCTGGACGAGTCATGTGGTGTTTGGCGAATGCTCATTGCACCGTGTCAGGGGACCCCACTCACAGCCCATGGGATCTGCTTAGTCCTGTACCACCGGACAGCGCTGATTGTCTGCTCTGCTGACAGTGAGCAGGTGAAGGAGTCCAACAAGGTCACATGTAGTGCTACATTGCCATGTGTGTACTCTCCCTCCAGCGGTGTGTCAGTTTGAAGAACGTTGCCAGGCGCCGCTGTCCATTCACCTTGCACATGTGTGTGTCAACCCGCAGTCTTGCACGCACATGCATTCTGAGTCCAGGCGAATGCAGCCATGTCCACTGTCATGGTGAGATATGTGTCCATTTCTCCAAGATGCAAAAGGGTGTTGGGACCTGTGCCATGGGTTACAATCTTTTGTGGCTGCAGGAACGTAGTTACTCGTCCATGAAAGCGAGTGCAGCTTCATGGGCAATCAGTTCCAAGAGTACGTCGTTGTGGACTTCAACGAACACAGGTGCGAGCCAATCCCTTAGCTGGTCCGGACAGATGTGCTCCGTCCACGCCGTTTCACCAATCCGCAACACAGCCCAATAGGGGAGCGCTTCGATGTGGTCACTGCACACGAGGAATTGTGCAATCTCGCATGCCCAACTGCCAGCACATACGCCCAATACCAAGGCATCCCATGAACGGGTATCACGGTTACACTCCTGGTCGTGGGCCAACAGGGGGCGCACACACATGTCATAATCCAGTTCATCTACCATTGTGTTGGATAGGCAGCCATCCATGGGCCACTCGAATATGCATGATCGGCAGTGGAACCAGGGCTGGACGCAGGTGGCATACGCAAGATGGAAGCTCAGACGGTAACTGATGCGCAACACTGCCAGTGGCAGTGCCCCCGACAAATGCAGCATTCAGTCACGGTACAGTTCCACGTGACAGGGGTTGTGCATGTGCCCGGGATGTTCTGACATTGCGTTGTTCGCACTCGTAGAACCAGCACTCTTCTGACCTGTGGCTGTTATGTGGATGATATGCCACAGCTCGGAGCAATGAGTCGTATGAGTGTGTAAAGTTTGTACATATGGGTTGTCCTGTACGTAAGTGTCAAGGCCGTTCCATGCAGGAGTACCTCGAGCAAGGACTTCTGTGTGTTTGGTGTACAGACGTTGATCTTTCATTGGCGCCGTGTGTAGTGTGGGAGTCGTCATCATCTGCCATGGTATCTCTCTTAGGTGGTGCCTGCCGCATGCATTTCCAAGGTCGGGGGTGCAGATGTCCTTCCGCCTTCTGTATTGAGACAAAGGGACTTTCATCCCTAATGTTAGTCAGACTACTGCTTGTATCCTGGGAATGTGATGTGGCTATCGCGCTGCAATTGAGGCTAGGCCTTGGGCTTATGGTGCACCAAAAGCGATGAACACACACAACAGTTGCCATGTATGAGCCAAGACCCCGAGCGGCCTTGCGCTCCTTGCACAGTCCCTTCGTGCGCGGACGCCCTCCGGCTGCATGCAACATTGCAACATTGTCGATTGCGGGCCATGTGGCACAGACACTGCATCAGAGACACATGCATCAGTTGGTTTCCTGTGCAGCCCAGATATGGATCACGCCCAGAGGCCAGGGATAATTGTTCACACCCCTATGCTGGCCTGGCGTACGCCGAGCCAGCCCACTCGGCTTACGTATAAGGGGGGGGACGCTACTTGTCCCAGTTCTTCCCCACTGCCTGAGGTGACATGGCTGAGTCCGCCTGGCCGATGACGAGACTCAATCATTTAGGGTCCATGACTTGCGTTGCACGGAGGCGGTGGCACCGGTTGCACTGCGGCCGGCACGGGCCTACCGCCACTGGACGGTGGCTTACTGTGCACTGAGGTAGGGGCACCTAAAGTGCTGAGTGGGTGTGCAGCTTGCGATCATGACGTGTTCACTGATATGGTCTCTGCCATTGCAATATCAAGACCCAGAGTCAAGTGTGCGCCTGGTGGACTGCAATGTAGGCCTGAGCCAGCGGGCAGCGCGGGCCTATCGCCATGGGGCGTTGCCTCGCGTTTCACAGAGTTAGTGGCACCTAGAGAGCTGAGCGGGTGTGCAGCCTGCAATGATGACATGTGCACTGATATGATCTCTGCCATTGCAAAATCAAGACCCAGAATCAAGTGTGCGATGTGGTGGCCCGCTCTGCAGGGATGCGTTTTGTGGAGGCTGCCAGGGTCGCGGGCCCCCGGCTTGGAGCTTGCACCGGCACATGGTGGGCCCTCTTGGAGACAAGCCGGTGGCGGAAGGTGAGCAGTGAGGCCTGGGTGCACAGGGGCGGGCAATCCCCACTGGGCGGTGGGAGGGGCTGGGGTGCAGCAGCCTGTGTGCGCAGGGGCGGCCAAGCGATGTTGCCGTGTGCAATGATATGTACTCTGCCATCATTAGCTGTGGACTCTGTTTCAGATGAGGGACCCGGTGGCCTGCAGTGTGAACCGGCACGTGGTTGGAGACACACCGGTGGCAGCAAGTGAGCAGTGAAGCCTGGGTGCGCAGGGGCGGGCAATCCCCGCTGGGGGGCGGGAGGGGCTGGGGTGCAGCAGCCTGGGTGCGCAGTGTCGGCACTGTCTCTCCCTGTCCCTCTCTTCCTTTCACTGTCTCTCTCTCTTCCTCTGTTACTCTCTCTCTCCTTCTCCCTCTCTTCCTTTCGCTGTCTCTCTCTCTCTTCCTCTGTTTCTCTCTCTCTCTCCTTCTCCCTCTCTCCCCCTTTCTCTCTCTTTCTCTCCCTCCCTCTCTTTCTCTCTCTTTCTCTCTCTCTCTCTCCCTTTCTTTCTCTCTCTCTTTCTCTCTCTCTCTCTCTCTCTCCTTTGTTGAGCGCATGACACACCTTCTTATCTTCAATTTTGTCTTGCAGGCTGTGACTTACGGTTTGTCCGGAGAAGACCCGCCATGACTCTTCCAATTATTGATGTTGAGTTGAATTTGAATAAATTGGTTATATTTGGAATTCTATGATGTATGTATGTTTTTCCTTTTTCGGACCACACATGGATGTTGGTTGTTGTACTTGTGCGACATCAGGCGAATTGTTGTGTTCATGAATTTGTAAGGTAGATGTGAAATATCTTTGTCCGGGGGGGTGGGGGGCCGGGGGGGGGGGTGGCGGTGGGTGTTGTGGCCCTCTTGGGGCTCCGGGCTGCATGATCAGTAGCTCCATGGCATCTGTTGTTCTTCAGGTGTGGCTCTGGGCTGGGCTCCCTTTCATGGTGCAGGTTGTCGTCCAACTTCACACCAGGTAGGAGCAGGTGTTAAATCCCTGCTGCTAACGCGCCTTATCGCATGTTTTTGATTCTTATCGCCGATCTGGCTGGTCATTGGGAATGTTGCGTAGTGGTGTTTCTGCGGGTTTTTGCACGGGAACGCTTACTCTGCATCTCATTAGCGTTAGTTGCCGGTGTCATCCGTGGCGATGTTTTTTGCGGCTGCTATCGCAGGATAACTGGCGATATCGGCTGTTAGCACCAGCTTGTGAATGGTGCGATGAATTTATCACCACTTTGGCTGCGATAAAGTGCCGCTAACTCGGCGATAAGTCCTTGAGAATATGCCCCGTATTACGCAGAAAGATAAGTGCAGAGCCCCAAAAAATGAGTTCTGTGGCCCCCACCGACAACCACAGGTTCGAATTAAGCACTGTTTTTAAAAAAAATTCTGTGCTTCTGCCTCCTTATTTGTGGCAAACTTGTGTTTCCGCTTTTCCACTCTTCTCAATAAATCTTGATTCTCAAATCCACCTTGAACTTTCAGTTTCACTTCAATCATTTGGTTGATGCTTCCTCCTTTCACTTACCACAACTGGTGTACACCGGCGCTAACCGCCCTGGTTAACCAGTGTTTCAATTGTAATACCAAGTACAAAATAGGCATCAGTACCTTTCCTGCATGACATTGTTTCTTCTTTTGCACCTATTTGTAAGTAAGGGGCCAAAAACACACGCAGCGTAGGAGCAAATTTTATTTGCACAGTAATTATTGCAGCAAGCTATTAGCGTCAAGATATAAATGACAACAATCTAGCCTATTTTCACCTGGCTATAAATAACGTACACAAATATCCCCCGTACAAGTAATTTACGTTCGGGTGCAAAAAATATTTGTCCTCAATTTAGAGCCATGTGTAAAAGAATTGTGAGCATCAAACACACATGTAATCGCAAACTTTTTGAGTGCTCTCATCAATTTCTGGGATTGTATGCCAATGGGTCTGCATGAGTTTACCACATTCCAAAGCCTGGTGCAATGTTACTTTAAAAACTATGGGGGATATTCTCAAGAACATCGCCAAAATAGGTTAACGCAAGTTTACATATCGCCGTCTATTGCGGGAAAATAACGCTGTGTTAACGTGGCATTCACAACACGGCGGTAACATGCGATAGTACCACGATAACACGGCAAATGTCCGCGATAACACCACCGGGATGGCGATGAAAATCCAAACCTGAACGCGAAAAAAGTTGCGATGGGCCCAACCGCGATAAGACAATCAGCGAAAAGCAGCACCAGGCCTGCAAATCACACATGTCAGGTGGGAAAAATCACTACAAAAGCAGAAAAATAATAAACAAACAAAAACCGAACTACAGTGAAGCACAATGGAGGCAGCCGGAGCAGGTACAGAGGATGGCCAGAACCCCACAAGCCCCACGGAGGACCAGCCTGGGACCTCGGGGACAGGGAAGGGCAAGAACAAGAAGAAGAGGAAGACGCGGTTCAGTCCGCAGGAAAACAGGATCCTGATCACGGAGGTGGTAGAACACCATCAACAACTGTTCATCACCTCCACTGTGTCATTGGCAACAAAAATTGGAATATGGCAGTCCATCCTGGACAAGGTGAATGCAGTCGGAGTGCTGAGGAGGACAATGGAAGAGCTCAAGAGGCGCTGGAATGATGTGAAGTGCAAAACCAAGCTGAAACTCGGCAACAACCAGAAGGCAGCAATGCAGACTGGAGGTGGGAGTCCAGCGCCACAGGAGGAGCTGGATGAGATGGAGAAAATGGTGTCCACAGTCATCAGGGGGGAGACGGTGGCAGGAGTAGGGGCACCGGACACCGACTTGACACAACAGCAACAGGGTGAGTAACCACCAGGAACTGGGGGGACGGGGGGAGATGGGCACAATGGCACACATGCCCAATCAGGTATAGCACAGTGCACACCCACAATGACTCTGGATCATGTCCCTGATCTCCTTGGCATACTGCAGCACACATAGAAACAGCAAGTAGGCCCCCGTCGACAATGTGCACAGAGGGGGCTCTCCCCACACATCACTAATATCACAACAAACCCATGCACATGTGCTGAACCCAGCAAAGCAGCATGTCTGTGAGCCACACTGACAATGCAAGTGACACTGCATGATAAACAGAATGGCTGCAGTCAATATATCATGACATGTTGCACGCCACGACACTGAGGTGGCTAAGTGTGGACCACATCCGTAAAGGAGCAGGTCACACTCTGACACATCCACGTGCACAAACAACCCCTGACCTCAACAACACAACTGCGGACAAACCATGCCCCAGAGTCCCAAGTCCCACCAAGAGCCCAATTTCCCTAAGAATGCAACATCTCAGCACTGTAGGAGCACAGAAGTCAAAAGCACACCGCCTGAAAGGGATAAGGGCCAGCCAAATCAGAGCTGCAGGGGCGACTCTCCCAAAATGCAGCACACACACATAATATTCAGAGCACATCAACATTGACAACAATGTGGTATAAACTGCAACACGTTCACAACAGAACAGAGGACACAACTGGTGCCGCATGTGTGTAGAAACTGGTCAATCACATTTGGTATAGCAGGGAAACGTGAGATGATAATGTACAAGTACAAACACACATCCGTGATGTTGTCGAAATGTCCACAGTCACGCATCAAATAGGCAGCTCCTCCCAAACAGTCACAATGTACATTCTCATGCAGTTTGTATGTAAACCTGTACAATGCGTCAACATACATGTGAACGAAATGTTAAACTGCATCTCCCCTTCACATTGCAGAGGGAGAACCAACACCTCCTGCAGAGCAGACCCAACAGCTCTTCACTGATGACGAAGAGGACCTCCACACCTTCGACACCGACGCCCTCCAAGAGTTCATGGACAGCTACGGCACCTCACCTCCAGGAGCAGGGCAGTCCAGCTGCATCGAGGAGACCCCACCCCCTGCACAGACCACACAGCAGGAAGCACCTAACACCCGGCTGTCTCCCAGGACCCCCACGGACAACACATGGCCTTCCAACGTGTGTTAGAGGGCCAGGAGAAGATGGCTGATCAGGTGCGGGTGGGGTTCAACCTCATGGCAGCCAAACTTGATGCCATACATGGGTGTCTGATTCCCATCAGGGACCACTTACAGTCCCTAACGGACACCCACAGTCCGCTCCATGCTCTCTAACGATCCATGGCTGACATCGCTGGAGTCATGCTATTGAGACAAGGACAACTGTCCAGTCAGAGTGGCTCCAGCGATGTCAGCCGGGAGTTGGGACAGATGCGGGGCTCATGGAGAACATGGAGCGGATGACGGCGGAAAGAATGGCTGCCACGGCTGCACACCAGCGAGATGTGGCTGGGACCTTCCATGCCCTGCAGCGCATCGTCATGGCATTGCTGCCTCAAGGCCTTGCGCAGATGAATGCTGCTGCTGCTTATACATCCACATCTCCGCCCCCTGATGTGTCAGTGCCTCACAGTGCGGCAGGCAATCCACCACCACCCATGTGTGAGGCACATGTGACATCAGAGGACGAAGATGCGGGTGAACCAACCTTACTGGTAAGGAGGAGGCAGTAGCATTCATCTCCGCCAAATGGCCTGTTTCTGCTTGGTTCTGCCCTTTGCATCATCACCTTCCACTGTCCGCCGATACACTCTACGACACTCACCTTGGACCTCGACATGGACTGCCATCTTCTGTTTGGTTACCAATGACACAGCGATCAGACTGCGGACTGAACTCTTCCCCTTCCGATGTACTTGTCATTCCCTGAAGGACTCTGGCTGGCCCTCCACGGGCCAATAATGTGAAGTGGGGCTTGCATGGCCCTGTACTGCTCCAGCTGCAACACTCCACTGGATGTGAATTAAGCATTCAGAATCGCACAGATGTGTCATGCCTTTGATCATTCAAGTATGAGAGTATGGATGAATGTAGGGTCAGTGATTCCCCCTTACGTCCATGTTGCTCATGTCGTGGGACTTGAGTCACAGGGTGCAACAGTGCCGATTGCGGTCCGGGAGGCGTAGACACTACAACAGAGACACAAGCATCAGTTACTTCCATGTCCAGCCCAGAACTGAAGCACGCCCAGAGCCCCGGGCTCATTGTTCTCACCCCTACGCTGGCCTGCCATACGCCAGGCCAGTCCACTCCGCTTACGCTCAGGGGGGGACGACAAAGCTACACATCCCAGGTCTTCCCTGTAGTGATCTGCTGATCACTGGTCTAGTCATCAGCATGCCACAGCCACTCCCTGAGGGCTGGTTCACACCCACACCACACCCATCCAGCACAGGCATCACAGGACATGTGACCCTACCAATAAAAGGGGCCTAGCACGTCACATACCCCACTGCTGGAGATGACATGATGGCGTCCGCACCACGCGACCCAATCATGAAGGGTCCATGACTTGTGGCGCACTGAGTTGTTGGCACCTGCTGCACGGCGGCCCACATGGGCCTACCGCCATGTGACGATGACTTGCGTTGCACAGGGTCAGTGGCACCCGCTGCACTGCGGCTGGCAGGGGCCTACCGCCACGTGACGATGACTTGCATTGCACAGGGTCAGTGGCACCCGCTGCAGTGTGGCTGGCAGGGGCCTACCGCCACTTGACGATGACTTGCATGGCACAGGGTTAGTGGCACCTGAAGAGCTGAGCGGGTGTGCAGCCTGCGATGATGCGTTGGCCTCGATACGGCGTCCAGCAAATCAAGACTCAAATTGAACAGTGTGCCCTGCTGGACCGCAGTGTATGTGCAGGCAGCAGTCAGCACACACATGACTCCGTGGTGCGGTGCTGCAGGGTGCGCTGGGGGCCTGTGGCGTGGAATCCAGCAATCTGCTGAGGAGGATGCATCGGCAGGTGGTGGGCCCTCTTGGGGACACGCCGGTGGCGGCAGGTGAGCATTGAGGCCTGGGTGCGCATGGGCGGCCAGTCATCGCTGGGCGGAGGACCGGTCTGGGGACCTGGGCTGGGGTGCATCAGGCGCACAGGATCGCGCAGGTACCACCGCTCACGGCAGCGGACTCGTGGCTGGGTGGGGGGTGCCGCCCTTGCTGACACGGCCCTGCATGCGATGTTCGTGATGTGCGCGGGTTGGTTTGTGACGTAGCCACCTCGTCTCCAGTGTGAAAGTGCCCGTTGGATGTGGTCGGCCACGTGTGTGTAGGCCTATGGGCAGGTTGTGGCGGAGTCTGAGACACACGCAGTAGTCACTTTGGTGGTGGATTGGTGACGTGTGCATTCCCACAGCTGTGAGTTGGGGGATTGTGGAGTTGAGGTGTGTGGTGTGTTCAGTTGGTACTTTCCGATGGGCAGTGCATTTCCATGGGGGCCATCCTCAAAGCTGGTTGGTGGCGGACTTGCGGACATGTGGGGATCATGCACACTGCCTGGGGTATTTGCGACGACATTGGTGGACAGGCCACGGTGGTCCACTTTTGTATGCACAGTGATGGCATGCATGTGGTTGCTGTTGCGGTGATTGTGTGCAGTGTCGGCGGGGGGCACAAGTCATACACGTGTGCTGTGAATTGCCCTCAACAAGTGCGTGACGCCAGCTATGGCGTAGTTCCCTTGCGTGGTCTCAAGATGTTCCTGCGCAGTGTGGGGGGTGTGAGGGGCAGAGGTATCGAGCTGACACACACCGTGATGCTTTCAGGTGTGATGAGTCCTGCATGATGTGACCTTAGCAGCACTTCGTGTGGTCGTTACCTTCCTCTTCATTCCTACGACGGTTACGGCCACACGTAGTTCTGTTACGGTCTTCTCATGCATGGTTTATCTGGCCTGTGAGCATTCTGGTTTGTCCAAGTGCAGTACACTGTACCAGATTAGGCATGTGACTATACGGAAGTTTGACCATTGTCGCCATTTTTCCCACCGGTTTCTGAAGACACGTTGCCCTGTTGGAGATCCCCGTTGGGAATGGAACGCGTTGGCTGAGCTTTTCATTTTGTTGATTTATGTATTTGTAATAAAGTTCTGTTTTTCCACTACCGTTGACTACTGGACTTCATGACCTTGGGGGGAGGGTTCGGGTGGGGGGTCCTGGGGGTGGTGGCGGTGGGTGTTGTGGCCCTCTTGGGTCTCCGAGCTGCATGATCAGTGTCTCCATGGCATCTGTTGGTCTTCAGATGTGGCTCTGGGCTGGGCTCCCTCTCTACTGCAGTTGGTCGTCCTGCTTAACACCAGTAAAAGGCAGGTGTTAAATCCCTGCTGCTAACGCGCCTTATCGCCTGTTCTTGGTTTGCATCGCAGATCTGACTGGTCATTGTGAATATCGCGAAGTGGTGTTTTCGTGTGTTTTTGCACGGGAACGCCTACTCTGCATATCATTAGCGTTAGTTGTCGTACTCATCCGTGGCGATGTCTTTTGCGGCAGCTATCGCTGGAAAACTGGCGATATCGGCAGTTTGCACCAGCTTGAGAATAGGGCGATAAATCTATCGCCACTTTTGCGGCGCTAAAGTGCCGATAAATCGGCGATGAGTCCTTGAGAATATGCCCCCATGAAAGAGTAATCTGCATTCATTTCGTTTTCTAAGAGACACTTGTTTTTATAAAGCATGGAAATAGTGTGTGTGTGTGTGGGTTTTAATGCCAAGTCCTTGTTCCAAATGAGCCACTCATTGAAATTTAGAAGTAGCAGGAATTTCTTTAGTTATGTCAAATTAATTTGTGGAAGGATTAATTCACTTCTTCCGATCAAAATTCAAATGACATAATAGAAATGTTCGTCTGTCACCATGGTCACATTGCTACAGTCTTAAGTACCCATTCCTACACACAACCTTTGATTTTGATAATTTAGTGGTCAGATTTTAATGGGCCTATTGCAAGGGCAGGGGAATTCGGTCCAATATTCCCTCCCAGGGTCACCCATGCCAGGGGGTGCGGAGGAGAAAATACTCTTGAATACATGATTTTGGGGAATTACATGAAGGGAGTGGTGTTTCTTCACAATTTTTCCAGAGAGTTTGACTCGAATATTTGAACTAAATGTTCAGGTGAAATCCGTAGTCCTGCAATAATCCTGTGGATTTTGTAAATCCAGTATGGCTGATAACTCCTGTGACTGGCTCGATATGGGCTACTGGGGCACTCATAATGAGGCCATAAATCTTTATTTAGGCGCCAGCGCTCATGTCTTTGGTTAGGAGCGATGTGAAATTTGATTTGATCTTGAACATTCGTTTGTTGGTACCGGAATGTGAAAAGCGTCTTTTTAAATTGTTGAAGACTGCCCGTGTGCTCTCTCTGAAGCAAACTAGCAATTGTTGGAAAGTCGGGCTTGTCCCAACACATACTCAAGATAATCACAGATAACACTCACGACATATATACCTATATAAATGCACATATTCTCGTAGTAAGACATCTATAGTCATTTATGTACATAAAAACCAACCAAAGAATACATGTTTAAATACAGTGTCAGTATATATATTAGTACCCAAATTTAACATGCATAAATGTGACAGCACCCATGCACAATTATATGACACACATAGAGGCCCTTAACACACAAACATTACACACACATCACCACTGTCCATATAAACACACATATTGGCACCTATGCACACACCTATATTACTTATACAGGCAACAGTGCCCATTTAAACATGCATAGAAGCACACGATCCAAAATCATAAGTGACCCATTATGTTACAGATAACACACATATAGACACGCCTATAAACCTGGATGGATAGAATGATGTTTGAATGGATGTATGCATGTTTGATTTTGTGAGTGAATAGATCATCAGCTCCATACATGTGGGTGAATGAATGGCTGAATAGATGGAAGTGTGAATGCATACTATGATGGATGGATGGATGGAGCATTGATGGGTCGATAGCTGTTGCTGCATAGCTGTATAAATTGAGGGTTAAACATTTGGATTGCTGGGGGGAGAGATCAATGCACAGGGTTTGGAGGATGAGAAAGGGTAAGAGTGTGCTAGTTGTTAATGAAAGTAGCCATGGGTGTGCACATGTGGACAGATTAATGCATGAATGGGTAAGTGTTAGTCTATAGTCTGGTGATTAGATGGATAAATGGATGTTGGTGGATGGATAGGTGTTACTTGATTAGTGTTGAAGTGAGTAGGAGCTATGTCACTTTGCTTGTTTCTTTTTGATGGATGCATTGACTGATGAGTGAATGAATTGTAATTGTACTTCGATAGCACTTACTTCCCCTTATGAGGCGTTGAAGTGATTTATAGCAAGGAGCATGCTACTCTGGAAACCAAGGTTAGCGGTTAATCCAGTGTTAATGTGATTAGTCATGTGCTCACAGGAAAAACTCCAGTTACTTTGTGATAGATCATGTTAATATCAGTTAGTTGTGCTGATTAGTGAGGGCTATGTGGTTTCAGGTCAATGGTTGGAGAACGAAAGAGGCTGGAGGAGATTAGGTAATTTTAGGTTACAGGGATAGGGTTTTAGAGAACAAGAGGTTGTGATCTATGAAATGAGGTATCAGCCATTAGCAGAAATACAATAAGAAGGATTAAGGCACACAGGCATGAAACTGAGAAGAGACTATACTCAGAAATAGAAGGCATGCAGAGGACAGAAGATAAGAAGAGGGTCACTCTGAAGAAAGAAAGAGGAATCAAGCAGAAGTTTTCATGCAGGGTGTTGTAAAGTGATTAAGTAGGCGGCAGGACACTTCCTTGTAGTTGCAAGATAGGTTTATTAAGAACACAGCAGAGCGCACACCTCGCCAGCTGACCAGACATCAACTGACAAGAGTGGAACTCTCAAACAGTACAAGGTAGAATGCACACAGGTATTCTGGGAGGCTGGTGAGGTGGGAACACGAAGGAAGGACTAATGACCACAGGTGGCCATCTTGTGAGGATCACAAGTATACTACACATCTCCCTCCCTTACCGGGAAATGGAAACAAAGAAACCAAATATACTACACATCTCCCTCCCTTACCGGGAAAAGGAAATAAAGAAACAAAACACAAAAGAAAAGCTTAAAGCATGAGAGACAACAACAATAATCAAGAAGACATGTAGGAGGTCTGCGACCTCTCGGACTTTCAGGTCACAAAGGCAAAGAAGCGTTTAGAGAAAGGCAGAGAAGCATTTCAGGGTCAAGGGTGAAGTGAGGAGCAAGAGCAACATGACTGATAAGCGTCACCATCACCTACTCCCTTCCGGCTGACAAAACAGGGAGAGACAGTCGATCTGACTCAGTCCACCACTGTCTTCCGCTCCCAGTCGTGGATAAATCGCTGAACAGATGCATCCATGCTTTCACTTAGGAGTTTTAACTGCAGACACTATAGTCGTGTGTACTCTACTAGATTTTCAGCTGCCAAGCCGCTTGTGATATTTGTAGTGGTCAGACGAGATAATCGTTGGCCCGGCATGCTTCATATTTGTCCGGTTTCTGGGCGGTTTTTACTTGTCGGTCCCCTCGTGCCAATTCTGGTTCTCTTTCTCTGGTTCTGGTCTCGGTGACACAGTTTTTTTTTTTCCTTTTCTTGGGCTCTCAGTGCAACAGAGCTAGCTTGAATGTAATTGCATGATTTTCCCTTTGAAACCTTCATCCACAAGGGAACTGTGGCTCCGTGGAGGCTTTGGTGGGGTGAATTCCTATTCTCAGCTTCCAAAGTATAACCAATGTCCTCTGAGCAAAATGTTCCCATCACATCAGCGAGGCTGCCATGGATTCCGTATATTAGCAAGCGCCTTTCCAACAACTGTGCAATTTCCCAATGAACAAACTTATACTGTTCCTTTATATGCACTGCAGAATGCCGCTGTGTCCTCATATCTAGTACTACACGGTACACATCACAATTCTCCGGTAAGTTCCCCGGTAAGTTCCCAGTTTCCAGCAAGATCCAGATGTAAACCATAACGCAGGTTGCTCTTGTACTTCCACCTAGATAATCTTTGTGTAATCACTGCAGAAACTGTCTTCACAGGATGGCACCATCCCCTCCAATACCCGCAAAAACTGGACTCTGGGCTCTTATGACTCACAGTTGTCCGGGCACACTTTTGTGGACTCACCAACCCGGTTCAAGTTGCAGGACCTTTGTCTCCGTGGTGGGCGTTCTGTACTGGCTCTGGTAGTTCCTGTAGTTTCTTGATTCTGGACTCTCTGTGCTTTCACTGGTTCCAGGATCTCTGGGCCTTTTTGACCCGGTTAAAAGCTCAATGTACATTCACAGGTTCTAGGCACCTTTCTTTTGCAGATTTTAGCACTTTCCCTAGGGCGCCCTTTGAATTTTTGTTAAGAAACTGGACACACTGATTAGTCACTGTAATAGGATGCATGGTTCCAGGTCTCACATCCTTTTTAAGGGTGTCGTTGTGTTTCTTTTCGCCTGTACTCTTGCTTTGTTCAAAGGACTGTGAATGGCTACATGATGTCCAACTTCCTCTAGGTTTAGTGCTAGACGTGTACGTTCTCGGATTATGACTCTTGGAATTACTGTACACCCCGTACAGTTATACAGTTCAGTAAAAAGATTGTTCAAAGTTTCCAGTGCACTGATAATGATCAACTGTTTGTGGTCTTGCCTTGTCTAGGGGTGGTATTGGTTCTGGAACTTTTGTCCCCTCGTAGTACTGGGGAAACAATTGTACCCTTCTGATTCTGGAGGCCTCTCTGTCACAGTTCACTGTCGTAGTTCAGGGTTCTGTATAGTGATTCTGGGACCTTAGTTCTTGTGGGACTATCTTTTGTCCGTTCCTGGTTCTGGAGGAACCTTTGTCCCCTTCTGGTTGTGGGATTCTAGGTTCTCTGACCAGCTTTCAGTCGTTGGACCGCCTTTGTATCCTCCTGGTTCTGGGATGACTTTTGCCCCCTCTTGGTCTAGGACGACCTTTGTCCCCTCTTGGTTCTGGGACACTTTTGTCCCTTCATGGTTCTGGGACGATCTTTGTCCCCTGCTGACTGTAGGAACCTCTCTGTCATGATTCTCTGTTGTGGTTCTGGGACGACCTTTGTCCCCTCCTGGCTGTGGGAACCTCTCTGTCGCGATTCTCTGTCGTGTTTCAGGTTCCGGGACGACCTTTGTCCCCTCGTGATTCTGGGACGACCTTGTCCTCTCTTGGTTCCGGGACGACCTTAGTCCTCTCCTGGTTCTGGGAACTTCTCTGTCACAATTCTCAGACGTGGGAGCCTCTCTGTCACGATTCTCTGTTGTGGCTCTGGGACCGTTGTCCCCTCCTGGTTCTGGGACTTTGTCCTGGTTCTGGGACAACCTTTGTGCCCTCCTGGTTCTGGACGACCTTTGTCCACAACTGATTCTGGGACGACCTTTGTACCCTCCTGGTTCTGAGATGACCTTTGTCCCCTGCTGGTTCTGGACGACCTTTGTCCACTGCTGGTTCTTGGACATTGGGGTGATCTTTGTCGACCTTAGTCTTGGTTCTTCTCGGAACCTCTCTGTCACGATTCTTTGTCGTGGTTCTGGGACCTTAATCCTGGTTCTTCTCGGAACCTCTCTGTCACGAATCTCCGTGCTGATTCTGGGACCTTTGTCCTGGTTCTTCTCGGAACCTCTCTGTCACGAATCTCTGTCGTGGTTCTGGGACCTTAGCCCTGGTTCTTCTGTGAACCCCTTTGTCACGATTCTCTGTTGTGGCTCTGGGACCATTGTCCCCTCCTTGTTCTGGGACTTTGTCCTGGTTCTGGGACGACCTTTGTCCACTGCTGGTTCTGGACGACCTTTGTCCACTGCTGGTTCTTGGACCTTGGGGCGATCTTTGTCGACCTTAGTCCTGGTTCTTCTCGGAACCTCTCTGTCAGGAATCTCTGTCATGGTTCTGGGACCTTAGCTCTGGTTCTTCTGTGAACCCCTTTGTCACGATTCTTTGTCGTGGTTCTGGGACCTTAGTCCTGGTTCTTCTCGGAACCTCTCTGTCACGAATCTCTGTCGTGGCTCTTGGTTCTGGGACGATCTTTGTCCACTCCTTGTTCTGGTACTATGCTTTCCTGGTTCTGGACTCTCTGTCTTAGATCTGGGTTCTGCGTCACGGTCTTGGGGTATCTCCCCTCTGCTTTAAATAACTGGTAGTACGGTAATAACAGTGTGTGCAAATGGGCTGAGACAACTTTTGGCCCCTCCTGGTTCTTGGACCTTGGGACGATCTTCGTCCCCTCCTGGTTCTGTGACAAACCTTTGTCCCCTTGAGGTTCCCGGGAGTGCTCTGTCACGGTCAAGCGGCGGTCCTCTGACACGCTGGGCTCGGTGTCCCGGTTCTGGGCTCTCTGCTCTAGTTCTTGGGTTCTCTGCTACGGTTCAGCTCTGGTCTCTCTGTCCTAGTTCTGGGATCTTTGTCCCTGTTCTGGGCTCTCAGTCGTGGTTATGGTCGTCTGTGCCAGTACTGGGCTCATTGACCCGCTTCAGGACTATCTGTCCCTGGTATTGGGCTCCTTTGGGCTCGTTGACCCGGTTCTGGGAGTCGTTCTCAGCTGTTGTGAGTGACGTGTAGATTTACGGCAGCGGGTGTGGGAATAAATTAACTTCAACCAGCAACATCTAACGGACTCTGCAGATTGATAAGAATGGCTTTCAATTAGAGATCCACATTGTGAAGCGAAAACACATAAAATACTTCCAAAATCCACTAGGTGGCACTCTTGTCAATGAATTCACAGCCTTACAGCTCATTGGCCCGTTTGCACTTGTCTGTCTTGCTTCTGCTCACTGGTCTCTGTGCTGAGAACTACATCTGGTAAATTTAAGCACATTTGCATGTATTTTGTTCAAAAGGGCATTTCATTGCGCAGTGTGATGGAAACTGCCTATGCTTGAGATCTCTGTGTCTAATCACCAGCGCACCATCCTTCTTTTCACAAAACACACGCGCTTAACTTCGGTACAGCTTGCGCTTTAATTTTCCCTATGGTTCATACTCGCACAAGCGTAAGGATAGCAGGATTGTCTCTATCTCCAATCAACAGCTTATAAACACATGCGCATCACATTGGTACCGCTTGCGCTTCTCTCACCATTTGATTTCCAGCAGCACTAGTGTCCGTTCTCTTCCGTGACCTCGCACTCAGGGCAGGCTTGATTCCCGTAGAGGCAAATCGGGAAAAAGATAAATAAATAAAAACACTTCTAAGATGACCACTCGACGTTGCGCAGTGGCGCGCTGAAAATTCTTCTCTGGCCAGACACTGGTAACCAGGACAACATCGAGATGCTGAACGCTCAGGACGTGGCACAAAGAACGTGCTGCCTTTCCACTAGGACACACGAAGATTCTACAATGTCATCAGTGGAAAGGTGCCTCAGTGAAGAGCAGATCAGCACCGAGGGACTCGGAATTCTTTCGTAGCAGGCAGGCAGTCAAGTATACAGGCAAAAAGTAATGGATCAGCACTCACCAGAAAAGCGGTGATTTCACCAAGTAATTGAGGTACTTGCGACTGGTTTCTTTTTCACGTGTTTCTGTAGTTTCAGGCAACAGTTGGGGAATCGGCAGTCAGTAGGAAAACGGCGATTTCACCCCGCGATTGACTCACAGTTGCGGTACTTGCAGCTGGTTTCTTTTAGTTTTCTGGCGTTTCATAAGTTTCCAGTTGCTTTCCTCTTACTTCTTGCCGCAGTTGGGTGGCCCACCGTGGGTTCTCGGTGCGAGGTGTTGCTCGGGGCTGTGCTGTGTTTCCTGCCTCTCTGGTCTGGTCAGCTAAATCGTCGCCAAAATGTTGTAAAGAGATTAAGTAGGCGGCAGGACACTTCCTTGTAGTTGCAAGATAGGTTTATTAAGAACACAGCAGAGCGCACACCTCGCCAGCTGACCAGACATAAACTGACAAGAGTGGAACTCTCAAACAGTACAAGGTAGAATGCACACAGGTATTCTGGGAGGCTGGGGAGGTGGGAACACGAAGGAAGGACTAATGACCACAGGTGGCCATCTTGTGAGGATCACAAGTATACTACACAGGGTTTTAGGAGTCTATTGGGAGAAGGCTTTCTGAGAAAGCAAGCAATCAGAGGATGTAAGCTGTAGAAAGAAACTCAATTATACATAGAGCTCCATATCCACAGTAGACAGCTTAAACATGCGAATCTTAGTGTATACATCACTAAACATTAAGAGCTCTAGCCTGTTGTATACCAAGCTTCGAATAGCTCTTTTAAACATAGTCTGGAGTACCCCAACCTTGTACAGGCTGTGTACACTTCACAAGGGAGTTGGTGCCGAAAAAAGAGAATGTCTCATTTAAAAGATATTCGCTCACTATTCTGTAATTAAAGATTTTTTCACTCACTCACTAAAATTAGTTATTTTGAATTGGCTGAGAGCATCTTGCCAACATGCAGTCAGATTTATATCACGTTTTGTCACCTAATCCCATCCAAGTGTATGTTGTGAATGTGGCCAATGTGATATATGCATTCTACATGTAAATGAAGCAGAGTGATGGAGGCCTGTGGTTTCCATTTTAAAAGCCCCTGGCCTATTCCTGTAAACAAGATGGGGGTGATGTTGTTTTCCCAGCAGTGGAAGTGTGAGATGCATAAGTGAAGAGGAGGAGACCTAGACAGTAAAGTGAGGGCAAAGAAGGCAAGGCTGCTATAGAAATTCAAAAAAGTCCCTTTGCTGAGAGGGTCTCCTGACTAACCTTCCTGTAGCACTGCCACATGGTGGATGGTGGAGTGAAGGGGGCTGCAGTCTCTGTTATTTAGAGTGAGAAGGGTCTTTTAGGTAAACCACTCTTTTGTTGCTTTCCTGGTCACAGTATTTGTGGCTGTCATAACCAGGTGCAGATAGTTGACACCTCTTCGTGCCTCTGTTGTTGGTGCTCCAAGCTGTAGACTATCCTGCTGTGAGGAGCATGACTCCACACAAAGGCTGTGTCTGCAAAACAAGGTGGAGAGGAAATCCAAAGGGGAAGCCACCCCAAACCAGTTCTCCTGCCTGCACATTTCTGAGAAAATTACCATTTCCAGGCTTTTACAGAGGGTTTAAGGAAAAACAGAGGGAGGCATATTTGAATGTGGTTCAAGGTGGGACTAGCTATCTTCTCCATCAAAATATATATTAAAAAATCTCTTGCATGCATGAGAATGAAAACAAAAATCTTAAACAAACCTAGAAGGAAACACTGAATCATGGCCAATAATAATAATAGCTGAACACGCTCCTGCTGCATATAATTGGAATTTGTTATCCAAAATGGGTACACTTCTTGGATTTGGATAATGTTGATTTAGAGACAGTTTGTCACTAGACAGTGCAATGTGTTAACATTTATCCCAAAATATATCATCTCTTTGTACATTAAAAGATGCACATATTGTGTCAGATTGCATGCCTGGCAGGCAAGCATTGTGTAACTATAGCTGGAATCAATAGTATAAGAGATTGATACTCTCAAGAGAGACTACAATGAGTGGTTGGTCTGAAAGGCCTTGGCCAGGAGCCAGACCTGCTCCAGGCTGCCCACCACCCCCCGGTTTAGCTGGGCCAGGGAGTGTGACTCGGCCAGGCTGCAGCACACTCCCCCGAAGTCACAGCCATAGAGGCGGCTGTCACACTAGTTCTCACAAAGTCTATCGACCATGTCCTTCACTTCCATGCTGGACAACTTCTCCCCGGAGAATTGGTTGGAGTTTGGCAGCATTTTTAGGGGTGTTTAAGCCCCTGCTGCAGGGATCCTTGCACAGTATGCAGGTCACAGGCAGTGGGAAGACCTCAAGTCGGGCAGTGCAGTTATCTACCCTGGTTTGGCGGTGCTCTACAAGTCGACTTGCACATTTAATCCTAACAATACTGAGTTCCTACTTATAGCTCTGAAATCTTCAACCACACATGTTCAAGAATGGTTGGATTCCTCTAATATTCTAAAGTTCATGCTAACCATTACTGGGAGCAACAACTTGTGTGGTTTGTCTCTTAATAACCATGATTCACAACATTTACATCAACAAAGCCAGACATGCTTATCACAAGCTCTGACTAATTTGTTGACTTGGCTTCAGTAAGTCCTAAAGAAGTAGTCCAAGCTTTGCTCCACTCTAGATTAGACAACAGTAATTCAATTCTCTCTGGTATTTCAGAAGTTCACCTACCCCCACTCAAATATAACCCTTTATGCATAATATTGTCTCATCTTTGGGACTAACAGATTTGACCACATTACGTCTGTATAGCTGCCATATGAGCTTACTTCCTAGTCACGGGACAGTCTACATACACACTGGCATGCTTAACACACCAAATCACACACTCTGGTTGCTCCCTCTTCCTGGCTAAAAGCCAAAGATCTCAGGAGATTCACCTCTACTCTGCCACTCTTACTAGAGATCCCACTCTCTACACAAAAAACATATTATGAATCAATTTTTCTCTGGATGTGCTCTTAAAGATTGGAGCTCTATTCTGCCTTCTCTCTGCTTTATTCCATCTTTATCATATTAAAAATGAGCTGAACAACTGCTTCTCAAGTACTACGTCCCTCTTTTTTAGACTATTTCTTTGTCGAATCATGGGCATATTAACCTTGCTGTGAAACATACTGTCTTTACCGAGACTAGGACCCCCAAATATAAATTCTCCTTATTTCTCCCTTTTTTTCAGGTCTCATATTTGGTCACAATTTATCTTGGCCTGTCTTCATTCTTGTACAAACCTCAGCCATGTAATGCAGGTACATGCATAGAGGTCCTGTTCAGTGTACTAGATCTGTTATGAGTCTTAAATGACTCAACCTCTCCATGATATGGATATGGATATACCTTGTTTATGTTTTGCTAAGGCTGTTGTCAGTGGTGGCTGGTGACATTTTAAAGTGGTGAGGCTTAAAATAATTGTCACACTGCACTGTGGCGAGCGGGCGCAGCGAGCGAGCCCGAACAACTTACGTGGGGTTTGGGGGGGTTCTTCCCCCGAGAAAGTTTTGAAAAAAGAGTGGACAAATGGTGCATTTTCAAGCAAATTTGAGAAATTAAAATAATAATAATACATTTAAATGACCTAACACATGAAGTCAAGTTGGAATAAAGTAATTAGGATTAAAGGTGCCTTTAGGCCTAGTTCGGGCCTACTTTTGTTAAGCACAGGAAAATAGAGTTTCACACAATCTAATAAGAAGGAGCAGGCACCCTAATAGATCTCTGCTCTTCGTGTTCTAATAAAGAAGGAAGGAAACAGCTGTACCGAGACGAATAAAACAATAGCAAAGGAGCAGTTGGTGAAGTTCTGCATTATTAAACCTGGACTCAGTAAATACAGTTCCCCTTCCAAAGCTGCTTAGATAATTATATTACCTTCATTACACAGATGCATTCTGGGTTCCATCTCTGAGCGGGTGGGGGAGCCTGGGCAAGGCAAAATGAATTCAGGCAGTTATATTACATCAAAATGCTAAATATTATGAAAATAAGGCGCCGATGTGCTGCCTTTCATTTAACCGTAAATAAGCAAAGCAAAGCAAACGCAAAGGCAATTCAAATGTCTGGGCTGCGAAATTATCTGCGCGCATCACATAAACAGTCTGTTTGAGGAGGCAATAATGCGGAAACGTGTTCTCAGCTTGAACCCGTGGCATCTTTACTGGGGTTAGAAACCGCTGCGTCGAGAGTGCCAGATTACTCCTTAATTACAAACACAAAATACGCTGCGCATCAGGACGTACGGTTCAAGGAGGCGAGCGAAGCAGCGTGTCAAATGTAAAAACAAAACATCAGCGCCGAGCAGGCACAGGACAGAGACAGGGCATAGGAACAAGGGCCGACTCACAGAAACATTTTTGACTGGCACAATTGAGGACCTTGTATACCCCTATGTTACCGCACCTGCGATACAGTAAAATTACGACATGCACTACTAAAACGTATAGAATAACAAGAAACTAAAGGCTGTTGTTAAATGCATTTAGGAATGTTCAAAGGTGGAATCCGTGAAGCTTCATTTTTCATTGTACACGATTCATCAGGAGGTAAAATCCAGCTCAATCATCACTAATTGTGGTGCAGCTGTTCCACCTGACTAAAGGCATCATTCTTGGGCCTTAAAAGAAAAGAAAACTCACCGCGCCTGGCGCGCCGCTTCAGCTCCTGGCCAGTGCCGTGTTTTCCTGCTGCTCTCCCTCTCTCTCCTCAGGAAAGCGGAAGCCACCCACAGGCAGCCTCCCTCCCCTCCGCCAATCACAACGCTGCAATGGCAGCGTTGTGATTGGCTTAGCAGGGATACTTGCCACTCATTAGGAGACCGAGGGCTGCTGCGTTGATCAATTCTCGCTCTCCTAATGCGCAGCCGCCAGCCAGCAAAGACTACTAGTGCGCATGTGGGGTTTGGGTCGGAGAAATTCTCTGACCCAAACCCAACATGCGCACTTGTGACGCTGTGCGCTCGGCTCGGGGGACCAGGACCACCCCCTGTCAGTCAGCATGACGACGCCGGAGTCAACCTGCTGGCTGCCCCGCCCCACCCCCTTCAGACAGAACTGCTGAGCTGAAGTCGGGCGGCCCGGGATTATTTAAAAGCCACTGATTGAAGCCAGTTAAAAACTACTGATTGAAAGAAGGTAATAATAATAGGGGCGGCGAGGCCAGAAATTACTAGTAGGTCAACGCCCCAGTGCCCTAATGGACGCACCGCCACTGGCTGTTGTTATTTTAATGGTCGGGACTACTGGTGCTGCTTTCCCAGAAGATGTGGGTGTTGTTCCGACAACCACATTTCTAAAGCTGAAGGGCTGCAGACGACACTACACCAGCCCACTAAACACCTTCCTAGAAAACGTAGCATCTACACAAATTACTTTGAATTAATAGTTTCCGACAAACCTAAAATAAATTTGTATTTGTCGGAACGTTCTGAATTGTATGTCCGGTGTCGATTTGTCAGCTGATACTGCTTGTCCACAACTGGTTCTGTGTACATCATGAAATCTGTGGCAGTTGTTAGTTGCCTTTGGCCAGAGCCACAGGAGTGAAGCTGTCACTATGGAAACCATCACCAAATGGATTATCGGCTGTCAAGACTTTGGCTCTGATTACAACTGTGCTGGGAAATTCCGACCCCTGCGCAAAACCTTTTGTGAGGGCAAGAACCTTTTGTGGAAAAGTCAACATTTTGAGTTGCACGGAGTTTAAAGCACCCAGTATTTACCGGGTGTGATGAAGTTAACGACTCCATGATTTTCCCCAAGTAAATATCTGTAAGTCAAACCTGTCAATATTTAGGAGAAACGACCAGGACATGCAGATTTTGGTATGGAAATGAACATAATCTACAGGTTATGACCCATTTCGAAGAGCTTAACATGTAATATGCATATTTATCAACATAATAAATATTGAATATGGGGGTTTCTGACTTTATCAGGTCCAATAAATAATTGCATCTCCCACCGTGTCACTTATTAGACCCTTAATTGGGAAGCATCCTCTAGAATTTCTTATGGCCCACTCTACTGCTTTCATCAAACAAGGTCTCCTTCTACAGATGTGATGTTACACAGATTTTGTATAGCGCAGCGTTCATCATTTTCCTGGCTCCTCCGCATGTTAGGGTTTTGGGAAGTCAGCAGCAGCGGCTCCTTTATAGGAGTAGAGGAGCTTTGCCCCACTAGAAAATAAAACAGCTTGAATTCTTTATTTTATTTTGTGTTACGTACTTAAATAAATTTTTGGTGAGGTTTTGTTTTTGCCACTTACTTTGATGTCACATCCAGGAGGGGGAGGGGTGTGGCTGTTGCAAGTAGAGCAGAGTAGCTGTGTAATGAAACTGCGCATGACAGACTGGTCAGTCTCTGGACTCGGCCAGCCTGACATGCGCACTTAAGGCTTAGCACTACAAACCCATTCTGTCTTGATGGTAGGGGATGGCCATGCTAACGCAGCCCTCTGTGTCCTCACTGGGGTGCTGTGTTGCCTTGTCCATCCAATCCTGAAGCAGCTCTCAAGGCATTTGATATAATAAATATTATAAGAGCTATATAGGCATAGGCTCTTTGCCACAAAGCAACCTCCAGGCTCGGGCAAGGTCTGCTAGGGTTCCCTTCCTTCCAGTAGTGAGCGGGGACAAATGAACTTAGGAAGTCAGTGTTGAAGCTGAGCTGTGTGCTGCTCATCTGACACTATGGACAAGTAAGGCGCTTGTAGCTTTGGTACTCTGTTTAAGAGATAAATATAAGTGAGATGGGTCAGGAAGTAATGGATTATAATTACACCAGGATTCAAAAAAACACATGAAATGGCCATCTTAAGAAATGCTTTTGAAATCCACATGTACAACATCGATAACGGGACATATAGAGCAGTCCTAGATTCAGGATTTATTTTTTTCTTCACAAGCACACTTACTCCGCCAGTGTGCATACCGGTGCCAGCTGATATTCTTGTCTACAACTGGGTCTGTGTGCATCATGAAATGTGTGGCATGTGTTAGTTGCCTTTGGCCAGAGCCAGAATGTAGAATGTAGTTGTGGCTCTTTTGGGTAGGTTTCAGCTGTCCAGACCAGACCAAGACTGGGACTCGACCAGGTTGTGAGCCATATTAGGAACTCAACAGAGAAAAAAGTACTTAAAACAGCCCATTTCACTCCAGATCTTTCCAAAAGAGAAAGTAAGGCAGAGGCTGCAAGCTGAAAATTGTACAAGGCTGCAATTTATTACCCTTGACCAGTTTTAATAGTTACTACTGCATACAGTCTAATAGCAGAGCTGTTATGTCAGCTTCGGTGAGCCACCAAACATACCTGTATACTTGACTCTCCAAAGGTCCTCATTTGGAAATCATTCACAATCCCAACACAGAAAAACATGGAAGAAATGAAGATACTGAACACTGTAGTTCAGACCTGTCATATCTTCTTTAAAGTCAGGTCTGTCTGGCCCTTTTTAAGCCCAATATTGGAAACTTGATGTACTTTCTCTTAAAGAGCTGCTGTTCCTCCAAGATTTAGGTGGCATGCCCTCAGTAGCGGCATACGTTTACATGCTCTTAATTCAATTCTTTATTTATGTTTTGGAACTCAAAAGAGGTCTAAATTAATAAAACAAGGTAGTGAATGTAAAACACATTAAAAACCACACATAAAAAATACATACATATTATCTACTGGCGGTCGCCAGTAGATAGTTATAGTTAGGACCTATTTTCCATAGGAAATCCGCAACATTCTATTTGAAATAACTCTTGCGTCGGTTGACGAATCTTCGCGAAATTTTCAAACTTTATGGCCCGCTCCGGTCCGCTCCTACCCTGAAAGTCTCAGGGTGATTCGTCAAGCGGGGGCCGAGAAAAAGGGGGTCCCAAAACGTGTTTTCCCCATTCATTTTCCCATAGGAAACTTTAGACACGGCTACAGCCCGAACTGCTGAACGGAATTACACCAAATTTGGCAAAGAGGTAGTTCTTGGTTCAGAAAGAACCCTTTTGTTAAATGGTGTAAATCCGTTCAGTAGTTCCTGTGAAAATCAAAATGAAAATCACATATATATCTATGGCCGCGTCGGATTCGCGCACCCTCCCGATCACGAGCTGCATGCTAATTGGCTGTCAACACTCCAAATCAGGAAGTGTTGGCAGCCATTTTGTCCCTCGGTAGAACCGAGGGACAGAAACAAGTGCGCAAAGCGCAAAAGGGGGCAGGGTAGAAACCCCTGACCCTCTAGGTCTGCTCAGGGGTCCCACAAGGACCCCCTGGGCAGAAAAAAGCATTTTATTTTTAAAAAATCGGCAGGATGCGCTTAGGGTGCGCGAATCCCGCCGAGAAAAAAAAAATCACAAGTGTGCAAACGCACAAAGGAGGCAGGGTAGAAACACCCTGACCCCTAGGTCTGCTCAGGGGGTCCCACAAGGACCCCTGGGCAGAAAAAGCATTTTTTTTAAAAAAAAATCGGCAGGATGCGCTCAGGGTGCGCGGATCCTGCCGGAAAAAAAAAAAATCGAAGCGCGATCTCCCGCTCTTCGATGTTTATTTACCCCTGGGTGGGCCAAGTCCCGGGGGCATGGTGGGGGGTTTAGATTTAATGTGGGGGCCTCTAAGGCCCCCCAAGCCCCGGGGACCGCCACCCCCCGGGGCTTTAGAAAATACTGGTGCGGGAGGGCTCTTTGCCCTCCCGCAGCCCCGGGGACCGCCACCCCCCGGGGCTTCTTTTTAAAAAAAAAAATTTAACCTGTGTGGGGGGCTCCAGCCCCCCCACACGCCCGGGAACCGCCACCTCCCCGGGGCACTAAAGATTTGAATATGGGGGTCCGTTACGGACCCCCAGCCACCTCCCCGGGGCTGTGAAATGGTTGGGAGGGGGGACGCGCGGCCCCCCTCCTGGAGCCAGTGATGGCCCTGGGGACCACCACCCCCCAGGGCCAGCTCCTGCAGTGTCCCGGGGTGCCTATCCCCGGGACACTGTAGTTTGCTATGACAGGACGGGAGCCTCGCGGCTCCCGTCCTGTCATAGCAAGCTTGGTTTGCATTTTGAAGAGAGAGCAGGAAACCTGCTCTCTCTTTCAAAATGCAAACTCAATTGCTTTCCACATGGGGAGCAGCATGTTAGCTGCTCCCCATGTGGAAAAGCAATGCCGGCTCGCGCAGGAGGCGGGGAGCCGGCTGGGACTGTGGGGGATTGGGGACCCCCACAGTCTCCAACGAGAGGCCAGGCCCCGGGGATAGGGTCCCTGGGGCCATAAGTGGCCCGGGAGGGGGGCCACGCAGCCCCCTCCCCAAATAATTTTTTTTTTTTTAAAAGAGCAAGGCCGGCCCCGGGGGATGGGGTCCCCGGGGCCTTAAATGGCCTGAGGAGGGGGGCCACGCATCCCCCTCCAAAATAATAAAAAAACATCAAGGGCATGCCGCGGGGATGGGGTCCCCGGGCCAATACAGGCCCAGGAAGGGGGCCACGCGGCCCCCTTCCCGTTTTTTGGGGAATTTAAAAATAAAATAAAATGCACAGGCCCCGGGGGATGGGGTCCCCGGGGCCAAAAGTGGCCAGGGAAGGGGGCCACGCAGGCCCCCTCCCATTAAAAAAAAAAAAAAAACGACTGGCATCGTGCCGGAGGCCCCGCCCTCCCTGCAGTACTCTGCAAACGCGCCCCCTGGCGCGTTTTAAGAAGGGAAGTAATTCCCTTGAATACTGGGGGTCCCTGGGGGCCAACTAGCCCACCAGGAACCTCCAGTATGCACCAGGGGCTGCGTTGCAGAGAGTGTACAGAGGCCATGCCCCTTTTACACCTCTCTGCAACGCAGCTCTGTGGCGCTTTTAGAAGTACATGGTGGGCTAGTTGGACTCCAGGGACCCTCAGGATTCAAGGGGACTTAATCCCCCAACTTAAAACGCGCCACAGGGCGCGTTTGCACAGTGGTGAAGGGAGGGGGCGGGGCTTCAGGTGACATGTGTGCAAACAGGCCCCTTGGCGCGTTTTAAGATGGGGAATTAAATCCCCTTCAATCCTGAGGGTCCCTGGGGCCAACTAGCCCAACAGGTACGTCCAGAAAGCACCACAGAGCTGCATTGCAGAGAGGTGCAAAAAGGGCGTGGCCTCTGGACACCTCTCTGCAACGCAGCTCCCTGGCGCATACTGGAGGTACAGGGTGGGCTAGTTGGACCCCAGGGACCCTCATGATTCAAGGGGACTTAATCCCCCAACTTAAAACGCGCCACGGGGCGCGTTTGCACAGATGTCACCTCAGGCCCCGCCCCTCCCTTCACCATTGTGCAAATATTCCTCTAAAATCAGCCGAACTACGAATTCCTATTTACTCACCTGTTATCAGGAGAGACCTCAGTGCTGCATCTTTCAGCCCAGTACTGATCCTGAAAAGTAATTTTAACCGTACTTACCAGGAACTTGAATTTCCTTCCATAGGCTAACATTGACTGGTTTCACTTGGAAATTCTTCTAAGTGTGGAGTTTTGGAACTTTATAATATTCCTCTAAAATCAGCCGAAATACGAATTCCGATTTACTCACCTGTTATCAGGAGAGACCTCAGTGCTGCATCTTTCAGCCCAGTACTGATCCTGAAAAGTAATTTTAACCGTACTTACCAGTAACTTGAATTTCCTTCCATAGGATATCATTGCCTACTTTTTGCTGAAAAAGTTTCTAAGTGTCGATTTTTGAAACATACAAATATTCCTCTAAAATCAGCCAAGATACGAATTCCGATTTACTCACCTGTTATCAGGAGAGACCTCAGTGCTGCATCTTTCAGCCCAGTACTGATCCTGAAAAGTAATTTTAACCGTACTTACCAGTAACTTATATTTTCTTCCATAGGAATCCATTGTCTGGTTTTCAGCAGAAAAGTTTCAAAGTGTTGATTTTCACAAACTACAAATATTCCTTAAAAATCGCATGTATGACTTAAACGCATTCTTTCAACTGTTTACAGGAGATGCACCAGTGCTGGATACAGGATCCACCACTGAGTAAGAAAAAGTAACGATAACACTACTTACCTGCTAAGTGAATTTCCTCCCATATGATAACATTGGTGATTCTATGTGAAAAAGTTTCTGTGTCAACTTTTAAAATACAATAATATTCCTTAAAAATCACTACTGTAACCAAAACGCTTTTACTCAACTGTTTACAGGAGATGTCCCAGGACTGAATCTAGGATCCAGTCCTGTGGTTAGAAAAGTAATCCATAAAGTAACTAATTGCATTTAACTAGAAATTCACATTGAGCTCAATGTTGCATTGTGTTTGAAATTGTGTTGCCCATTGCAACAACTGTAACTACTATACTTAAAAGTCTATTGCCTATTTGCAAAGTATTTAAACTAAAGTAATTCATTCTGAGAAAGTATATTTTGTAATGTAATGTATAATGTAATTACAATGTAATTTAAAAAATAAAATATGTAAAAATAAATAGTTAAAAAAATGTAGTAAATCAGTATCAAAAAAATAAATATAACAATTAATACATTTAAAAATTGTCATTTACAAAACCTTTGAAATTCACTGAAAAAAACCATAGGTTTCAGACATGTTATAGTTAGGAATTAGCATTTAAAAAACCTTTGAAATTCACTGAAAAAACCATAGGTTTCAAACACGTTATAGTTAGAAATTAGCATTTAAAAAACCTTTGAAATTCACTTAAAAACCATAGGTTTTAGGGACAGTTATAGTTAGTTGGACATTTCACTCGTACAAAACCATAGAAATTCCCCCGTTATAGTTAGTTCAGCTAACTATAACTCGCGCCCGCAATGCACTGCTGATGACGTCACATATTACATCACTCATGACATGGTCAGTGACATCACTGATGACATCACTGATGACATCTCAAATGACATCACTGATGACATCACTGATGACATCATCCACGTGATAATCTGATGCACCTCCTCACACCCTGATATAACCTTTGATACACCCACTCTAAATTACAGACTGCCATTCGCAAAACCATAGACACTCCAACACCAATAACTACATACCCACTCACTGATTCTTAGGTCTACACACACATCCACTCACTCACCCATACAGTCACTCATACTTACGGTCACTCAGTACAGGACTATCATATGCACTCATACTCCTATATAGACACTCAAACACCGCCACTCATCCATAGAGGTACTCACACACCTAGTCAGTCATGCAAATAATTAAACACACTGCCATTTACTCACCTATACAGTTATACACACACCAGCTCACTTACTCCTACAAATACTAGCACATTCTTACGCTCTTATACAATCACTGATACAAGCGCACACTCATCCATACAGTCACTCTCACAATCACACACTCTTGCTTATAGCTATTTATATACTCCAACACACATATATACTGCCTTTCACATATGTAGTTACTCACACATGTACCACTGGGACATACATTCATTCACAAACACACTCTTACACACACTTACCCACCCATACAGTCTATCACAGATGCACTCTTGAAACCATCCTCCCAGTGAATCACCCACTCACACATCTATGCACAGAGTCGCACACACCCCACCCACACAAACACTCAGGCACCCATACAGATACTCAGACAACTAATCAATAACTCATATAGACACTCATGTAGCTATTCACAAACCCATGCAGCCACTTACACAGCAATAGACTGACGGATACAGACATTCACCCAGTTTAGTCACTAACCCATGCATTCAGTAAGATTCGTTTAATCACTCACTTATAGAGTTAGTCACGCACCTACTAAATCATCCATACAGACACTTATACACCCACTCATTCTTCAATACGCCTTTCCCTATATATATTAAACATATTTAAACTTTAAAGAAACACACAGTCACTGGATGATGTCATCAGTGATGTCATTTGAGATGTCATCAGTGATGTCATCAGTGATGTCACTGACCATGTCATGAGTGATGTAATATGTGACGTCATCAGCAGTGCATTGCAGGGGCGCGAGTTATAGTTAGCTGAACTAACTATAACGGGGGAATTTCTATGGTTTTGTACGAGTGAAATGTCCAACTAACTATAACTGTCACTAAAACCTATGGTTTTTTAAGTGAATTTCAAAGGTTTTTTAAATGCTCATTTCTAACTATAACGTGTCTGAAACCTATGGTTTTTTCAGTGAATATATATATATATATATGTTCCGAAAATCACCAATCCAATATCAGGTAATAATCCAGCACTCCACTGGACAATTAAAAACTCAAATTTTATTTAGATTCCTGTGACGGCATCTACGCGTTTCGGCAGCAGCATGCTGCCTTGTTCACGATGCAGAGCGCCATTTACATCTTGTTTAAAAACACTTTCAGTGATTCACAAACAGTGACAAAGGACATCAACTCATTTGCACATCAATTGTCATTGCATGGTTTTTCAGGCGCCATTTTGAAACATGTTTATGTACTAGTACTCAGTACAGGTTTTTTTACCATTTTCAAATCGCAAGTGCATTATTGATAACCATACCACAGTTAGAGCAGTATAATTCATCACTTACTCTAACCTTAGCAGATAGTGGAATCAAAGACAAAAAGAAATCACAATTTCTTACTTTTAAGTAAAAACCTCTTATCAAACATGTATTTGTTAGCTGCCTGTTAACTGAACGGGATTTATCCACCGAAGTTCTGATGACAATAAACTTTTCAATTAAAGTGCTAGTGCTCTACTCTATAATTTTTGCACCCTCTTGTTTATTATTTTCTTACTTTATTTCTTTTTTTTCCCTCTTTTTTTCTTTTTTTCTGGGTTTTACAGTACTTGAAGTATTAAAGTGCTAGTGTTTTCGTATATTAAGATTCATATACTTATCTAAAATCTAAAGTGCTTAGTGCTAATAAGTCAAATGAATTATCTAAAGTGCTACAAATATTTTTTATATAAAGTGCTAAATATTAAAGTGCCAGTGTCCTTTGTTCTTGCACCAAAATCATGTTTAAAAAGATAAAACGGATCCTGAATTTGCAGCCTCAAACAACTTTTCTTAATGTAGGCAGGTGAATAAGTCTTCATCTATATTTAAACCATTTGGTTCTGTGCTGTCGAACTCCAGTATCAAGTACGTTTCCAATCTCCAGAGTTCCTTCTCCCTATTCCCACCTCTTTTCTTTTTGGGGATTTCAGCTATGCAGCTATATTGCATTAATGCAGGATTACTCTGATGAAATTTTTCAAAATGCCTGGCAACCGGGTAACTTCTGTCCTTATTGGCAATTGCTCTCCTATGTTGAAGTATTCTTTTATAGGTAGGCAAAGTGGTGCTCCCTATATAAATCTTTTCATAGGGGCATTTCAACATTTAAACCACAAAGCTTGATCTGCAAGTTAAAAAGCCTTTTATTTTAATGGTCTTGTTAAAAGGTGTTTTAAACTCAGTCTGGTTGACTCCGTGCTGGCACGCTTTGCATTTAAAACACTTTTTTTTAAAACCCATTCTTTGTTGCAGCCAGGAGGAAGTGCCTACATTCTCTTTAAATTCACTTTTCACAATCTGGTCTTTTAGCGATTTTGATTTTCTGTACGTTATTTCTGGATACTTCTTACTTCTACGGCCCAACACTGGATCTCCTCTAATAAGGTGCCAATGCTTTTTTAAAATGGCCCTCACCTGATTATGGTGGGTGTTAAAAGTAGTTATAAACCTATGGGTTTTCTCATGTCCTTGCTGTTTCTTTTTTTGCCGAGTTTTAGATGGTTCTAACAGTACCTTCTCCCTGACCAAGTTTCTTGCTTTCTCCGCGGCTCCACGTATAGTTTTCAACGGGTATCCCCTCTGAATAAAACGACTAGTCATCTCTTGTTCCACTTTGTTATATTCTTCTGTGTTACTACAGGTCCTCCGTGCCCTATAAAACTTACCAAAAGGAATACTTCTGATCAGTGGCATAGGGTGGGCACTCCCCGCATGTAAAATAGAGTTGCCAGCGGTGGGTTTACGGAAGACGGTGGTGTCTAGTTTTTCGCCCTTCGGTTTTATTCTAATGTCAAGGAAATCTATAGATGTCTTGCTGTAATGTCCCACAAATTTTTAATTTAAATCATTCAGGTTAAGATCATTGATAAATAGATCTATATTGGTTTCCGTGCCCTGCCACAGCACGAAAACATCATCAATAAATCTTACCCACAATAAGACATTTTCAGACCAATGCTCCAGGTTTGGACCCCTGAGCACCTGCTCCTCCCACCAGCCAAGATGTAAATTAGTATAACTGGGGGTGAAGCAGGTGCCCATTGCCGTCCCCAGTTCTTGCTGGAACAGATCATTACCAAACAAAAAGATGTTTTTAGTAAGGCACCATTTCATCATTTCTAAAATCATCTTATTGTGATTTAAAAATCTCATAGGTCTCATCTTTAAAAAGTATTCAGTTGCTCTAAGTCCATCTGTGTGTCTTATACTCGTATAGAGTGTAGCAATATCAAGTGACAATAATATGATACTCTCGACAAACGTACAACATAGATACATTTCAAAAAATCTGTAGAATCTTTTATATGTGATGTTAATGATTTCACAATGGGATTTAAAAAATAGTCAATGTACTTCAAAACATTTTTGAACAAGCTGTTGCACGATGATATTATGGGTCTCCCCGGTGGATTGATGATACTCTTGTGCACTTTAGGCATCATATAAAAGACTGGTATTACCGGATTGTCTTGTTTTAAAAACATGAATTCTTCCCAACTGAGTAGTTCTTGTTGCTCACATAATTCCAGTCTTTCAAAAAATTGGTCTTTTACCCTCTCATAATCTCTCATTTCAATTAGTTTGTAGCATTCATTATCGTTCAATTGACTTAATGCCTCCGTTTTATACATTTCTCGTCCCCAGATTACAACATTCCCTCCTTTGTCTGAGGGTTTCACAAGAATTCCATTCTCTTTTTGAATTCTTTCTACAGTTCTTTGGATTTGTGCTTGTTTAGGATTTATCTTTTTCTTTTTAAGCGCCATTCTATAATGCAGTTCTTTTAAATCCATTGTGACATTATCAGAAAAAATGTCTAAATTATCTCGTGACAATTGGGGTATAAAACGTGAACATGGGCAAAATGGAGTATGGTCCTCCTTTTTAAGATTTAAATTCAAGAAGCCTGCTTCATCATTTAGTTCTGTTCTTTCCGGTAGCCCAATTTCTCGTGTAACCTCTTCATTGCTTTCATTGTACAGTGACCATAGGTTTTCCAACATGGGTACATCAGTTACAACTAAATTTTCTTGTTCGTTAGGGGGGATGGCTTCGGTGAGCGGCATAGAGGATACTTGAAGATTTTTGTTACTGTGAATTTTAGCTAACTTCAATTTACGCACAAACTTGTATAGGTCCATTCTTCTGTTTGCATGATTAAATTCATTTTCCTCACAGTATGAAAGGCCTAATTCCAATGTAGTTACATCTTCCTTTGATAAATCAATGCTACTTAAATTTATCACTGTTGGATTAGATGTTATTTCTTCATTGTTTGTCTCGTATTAGAGCGCATAGATCTGACTGTTTGCCCTTCTCATGCTTCTTCAATATCCTTCTCCTCCTCTCCTTTGTTTCCTTTTCCTCGTCCTCTTCCCCTTCCTCGACCCCTTGACGGACGATGATCTGTCATCTGATCCAGTTGTAAAAAACGGAATTCATCAGTAACATTCAGCCTTATATTGGTTGCACCTCTCCTAGTCTTCTCGTCTTGTTCCACTTCGGAGCCTGTGTCTATATATACACATATATTATAACATTTGTTCACATAATCTCATTTTCTATAATAGCAAGCTGGATGCAAATTATTATGAATTCATAAAACCTTACAATAGTTACACTTTTGTGCATATTACTCCAATTTTTGAATTATCAAAAAGTTCTCATGCCACCGCAGCAATCCTGAATCTGTGTTAATATAAATTCATGAAGCCTTTAAAAAATGTAAAGACTGTTGTACAAATTACTTCTTTTTTCAGCTGAAAAGTGAACTCAAGGGCCAACTCAGCTGATTTAATATTATTCTTTAAAAACATTGGCCTTAAAAGGTGGGGGCGCTGAAGGGAAAATGTGGGACAAACAAAGAGCACCATGATTAAGATCCTGGAGTTACGCATGTTACACTTTTGCCCTTTTTTTTAGTAGAGGACCAGTTTTCCGTTAGCACTTTTAGAAGAGGCAAGTTCATTTGAAATAGTGTCCACATTCCAGGTCAAGTACTACTGAGTTACCTTGGAGGGTGCAGGATGAAGTCACCACCTCCAGCCTTTTCTTTGACATAAAGTGCATAAAGTCTATCTGATAGCTAGTAGAGCTAGAGGTATCCTTTAATCGCTTTGAAATTGTGTGGGAGAGAGGGAAGCCAAAGCCTCTTTTTGCAATTCAAGATAGCTTATCACCAAGTCAAAATCCTGGGAAAATGTATATTTACCTGGCTCTGAGCCAAAAACCTCACGATTCATAAAACCCCTCACAGAGTCCTTCTCACTGTTTTTAAGTTGAAAGCCCCACTGAATCACACTGGACAGCCCTTGTGCATAGGAACTCATCACACCAAATTCCAGCCTCATTGCTATGGTTGAAATGGACAAGTTAAAATTACACAGTTTACATAAAATGTGCCCTTCAGTTTTCTCTAGAAAGTCCCTTTTTGTCACATTAATACATTCTATGACATATAGTAAGTAGAGTTGGAGGGACTTTCACCTTAAAAAAGAATAGTAAATGAATAAAATAACAGTGTGTTACAGGCTACAACTTTCCCTAGATAAGGATATGAGTTTACAATCTCCAACTTCTCTGGACCCAAACTCCAGGCATATTTATTGGTCTTCCCAGCCTTTCTGCTTTTTTCAATTATCACCTTGCACTTTGAGACGTTGATCTTCAAGTAATGTAGGGTGATATAGTATTGTAGAGACACCAGCCTATTATTCAGGCCCTTGGGAGTTACCTACAAAACTGCAATATCATCTGCATACATCAAACAAGGGAAAGGAGGACAACCTATCTTAGGAGCATCTCCCTTGTTAGATGCAGAGCAGTCAAGACGGTTAGAGACATCCAATGAGAAAAGTAATAGGGCCAGCAGGAAATCCTGTTTCAGGCCATTTTTAGTTGGAATTATTGAGGATAACCCTCGATCCGCCAAGTACCAGCTGACACCATGTAGAGGAGTGGAGGGTGATTTGTAATGAAAGGAGAATATCAGGCATACATAGCTTCTTTTGTTTTTTCCAAAATGTTGGATGGTCAACCCTGTCGAAGACTGTAGAAAAATCTATGAATGCCACATATATACGTTAAGCCCTCAGATTGCAGTATACTTTTCCACTATAAAGTTTCAGCATACATATATTATTAAGTGTAAAAAATTTTTTTCGAAACTAGTTCGTTCAATAGGGAGTATTCTTTCCTCTTCATCGCACTCCATAAGGTGTTCCAAGATACCCCTAGCAAATTGTTTCCTATTGCATCCAGCAATGCTATTAGGTTATAGTTGCCAGGGAGATGTCTTGGACCCTTTTTATGTAGTGGAATTAAAATGCTTCCAAGCCAAGAAGTGGGGGTAACACTATACTGATAACAGTGAGCAATGAGGGAACTAAGATAAGAGGCCCACAACATGGGATCCTTTTTAATAACTGTAATCGGCACTTCATCCGGGCCCATTGACCCTGAGGCCCTCATTCCCCTAATAATACCCATAATCTCTTTCGTAGAGTAGACACAACATTCTGAGGGAGAAATAGATGATTCAATAAAGGGAGTATGAAGACTCAGAATCGGCGTTATCTGAAAAAAAGTTCTTTCAGATAGGCTCTCCAAACTACCTCCTTTATTGAAACTGGGAAGGACTTTACTCTGGTGCTACCCATGTTAGAAATAATTTCCCAGTATCTTTTGGCATGTTAAAAAGAGGTTGCTTCTTTTAACTGTACCCAATTGTAATAATCTTTTCCTTTCTTTAGGAAACAATTTTTTTCCTGTCTCTTCTTCTTTGCAGAAGATTGATTAATTTATTTCATTCAAAGGAAAAGGCCAGGTATTGTATCCTCACTAATCTGTTTATCTCGCTGTTTAAACCAAAAACCGGGTTAGGATGTGGCCTCCGGTGGGAGGGTAAGTTGGTTATTTGCAGGCGGAAACCAAGATTTTTAGCTCAATTAAAGGATCACGTTAAATAAGCTGTGAATCTCCTACTAATGCTTTCAGTGATTATTTTTGTTTTATGGATGCATTGAAGTTCTAATGATTCTACCATTTCATCTCTTAAACCCCACAGATACAGCTTTAAAATTCAAGGTTCCTACTTCCGTTAAAGGCACATCAATCATGCAGGAGAACAACATATGATCGCTATAAGGATTAACCACGACATTCATATGTGATATCATATCAAACGTGGGAAATGGAACGATTACATAATCAATAATTTACTATTAGGAATTCAATCTAATGTGTGCTGTCCTCTTAGCAGATCAGCAAAAGCACTGTACCCTGTGTAAGGAAGGTCTCACAGGACTACAAACATTAAAATCCTGAGTTTTTGAAGTCGTATTCTCTGGGGGCACACAGCATGCCGCCCATGACATCTTTCCATTGGCACAACCCAACATCTGCACAGCAAAATGAGAGTGAAAATCAGTGGCGGCTCACATAGGGCGTGCTGCGGGGCGGTGGGGCAGGGCGGGGGAGGGGCAGGGTGGGGGGGTAGTAAACTCGGACATACGACATAACGGAGGAAAGTAATTATTACGTTCCTCCGCTCCATCGTATGTCCGAGTTTACTACCCCCCACCCTGCCCCGCCCCACCGCCCCGCAGCACGCCCTATGCGAGCCGCCACTGGTGAAAATGCCACATGACTAAGAACTATTACCCTCATAGGGGTTAAATTGAAGCAACACAGAACAACTGGTACTTGATTTCATGAGAAGTCCTGGGATTGGTTCCTCTGTAGGTGGTAGAACCCCCACTCTCCAAAGTGTGATATAATTTGTAGTAGCCAACAGTTGTACATAAAGGTTCCTCATCTAAAGCTTTTTAAAAATATTTGAAAATAAAGCTGACACTGGGTAACAGAGCGGTGCTGTTGCTTGAGGTACTGCAGAACCAGCAATCTATTGTTCTGCTGCATCAACGGCACCTATGTCATCCACACTGCCTGTCTAAAGGACAAATGCATAAAAAGCTGCTGTGTAGCTTCGATCCTTCAGTAGTTTAAAACTTCATTTACTTACTGAAAATGTAATTACTCCAATTTATCACCCTTGCTTCAGTGCTTACATCAGGAAGTGGGCCAACAGACTAGAAACAGACAGCACAGTGCCAACGTAAAATACAGTAAGAAAGTAGTATATGGAGGATTAACAGAACATGCCTGTAGCTTCTTCACATGTCTAGCCAATGTTATGATAATGAGTAAAAATGATTATCATCATCAGAAATTTTAAGGGATAACTGTGATGCAGCTCCAAGGGGGTGCACATAAAAAAAATAGGGGAGGGAGGAGAAATAAATGTATAGATGTGGGAGGATCAATGTTTGAATAAATGTGTATTTACAGATGACTGCATGGGTTTGGGTGGATGAACAGTGCATGGGTGTGAGTGGAATCGTGAATGAAGGCATGAATGTAAGTGAATGGAAGGAGTCATGTTTATGGTGTAGCTGTGTATGTATTATTAACATTAATTATGAAACTAGATGTAAGGTATGAGTAATTTGGTGGATGGAGAGGTGGAAAGATGGATGAAAGTGTTGATGGGGTAATTAGCTGTATGAATAATTGAATGCATGGATGAGGGTGAATTGACTGATTCATGGGTGTTGTTGTTTGACTTAGAAAGGGGCAGATATCCTGATTTTGATGCCTCTGATTTTCTATTCCCCCCTTTCTCATTCATTTGCTCAACACTTTCTCCCATCTGGTTACTTTTAAGAGAGAACAGATGCAGCAAGTTCTAGTAATGTAAGTTTTAGAACTTAAATTTGTGTGTGAAAGGTGGCTGTAAACGAGCCATGTCTTATCTCCTGCGAAATACAAGATGCACATCTCTACAGCCCTAAGATCAGGAAAGTGAAAGCTCTTTAATAGAAGGATTCTCATCAATACATTTATGGAAAGCTACATTTTGAGGGAGGGTGAGTTACACACCTACAACCACTGCAGAAATTCCATGTTTCTTTGTATCTCCGTCAGTGTAAAAAAAATCTTCAGCTTTTCGTTTTCCATGTACACGATGTGAATCATATTGCAAAGAAGGGAACTGGGTGTCCCGTTTCTTTGATTGAACTTTACTATGCTTTGCAAATAAAACTATTACAGGAGTGGCTGGACCTAGATTGCCACATTGAGAACATTACCTATTTTATTCAAGATTGGAGACTGAGGGAGTTTCAGTGCTTAATTTGTAAAAGAATAAGTGTCAGGCCTAAAGTTTTGCTCAAAAGCCCACGGATGGCACTACCAAACAGCGGGGGTGAAAAATCCCAAGTTTGCATAGTCTTGATTGTAGCTCATATCTCTTTCATCCACCACCAGACATTACCCTGCTTTCTTTTTTTGTTACAGTTTTTCTGTTTTTCCCTTCCTCCTTCTTCCCCCCTTTTGTGTTTTTCTCGCTCTTGCCCTGGTTCAATGTCTGCTGAGTTCAAATAAGTGCTGGTTCCTAAAAATGAGTGCTTGGGGTCCAACCTGCAACCACCTGCTCAAATTAGGCAATAGAAGACTTTGCCAGTGACTGATCTCTTTTTGAAGCAGAGATTGAACTGGGTATTAGGGGATCACCGGGTCCAGGAGAGGGATTGGCAACTGGGAACCCTGCTTCTACTCCACCCCCTAGCCACATCCGCACCTTCTGCTCACCTCCTGGTGCTCAGAATCCTTGCTCAGAAGGGAAGGAAATGGAAGTGGGGCAGAAGCATCTCCCAAACACATCCAAACTTTCTTCCCAGCAGGAGGTTACATGAGGCGAGCGAGTGTAAAGTCGGGGTTCCCTCCCTAGACATGAAACACGACACTGGTTACGTCTGTGGCTGGTGTGAAACACACACTTGAGCAAAGTATGGCAATATAGGGGAGTTTAATTGTTACGTCCCACCCATCGACAAATTGATGTCTGGAGGGCACTTATTTGAATATAGGCTAACATAACTCGAATGCTTCGAGCGTTCTGGAAATGTATTCTAACAGAATAAACAGTCTTACATTATGCATTGAGCATACCTGACATCCATCACCTTCATTTAAATGAAGGCTGCTAGAAATGAGCCTTTTGTGAAAAGAAAGACTGAACATAATCACAAGTACAGTAGGTAATGATCAAGGAAGATGTAATTTCGGATTTCTGAATGTAGCGTTCACCCTTAAATGTATCATTAGGAGTTGTCAACAGCACAGGCAACTGCCAATCACATTAACAACCAACTGCTTTTAAAAGCCATTCCCTCGGTTTTAATTATGATTAAGTGCATATGGAATGAAAGACCATTAAAAACACAGATGCCTCCTGGCATTCATCATAAAATGTTCAGATTGTTGCTGCTAAACTGGTCTTTAGTCATCGCTGTCACTCTTTTCCTTAAAACATAAAAGCAATTAATTTGTATTATTTCTAAAGTTCATATTTTTTCTTTTAACATAATGCATTTGCTTTTAAGTCGCTGTTGAATCTATTCATCGATATATTTCGCTATACAGGTTCAAAGGCAATGCATATGAAAGGCCTCTTGTCTTTAACACAAAATTAGCAAATCACTGCCATAGAGGCGATCAATTAAAGCGACAATTCTACCAAGGTTAACATTTTCACCACAATAAAAAACACTGTGAGGTAACCGACAATCAACACGCAGCACTTAATAAAACTATTAGATAAACAAATGAACAATGATTGAAAGGTCTTTTTGATTTCCATTCATGCAATTAAATATTCCTGTGCATTACTTTGTTGATATTCACAGGGTAAATGTGAGCTGAATTTAAATCACTAAAAATTGTGATTGAAGAATTACCAGTCCAAATATACTGTGGCCCAGATATACTAAGAGTTAAGACAATGCAGGGCAGCAAGCTATTGAGGACACCCCCCTGCAAAGTACAAGGAGGGAGCCCTCCTGCCTCCAGTCAGGAGCTCTCAGGACAGGGGCTATTCACCCCTACAAAGTGCTGGAGGGAGCCCCCTGCAGCTTGGGCCCCCACAACACAGGGGCTGTGGGGGCTAGTAAAGTTGCAGGGCTGGGTCGTGTGAACTGGAGAGATCAGATCTGCGTCATATCTATATATATAAATAGTGCAGTTTTAGTCTTGTCAATAGCTGGTGCACTTTGCGCAGCCATATGCCAATGCAAGCACCCTTGGACCATACTGCAAGGGTGGCTTTGTAGAGGTATGCAACGTTTTTGTACAGGAACAGGATTCCTTCCTGCACACAAACTATGGTTTAAGGTTATTTCCTCTATGTATGTATGCTGCAGAATGCAGCACACATGCAAAGAGGAAAAATCAAGTTATTTCTGCTCATTATGCCAGCCTCAGGTAGTCACTGGATTTTGACATCTATCCATACCTGCACATCTTTGTTGATATAGATTTGCATCAAAACCCATGAAACACTTCCCAGGCGAAAAGTAACACAAAGCAGCACATTGCTCTGCCTTGAATTTCTTTTGGTTACAAACTGTTGGAGCTGGCAATTTCCGTTTGGCTGAGGTGATGCCCCAGTCAGGCAGACCCTGCCACTCCCGTCAGAAGCGGGTGCTCACACTGACTGTATAACCTGCACTCACCCATGGGTTTCTTGGCACTGAGCAGTCAGGCTCGCCACAGAGGCAACATGTAAAGCATAGGCACAGCACTTCCACACAATAAATACGCTGAGCGTCACAAAAGAGACTTCACACGTGGTTTATGTAAATAAAATTAATATTTGATACACTAATTAATTAGCATAACATGAATATCATGTATATGTAGGCATAAATCACACTTGTAAATATTGCTAGCAGTACTAGGCCCAACAGTGTTAAATTGACATTAGTACTATGTACACTTGGAGAGGATCCCGCGTTAACTTCCAGCACCCTTATGCGGTACAAAATGTTGTAAAACGTAGACGCACTCTGTCAATCATTAGAATGCAGTATCACACAGTTATAGGGTGCACCCTACACCACAATGAATTCAGAAATATGTACATACCAAGAATTACACACTTTCAAACAACATCGTGGGCTGAGGCTTGATGGTTAAATCCAATGTCAATTGTTGGCAAGAAATCAATGTGTCAAGCAACACCGCTGGGCGGTGTAGTGATCCCGGCCGGTCTACGGCAGTCACTCCCACAAACACATGAATGCACTCAGCACCGATGCGCGGTGCAATGGATATCAGGCGGGTTCACAGGGAATGAACTTGCACACAGATGCACATAGCACCAAAACACAATGCGATATCCAGAAGGTCAATAGGTTACACACTTCAGAAGCTGTGGCCCAAGCCTCTCCACCCTCCAACTCACCCAACTACCCTATGTCCATTGGTTGGAGATACCCAGCTCTCCCCCTGGATACTAGGCTGCGCGCGGCCGAAGTCACACTTAGTATGGGTCCCCAGGAAGGAAGTGGGAGTAGGTAGCAGAGCGATTTAGTAGGCAATCTTCGAAGGGGAGGCTGGCCACCACTTGGGAAGTTCACCAACAGGATGCGGAGCAGAAGTGGGCTGAGGGTGATATTCGGTCACTTAAAAAGAGCTCCACAATGTGCCTTCTGGCACCAGTTTTGCGAAGCAAAGGGGGGGGTGGTCACGCTGTCTCTTGACCTGCTTCCGATCACTCTCAGAAGTGCTCCTTCAGCCCAGTCAACCACTCTCCCTACCCAGACCCGTTCCGGGCAATACTACATGGCAACACAATGTAGTTGGAGGATTTGAGGAAAGGGAGTTGCTCCGCTGCACTGAGGGCCCCAAAGGAACAATTGTTGACGGGGGAATGAAGCGGGGGGCCTCTCGGAAGAAAGACACACCCCGTCAGGCACAGGTCGATCAGATTTGCACCCAGGCAATCCAGGCGCATTTGGTACATGATCATACGAGCTGCATCAGGCAATTTGGGTCTCACATAACGAAGAGTTGTAAATGCCGTACCTCCCTGGGAATGAGGCACAACGTCTGGTGCGCAATGATATGAGTCACACCAGACAATTCTGGTCACACACAACGAAGAGTTGCAAATTCCGTGCCTCCCTGGAAATGAATCATAATGTCTGGTGCGCGATGATATGAGTCGCACCAAACAAGTCCGGTCACACACACCTCTTTTCTGCGCCTTCCTGAAAATGAGGTACAACATCTGCCACGCAATGATACGAGTCACACCAGACAGTTTGGATCTCACACACAAGTTTAAGTTCAGCAGTGCCACACGAGGCAGAATGAGGAACTACTACGTGTACACCCTCACCTCCAAGGGTCGCACTCTGTGAATCAGACACAGCACACAATGAGCATGCAGTCGGCATGTTGCACCAGAGAGATGTGGCACAATTGACGAAGCGAGCAACGCTGGATCCTGCAACCAGTGTATCCGCTCAACAACAAGCTTAGTTGTGCTGAGGTTCCCAGATGCAGGGGCCCCACTCCTTTGATGCGGGCACTGCTTTTGGGGCTTTGCACCAGGCAATCTGGTCTCCAGGTACAGTTCTTGGTTTCAAGCTGAGGGACCCGCTCTACAGATGTCGCAGGTAGATGGTGTAGGTCCCTTGTGAGAGGTCTATGATATCCCTGAGACCTCCACAATAGGACATGGGGAAGCCAACAAGCCCTTAAAGAGCATACTTCAGGGTGCAACACAGCAGCAGGTAGTCAGCCCAGGCCAGCAACTATTGAGGAAAGGCACATGGATCATTTCAATGCAGTACTCCTCCTTGTTCACAACAGTTTCCTCTGGTAGTGTGCTCCAAGCTGTTCCAGGTTTTTTGGTCCTACATCCCCACAAGTTTATCTCTGCAGTGCTAAAGTATGGCACCCATAGTTATACTGTATTGTTCCTTTGAAGTTGGAGGTAGTTCAGAGGGTTTCCCTTCAAACCACAGATGACTCCCCTAAATATCAGCCATGTCTCCATTGAGGCCCTGGAATGCAAATCTCAATCTTTAGTAGGGCCATAGTCTGTCTTCCAGGGGCCAAGTGTCAAAACCTCTCCCTCCAATCTATCCAGCTAGGCCCTCAAATGGCAGAGGTCTGTCATTCCAATTGCATGGCCAGGTTTTATAGTTGTCACTGGTGAATTCACAGATGTGCTCCCCCAACCTCCAGTGTGGACTGGAGTTAAATTAAAAGGCACACAAAGAGTTTTAGAGCAGTGAAATTCCCACTTCCTAGTGGAGGCATTTCTAAGCTTTTAATGACAATACAACCTTTATACCAGGAAAGGGTTTTTCATAGTGAATCCAATGATAGGAAACATAATAAAGTTGCTCCACTGCAATCCACTATTGCAGCCTGAAGTAATGTCACTCATTCCCCCATGTTAACCTTATGGGAAGAGCAAACCTCATAGGTGGTGAAAACCCACATGGGTATTCTTCACGACCTGGGCAAGGAATACATGTGTGTACTGTGCTGCTTTTCACTTCCTACCTGCCTCACCCCTTAACACTTACCCTAGTGATAGTGAAAGGTACCCTCAGGGTGGGCCAGTGGTTTAGAAAGGCCAGCCTGAGCATAAGTGCATCTGCGCATACACAGACCTGCAATGGCAGGTTTGACATATGTTTGAAAACACCAAAAGCGCAAGCGCACCCACACCAGCCTGCAATGGCAGGCTGGTCACATATTTAAAACACCATAGGTGCTAATGCGCATGCACCCAGGTCTGCAATGGCAGGCCTGACATATGTTTATCAACCCTATTGGGACAAGTGCGCACACCGACCTGCAATGGCATGTGGGTCACAGGTTTTAAACCTCATAGGTGCAAGTGCGCACACCGGGCTTCAGTGGCAGGCTGTACATCGGTTCACAACCATCATGGGTGTGAGTACACTCACACAGGCCTGCAATAGCAGATCTAACCTATGTTTAGCACCCACAGGTAAGCACCACTTACTAACGTGTATAGGAAGGGTACACGCACCTTCACACTGCAGTTACAGTGGGAAGGTGCCCCAACAAGGTAATTAGCCACACCCGGGAGGTGTCTCATGGGGAGACCCAACCCCCTAGTTAAGGAGAACCCACATGGGGTGCGTACCTACCTGGGCGGTGAACACACAGGTCTACCTACCCAGCCACTCACCTACCCCAAGCTCCACACCTCAGGATTTACCCTAGGGCCGCTATGGTGGTGGTGAAAGTCTCCCTCAGGGTTGGCTACTGAGTGAGAAAGGCCAACCTGAGCATGAGACATGTTTGACAGGCTATTCCAGGGGGTGGCACAATCAGTGCTGCATCCCACTACTATCCAGTGCAGTTCCCGCCCTGGGTATGTGGTGTACATTTTTACAGGGCAGTTACAGGTACAACACCTAAAGCAATCAAGTACACACCCTCTACTGGCATGTATAGGAAGGGTGCATGCACCTTCTCACTGCAGTACAGAGGGAAAGTGCTCAGAGTCCTAATGTGATGAAAAGAGAGTTGGCAAAAAATAAGAGGGCAAAAAGCAAAATGTTTCAGGGAAATCCCCCTAAGAAGAACCATGTCCAACACAAACCAAATGTAGTATCTTCTTGTTATGTTTATAATGTCCCTTGTTATCTGGCTGCTAGCTGCTCAGCCAGTGTGAGTGTTCTGTATAGAATGTTGGTGTGATGGACATGTGTGGAATGCTTGGATGCCTGGTGTGAGTGTTGACAGTTGGAAGATGGGCTGAGCAGCAGGCAGGCTGCTCCTGGTGGGGCTGCTACCAATGATGTTATGGACTTAATAAATAACTTAGAAAGACACTTGTTAGAAATGGGATTTCTGGTTGGCTAAGGCTTGCGCCCAAGCCAGGCAGAAACCACCACTCTAGTCAGGGCAAGGGAGTTACACACCCAATATAACCCCTGCTCACCCCCTTGGTAGCTTGGCACAAGCAGTCAGGCCTATCCCGGAGGCAATGTGTAAAGCGTTTGCGCACGCGCACAGCAACAACATGCCAGGCACACTACAAAAAAGGAACTCCACACAAGGTTATATATAAAAATAGCCTTTGTATTATCAGAAAACACATTAGAATAGTACTCACATAATATACATTGTGCCACCTGGCACTGGGCAATATCTACAAGGGATTATTTACACATGACAGGGCCACGTGGGCCACTGTCAGAACCATCACTTATTAAAGATAATAAATGCAGAACATATCATGAACGTACAACCAGTAATCACTGGTAACCACTGTACTCAGCATCAGCCTGCAATATAAACCACATTATGCACAGTATCACATAGGCGCCAAATCTATTGTACGCCAACCTCATCAGTCTAAACTCTTAGACCCTAACCTCCTAAGTATAAATCACATTAGGGGCATAACTCACAGTGAACATAATCTCACTAGCATAAACCATAATATGCCAAACAACCTCATAATCATAAAACACATTTAGAGGTATAACACAGGGTGCGTAATCATACTACATACATTACATTTCGTAGCACCACATCACATTAGGGCCTGGCGCCCTACAATCCTAACAGTCCCCCTGGCCATCTCAAAAGGGGCTCAAATGCCCTATGTCCAAAGAGTCAGGGCTGCTGCCTAGGCAGCGAAAGTCAAGGGTGCGCCACTGCGCAAACCTAAACATAGCAGCTGCCCACTACTTGCTGGGAAGCTGGGAAAGTATGGGGCAAAGGAGTGCCTCTCACTCCTAACTTCACAAGACATGCCCCCAAAGAACTGTGCGCCTAAACGGTGCAGCTGGCACTAATTGCTGCGCAGCTGTAAATGAGGGAAAGGCCCGGGGCACTCCATGCCCTTTGAAAAGATAGGTAGTAACGTTGCAGCTGCCCACGCTGGTGCGGCGCAGCTGGGAATAGCACAAATGGGCCCTGGCACAACTGTGCCCTCTGGGCCTTGCTGGGGCTCTAATATTGCCCCTGTTGGAGCCACACGGGGCTCTAAAATAATTCTGCCCAAGCGTTGGAGCCACGCACGGGCTCTGAAGATAATCATGCCCCATCGTTGCAGCTGACCCCTGCAAAGTGGGGCAGCTGGAGAATAATGCCCAACATGGGCAGCACGGGCCCACGGGTCCTCGGGGCCCCCCCGGGGGCCCTTTAAACAAATATCGCCACGTTGGAGCGGCCCGCTGCACAAACGGTGCCGCTCTGACCGGGTGCCTCTGCCAGGCACCATTTAACGCGAGCCCCACTCACCTGGGCTCTTCGCTGGCGAGGATCTCCGGCGTCTGGGGAAGGCCTGCGGGGCTTCCCTCCTCTCACGGGAGCCCCGCTCGGCCTCTCCTCACTTCGCCCGGGCCCCCTCCTGGGACCCGGGACTTCTCTGGACCTGGACGGCACTACGCGGGGCTCTCTCTTCACTCTGAGAGCCCCGTCGACCAGCATCAGCATCCACGCAGGCGGGGTGGGCTCCCGTCTGCCTACAGCGTCTCCTCTTCACCCGGGCCCCTCCTGGGACCCGGGACTTGCACATGGAGCCTGCGAGGCTCCGGGCTTCTCCTCTGGCGTGTGCGGGGCTTCCCTCAGCTCTCGGGAGCCTTGTGCACTTCCGGGTCGCTCCTCCTTCGGCCGCGCTACCATTGGCGGCCGCGGCAGCCTCCTCCTCTCGGCCCCGCCCAGCGTCAGGCACCTCGCCTGGCTTCCTGGTCGTGGTGGCTCGCTCGGGCTGCGGCGGTGAAACGCGGGTGGGCACCCGCTGTTTAAAAGAAGCCAAAAAGCGGGGTGGGCACCCGCTAGTAAATTAGGCATAAAGCGGGGTGGGCACCCGTTCTTAAGAGATCGGCAAATGCGGGGTGGGCACCCACTGGAAGCCAGAAATGCGGGGGAATCCCTACGTCGGGATTCCCTCGAAGATGATCGCAGCCCAGCGCTGCAAGTAGAAAATAGAAGCGCTCCTTCTCAGGATAAATAAAGCGCTCTGCAGACAATAGAAATAAAGCGCTCACCAGGCGCTAGGATTAAAGTCCTTGAAGTCCTTAGGGAAAAAGGGGCAATGCAGCGCCCAGGGAGGCCAGCACACAGGGCCCTCCAGCAGGGAGGCAACCCCCATGGTGGTTCCTCCTGGGCCCCAGCAGCAGCAAGCCCCCGCAGGTTTTGGATCAGGTACAGAACAAAAAACATGGGGTCACAGCCCCTTCTTTTATACACCCTTTTCCTTTGTCTAAAGGTGCAGGGTTTGGGGGAACCAGATACAACTGGTTTAGGGGAGCTTTGGAGCACTTTGTTTTGCTCAGCTCCTCTCTCCTTTGTCAGGTGGGGGCTTAGGGATTAGACGCACCACAGGGGGCGGAGCCAGCATTGTGGAGGGAAGGCACAGTCCTATTCAGGTCCCAGGTGCAACTCCTCCCTCCCATCTACATGCAGATCTCCCTATTCACCACCGGGCAGACCCATCCTGGCTCCTGGAGCCACCCACATCATCCAGCACCTGTCAATCACAAGCCAGACATGCAATTCACATCAGGCAGGCAGACACACAGTACACAGAAATGCCAACTTCTAAAAGTGGCATTTCTCCACCAGTCACCATAAATCTGCGCACACCATTGCGCAGCATTTATTCTCATGAGTTTGCACATACTAAACTAGACCATGATACACCTCTCATAACAGGAATTACCACTGACACACTCATCCTCAATGCATTCCTATGGGAGGGCAGGCCAGTCTCACCACACACGCACACAGCGCACACGCACTTTACACTGGACCACAGTGCTAAAGTGCCCAGAGACTTAAAACTACTAACATACAAGGCAAAAAGTTTAGGGGTGAACCTGCCAAAAAGGGCCAAGTCCAACAACACTACACTGCTACGTCTACTTCATCACCTCTACGCATGGAACATCATTGTTACATTATTAACGCTGCACTCTGAACATCTTTTGGGACAAGGTGCGTTTTATCTACAACAAGTAATGGCAGCTATTTCTTCTCTACTGAAATTCAGCTTGTGCCTTTTGAAGTGGCCTTGGCAGCATTGGATCGCAGGTACACGTTACTTTTCAACATGGGGTCTTTTGGAATAGTGCACAGTGTGCACAGCGTTTTGTATGGAGCCTGGCCGCGGTTTGAGTTACATGGACATTCAGCCATTTGTTGTGTTGCCTTTACTAACGTGAGGAATTCAGGACATGTACCTGCTGCCGGAGCTGGACATCTTTGGTGAGACAATTTGTGTTTTTTTAATTAAATTTTCTGCTTCAAGTCCCCTCGCAGTTGTGGGCAGTTGCCTTTCAAAACTGTGCACGAGCCGGCTAATGCACGTGAAGCTTACCTGCTCTACGACGGTCGCGTGGAGGAGCTGCAGGGACTTTCCTGACGTCGCTGTAGTGTGACACGAATTGCGCTGCTCAAAGACGTTTTTAAGCACGAACATGCCTGGAGCCACCCGGCAGGCGTCTGTTCAGCGTGCCGCCATCTTGGTTATTCAGCACCACGTATTTCCTCTACCCGGTTCGGCCAGCTCGTGTACAGGGTGAAATGCAAGTTTTTATCTGTCTGCAGTTTTTGCTCTGCCGACGAGGGATCTAGCTGCTCTCTGGCCGCAGTGTACTGTGTCTCTGCTTATCCAAGACTTTTCTGCCGACGTGGGATCCAGCTTATTTTGGCAATGTTGTGCTGTCCTGTAGCTTTGCTCAGGTATCGATTTAACACACTGTGGGGCATATTATCTAAAAAGTGCGCTAAACATCGCAAAGCGTGTTTAGCGAGCACTTTTTTATCGCCGGCTATCGTCGGAATAATTTGCCATGCTAACGCTGTATTAGCGACATTTAGCGCTATGGTGATAATTATTCCAGCCATAGCGGTGTTTTCCATGAAACATCGCTGGTTTTCCAGCGATGTTTCATGGAAAACGGCGATAACCTTGCTGATACGACCCTGTGGTCGTATCAGCATAATCCACCCCCATGTTAGATATGGCTAACACCTGCTAATTGCAGGTGTTAAATAAATAGCGATGACCCCAGTTAGCGCGACTTTTCACGTCGCTAACTGGGGCCATGGCCACCTTGCTAATAGGCGATAGGCCTGTTAGCGGGTGTTTCCCAGGTTTGTTCGTCGGGAACGCCCACTTTGCATGTCATTAGCGATAAATATCGCTGACATGCAAAGCGGTAAAAACACGGGCGCTAATGCCCGAAAACTGTCGTTAACTGCTGTTAGAGACAGTTTGCTGATAGGGCGATAAGAATATCGCCGCTTTAGCGGCAAAAAGTGCAGCTAAAGCGCCGATAGTGCCCTTGCTAATATGCCCGTTTTTTTGGGTGTTACTTTATTTTAACGAACTGGTTGGAAGTTACAGCTGTCATGCAGTTCTCAAGTACAACTGCGTGTAAATAAGTTCTTGACACCTTGGACAGTGACTCATTTTCATCTCAGAAGTGGTACACATCTTTATATTTTTGAACAGTGTTTCTTGTCACGTGTGAGAAGTTTTTTCATGACGTTATAATTATTTTTTATTTATTTAATCGACCAATAACATGATCATATACAGCATAAAAAAAATTCATATACAATTTTGCAAAAAATTCATTGAAAACAGATTCCTAAAACATGATTAAAACAGTGATAAAAACTTAGTTAAAAAACAACTGCCAACTACACTTAAGACAATTTTCAATTAGTTCACAGACTTTGAGACATAGGTATAAGTTAAAAGACACGTATATTAAAACCAATCTATCCCCCTGAGCTGATCAAAAAACAGCTTTCGATCTGTACCACCAAGCATATAACAGGTATCTGGTTATTGCAAAAACAAGCCACTTTGGAGTATCGGACCTGAATACTCGTAAAGCTTCAGAGGGGCGGGTAAAAGAGAGCAATCTGCAAGCTGGAATAATCCACGATTTCCTTAGAGTTACATACACAGGACAGAAACAGATGAAATGTTCCATGGTCTCAGCAGTAGAATGACAGGACGGGCACAGAGGTGATAAAGTAACATTTGCCCAACCGTTTTTCCACGCATTTAGTGGCAGAGTCCCAGTCCTGAACTGTATGTAGAGTGCTCTGCCTGAGGGAGTTCAATATCGTCCATATACATGTCAAACTTAAAACAACTTTTAACATTTAAAAATTGGAGGGTTAAAGTGCCTTGTGCACCAGTTTCAATACAGGAAGAGTTTACAAATTCCCAGTATCTCCTTTTTAGCAGGGGGGCCATTTTTTTTGTAATGGACTGTGGAGCTTTCCACATCTCTTCCAGACCCAATCTAAAAAGCCACTCCCTGACCCCATTGAACCAGGCTAACTGGCCTTTCTGTCTTTGAAGGGTTAACAATTCCACCACTGCATCCTTCACCGGGATCTGGGTATTATTACACCATATTCTGATCCAAAACATTAGGGCTTTAAGGACAGCAAAATGTGTAATTGACTTGAACCCTAGGTCAAGGCATAGTGGCAGTATGGGTATGTTGGTTGGAAAATTGAGGATTACCCTTAAGAACTTATTTTCCGCTACCTCTAGCTGTTTCACATTCTCCAGCCTCCACAGTTCGGCCCCATAGAGGGTCGCACCTAGGCCTTTGGCCCTATGTATTTCAAGTATGGGAGAGATTGGGTGGAAAGTAGAATGTTTTGCCCTCTTAGCTATTGCACAGTCCACATGTTGAAGCGCCAACACACTCTTCTGAATTTGAGGTGACGATGCCAATTTATCACTGATTCTAACTCCCAGATAGTCAAAGACCCTGACCTGTTCTAGGAGTTGGGTACCCAGCATCACTTTTCCCTTGGTGGACTTATAAGGGTTGAAAACCATATATTTTGTTTTGGAGCAATTAATCGCAAGGCCCCGAACTCTGCATGCTTCAGCAAATTTATTTAAGACGTTCTGAATGCCCATCGGAGTCTTGGAGATGAGCAATGTGTCATCTACAAATAGCAGGGAGGGTATAAGGCTACCTGCTAATCTTGGTGAGTCGCCTCCACAATCATGTAGTTCTTTTATTAACCCATTTATATACAGATTAAAAAGGGTTGGGGAGAGCACACACCCCTGGCGGACCCCTTTGGAGATTACTATGCTGTTTGAAAGGCTGCCATCAGATTTCCACCTAACTTTGGCGTAATTATCATGATGTAGGTGAACCAATAGGTGGAGTAAATCACCTGGGAGTCCTAGCTCTCTAAGTGTGGGCCAGAGCTTATTAAGGTCAATGGAATTGAAGGCCGTTTTGAGGTCAACAAATACAACGTATAAGTGACCCTTCCGGATCGTCACTTCCTTCCAAATGAGCAACAAAAATCTAAACACTTGAGCTAGAGTGCTCGTTAAAAACCTAAAGCCCTCCTGTAGGTGTGAAATAGTGTTATTCTCCTCAATCCAGTTTTGGAGACGTAGCAGAATTACTTTACAAAACACTTTTTGGGAGACATCTATTAGACTTATTGGTCAATAATTTGAAGGGTCTCCTTTATCTCCTTTTTTGAAAATGGCGATTATTTCAGCTCTTTTCCAGGTTGGGGGGATATCCCCACCATACTGGATGGCATTAAAGACCTTTTGGAGCAAAGGGTCCCAAATATTAGGCTCTGTTTTATACAGATCTCCTGGGAGCCTATCCAGGCCAGGAGCTTTGCCTGTCTGAAGGAAGTTAATTGCCATTACTATTTCCTTTATGGTAAACCCTTCAACGTGTTCCTGTGTTGACATTGTGGAACATTCCCCTGCTACTAACACTGTTCCCTTTTCTGGGTCAGGGGCCACAACTACTATAAAGATTTTTAAAGTATTCTTCCCAGACATATGGTTGAATGTGATAATCATCTTCGCTGACCTGCTTGGTTGAGCCCTTAGAGAGAAGGTGCCAGAAAAGCTGGCTATCCTTTTGTTTAGAAGCCTCAGCTAATGTGCGCCAGTTTTCAGCCTCCCAACATCTCTTTGCCTTATCCTGGGACCTTTTGTACATCACCCTTCTGCTTTTAATATCATCTCGTGCCCCCCGCTTTACTGCTGCCGTTAAGTTGGCCTTAGCTAGACTGCATTCTTCATTATACCACGGGGCAATATTTCGTTTAGACCTGTTAAAATTAAATGCTTTGCTAAAATATGGTTCAATACTTTTGGTTAATTTTTGAAAGCTGGACATAATAAGGTCTACATCTTTTTGGTCTAGATCACTGAATGCCATGAGGGTTTTAGCCACTTCTTTATACATTTTAGGGAGTAATTTACCATCTGCCATGATCTTTGGCCATTTAATTCTCCTATTATTATTAGTGGTTACAGTTGGCACTACTGTTTGATATGTTTGATTATGGGGAGTAGGGAGACCAATTAACTCCAAATGAAGTGCATTGTGATCGCTATCCTCACGGTTTTGGACGGTCATATCCTTGACATATGGCCACAAGTCAAGGTCCACCATGATATAATCTATCCTGCTTTTTGTAATCCCCCTCTTAAACGTGAACTTGGCTTCCTCATCTGAGGTTGTCCGCCCATTACAGGCACGCACCCCATGGGCTAGGGTAAGAGATAAAACCTGCTGCCCGACCTTTGTGCATCTTTTTATAGGGGGAATCTGTAGCTTGCTTACACCCCTAGCATGCTCTTCTTCCTGTACCAGTTCTTGGATGAAATCTACTGGCTCATAAGTCGTGTTAAAATCTCCAGCTAAAATAAGATAGGACTTCCCGCTACACGTTTCAAGAAAATTGGCAAGTGTTGTAATGGTTTCAGAGTGATTGTGATGGCTACTGAACCTATTATATATGTTAAATAGTCTAATGCAGAAATTCCCTTTAGGCCATAACATATCAATACCCAAAATGTCCTGTGAATCTACCTCTATAAGTTTAATTTTGCAGTCTAATGTAATCTTAGCCCATATTAATAGCCCGCCAGCCGGGCGGCCCGCTGTTGATGGTCTTGCCTCAATACTAAATGTAGTAAACCCTGCTCTATACACCCACTCTGTCGCCCAAGTTTCCTGGACTAGCCACACATCACTGTTGTCCACCATTTTACCCCACTCAGGGTCACTTAGCTTAGATTTAATTCCCGCAATGTTCCAAGAAACAATCTGAAATGACTGTTCAACAACCATGCCTGTCTGTTGCGGACAGCTAGTTGTTGGGTTTACAAGTTGTTGGTCCACAGCAGGTGCACAGGCGATTGGTGGGGTAGGTGGGGAATTATTCCCTTTCTCGTTATAGATGTGGTTACTGGTATTTAGAGCTCCCCTAGGTGAGGTGGTTGTAACTACAGTATGTTCCGGCATTGAGTTCACATTCCCTTGGTTCAGTCAATCTGGACTATCTAGATCTGTAAGAGCTTCAAATCTATTACTGATTTCCATTAAGAAATGGTTCTTCCTATTTGGCAGACTCTGGGCAGGGCGAGCATTCGCTGAGAGAAGAGACCCGGATGGCTTAAGATGGTTATAGAAAAAGCCAAGTGGCACTAGCTCAATCCCATGTCCTAGAGCCCACCCGGGAGGTTTCCTCCTACTTTGGAGAAATTGCCCTGCTAGATCCGGGGATCTGCAATTAGTCACTATACAGTCTCCTTTTACCATCTTCCTTAAGGGGCCAACCCAGCTCACTCGTCGGGCGAATAAAATATCATGAAAGCGGGAAGTGGAGAAGTCAGTATTTTTTAGAAAGCCAGTGACATACTTTATTCTTCAGTTGGATTGTGGATTCTTTTTGATTACCCATTAGCGGCGGGACATTCATTAGAATCACCACATATGGGCAGCATTCTGGGGGAAGGTGTAGAATCACGTCATTGCAGATAGCTGTCCCCGTGGGAGGACTACACAGTTGTGGGGCGAGCTGTCTGGGAGGTTCGATTCCTTCCCTATTTGATAGGGGTCTAGTGATGTTAAGTCCAGAATTGTTACCAGAGTGCCCCTCCCCAGATGGAAGATAATTATGCGCAGTGACTTTGCACTTAGAGGGGGCTCCCCGTGTGTCGTAGTTATTTACCTGGGCAGAAGTCACAGCTAGAGGTTGTATTGAGTTACAGTGGTGATTTGATACCATAGCGTTAGGTTTCATGTGACTCTTTACCCCTGCTTGATCTACACGTTCTAACATGAGGAATCATAATTATTTGTCTCTGTTGCAAATGTGGCAAGCAACTTTTTTATATTTACCACATTAGCCTCTACGGTATCAAGCCTAGTCATAATAGGTGACAAACTGTTAACCATTAATTTTTCAAATTCATCCATTAAGAACTTGTTATCTTGTAGGGATAAAGCTACAGAGACAGGTGACATAGAATGGGAATGTGATACTGTTAGTAATGCTGGGTCAGAGCTATTATGATCTCCAGTGGAGGCCTCCTTAGCTTTCCTCTTAGACCTAGTATTTGCCTCTAATGGGGGCTCCAGGTGTTTTAGTTTCCTCTTCCTTTTAGCTGGAGGGCAAGACATTAGAGTGCTTTAGGTCGGGGTGGGGACTTCACAGGAGGGGTACACACCAAAGCAGATTGATCAACAGATGAGCTCTCTGGTTCTATGTTAATAGTTTGGGTATTTATGGGAATATCCAAATTCATACTTATGGTTGAACCCCCCTCAATCGACAACCGTCATTGCACTACTAGTATTTCTTTATCTTAGGCTTTCGCGGCCCGTGTTAACAAACAGTCAAGTGTGCTATTCTGAGTGGATTTAGGGGTACTCCCCCTCTCCCCCGTTGGCTTCCCCTTTGCCATAGAGCCGGACTGAGTACTGTCACACACTATATAAGGCTGAGGGCAATACCAGATGTCCAACAAACTTACTTTGGTAAAATTCTTCTTTTGAGAGGAGACGATGTTACGAGAAGACCAGTTCCATAGAAGGATTTAGGCAGGAAAAAAGCAAGTAGGTGGGCCCAGACCAGCCTCCTCTGGGCTCTGACGGGCATAGATGGGCCTGCCCTTGGCCCGGGCTTTGCCCGGGGCGCGGCCTGGGCACGCCCGCGCGCGTCCCGCGCTGCGGGATGCCCGCGGTGTTTTTAAAGCGCCTCCGGGCACTTGGATCTCGCAATAGCGCATCCAGGTGCAAAGGACTGTGGTGGCTGTAGGCCCCCCCAACAGCGGCAAAGCAGGCGATGAGGCAAGCGGGCATTTATTGCTGTGTAGAGATTTTGTAAGTTTGAGGGGCATGATTAAATTGTATGCCTAGAATGTTGTATTTAAAAAATATAACTAATTTGTTTTGAGTGAGGGGTTATAGTTGTTTGCCAGCATTTGAGTTTCTCACCTTTATTTCTCTTGTTTGACTGGTATTGGATGTTTTGTTAGCCCATTTCTATATGTTGGGTGGGTGTATCGAGCCTTAAAGGAGGGTGCTATATTGTATTTTATGTGTTTTTGGCTTGTTGTTTTGCAAAGCCTGTATCCCTTTCATAGGGGATGGGAAGGGTTTTAGTCCAACTTCCACGTGGTAGCCAATTTTCCCTTACTCTAGGGTTGGTTTAAGGGTTGTTTTTCCCTAATTTCAGTTTATGGGTTATAGTCCCATTTAACGTTGTGTTGTCATGTTCTTTATGTGTTTAACTCTCCATGTGCTTCACACTTTGCTTGTTGTAGTGGGTGTTAGTCCCATCTACACAGTTTGTAGTGGGTGTTAGTCCCACCTATGCAGTTTGTAATGGGTGTTAGTCCCATCTACAGTTCGCTTTATGGGTCAGAGTCCCATTTTCGCATGTATGGTCCCTTACATGAGGGGTGGCAAGTTGGGTTATAGTCCCTTTCCCACATTATTCTTGGTTTTGTTCCTTACATAAGGAGTATGTACATGGGTGCGGTCCACCCATAGTGTTTGAGTCAATTTTATGGAGTACGAACATGGGTGCGGTCCACTCATAGTGTTTGAATCAATTTTATGGAGTACGTACAGGGATGTGGTCCACCCATAGTGTTTGAGTTCTGGGGGTGCTATACTCCCATGTTTCTCTTCACAGTGTTAGAGTTCTCGGAGTCTGTTTCTACCGTGTTTCTCTTCGCAGTATTTCACATGTATTGTCATGTGGTGTGATCTCACTATTTGTCAGTGAGCTTAACGTTCTTTTGAACTTTCTTTTTGTTTTATTATTAAAGGAGGAGGATGTGTGATTGTTCGTTTGTATCTTTCATTCTTCTTTCCTCCTTTGTTTAGTCTGTGTTCCCTCTCGTGGTGTGGTTTTTACCATTCATCCCTGGGTTATAGACTATTGACTTCATTTGTACATTGTGTGTATAGTTGTCTTTCATTTTAGTATGGTTTAAATAATTTTCAGTTTTAAGGGGAGAAGATAATGTAGTATCTTCTTGTTATGTTTATAATTTCCCTTGTTATCTGGTTGCTAGCTGCTCAGCCAGTGTGAGTGTTCTGTATGGAATGTTGCTGTGATGGACATGTGTGGAATGCTTGGGTGCCTGGTGTGAGTGCTGACAGTTGGAAGATGGGCTGAGCAGCAGGCAGGCTGCTCCTGGTGGGGCTGCTACCATTGATGTTATGGACTTAATAAATAACTTAGAAAGACACTACTCAGCTACGTCTACTTCCTCACCTCTACGCATGGAACATCCTTGTTACATGAATGCAAATTGCTATTTTACATCGGATCTGCATTAAAAAAGTAAAGTAAATTCAACTCAAAAACTTTGTATATCTCGACCTGTCAGTTTCATAGGTGAGTATGAGTGAATGTGGAGTTCACGAAGGCAAAAGAAGCAGTCTTGGGGAGGAAAGCCCTGTGCTCTTACAGGGAAGTAAATCGAAATGGGGCAGCTCATACATTGGGATATTGTTTTTTCTACCACACCGATGGACACTTTCAATCTGTTGACAAATTTCTAAATTAGAAGTGAGCAATAATTTCGACAAACCATGAAGAGGTATCCGATTACAGACCTAAGATTGCAAGCTAATGGAAAAAAAAAGATAAACACTCACTTTGCAAACTGTCATCCTCACAACATACAATTGCAATTAATCCGAAATGCACTTTCATCACACAGTAGGGCACCAAGGACAAACATCGACAGAGCAATTTGCAGTGTAAGTGAGAGAACAACAGCATAATCATGCCCATAGAAAATAATTAATTGGACACCACACATATTCACCAGTCACAAGAAGGGGCGTGTTAGACACAGAATCAACATTACCAGTGCCTAACTATCTGTAGCGTCTTCCCCAGCCAGTGTACCTACCAATGACTATGCCAGACATGGAGCTTAGTTTTACGCGCCTTTATTCTTCTGCGTGTAACTGCGAACCCAACATTCTAAACCAGCCTTCAATGCATTTCGCTCTTACACTTATGTCACCGTTCTACAGAGTCCATCAGGAGGCAAAAGGGTTCCTTCATTTCTAACTCACAAGACACTACATCTCCCCCACTTTTAAATAAAAAATAAAAAAAATTTGCAAAACATGTAGATAGATAGATGGACATATACAATTAAATCTCTTCAATCAATCTTTTTGGCGCTTTAATTATTTGACCTGATCTTGTTCTTGGAAGCGAGGAACTGTCATCATGAATGTCCAGGGTCTGCGTCACTGGTGTAGAGGTAACAGCGCTCACTGATTGTTCAGACCCAGTCTCTCCTTTACCAGTTAGATTGAATGAACGATTAGTTAAAAGTCTAAAGTGAGAAGAGTCTCTGGTAATAGACTTCCGAGTTGCACTTGGCAGACACCAGGTGTTCCTTGGTAGACACCACTTGAAAAGGTTCTGCATCAAATGGAACATCAGAGTTTCTTCTCCCCATCTCTCGATGATGATGTCCTTCACACCACGTCTTTGGCCAGCATATTTTGTTTGTTCACCAAGTCTTTCTCATGAGTTGCTTTCTCATCTCTTTTTCTCTGATTGGTCCATTGAGGCAACTTGCTGTTCATTGCTCTCCTAAACATCAATGTGACAGGACTTCAACTTGTGGTTGAGTGGGGTGTCGAACAATAAGCTCTCAAGGTAAAATTCAATACAGTTTTCAAATCAAGCTTCTGAAGAATAGCACGCTGCACTACTTTCTGCAGTGTACTCATAAACTGCTCAACAAGTCCATTGGCCTGCTGGCCCATTGGTGTACTCTACAGTAGCTTTATATTAAATGCTCCAACAAACCTTTAAACTCTTGACTATTGCAAAGGTGGGCCATTGACAGACTTCACTATGGCTGGAAAACTCCATGTCGCCAAGAGCGCCATCTAGTCTTTTAATGACTCATACTTGTGTAGTAGATGAAAGATCTTCCATTAATGGAAATTATAAATACTCGCCCATACTCACCAGCAGGTGATGTCCATTGTCGAGTGGACCGAAAAAGTCAATAGCTATTCTCTCCCAGGCATTTGGGAGTTCTGACATGCTGAAAGTGTGGTGAGTAGTTTTTGTAGAAAGGCAGTTGCATAAATAACAGGCCTTTAATTCCTTTTCAGCCCTGGTATGAAGATAAGGAAACCAGACACAGTCTCGGAGAGCTCCCTTTGTCTATCAATCAATCAATCAATCAATCATCGTGGCTTGTATGGCGCGGCTTGTCACCCCTGGGGGGGGGGTCTCCGGGCGCTGTGGGGTTTGAGCGATCCCTGGTCGGAGAGAGGTGGAGGTCGAAGAACCAGGTCTTCAGCTGCTTCCTGATTTCCCTCGGGGAGGGGGACATGTGTAGCTGGAGGGGGAGGTCATGCCATGCCTTGGTGGCAAGGAAGGAGAAGGTGCGGCCCCCACTTGGGCACCGAAAGATGCATGGGACCTGGTCTAAGGCAAGGGAGGAGGATCGGAGCTCTTTGGTTGGATAGTGGAAAGTCAGGCGTTTGTTGATGTAGGTGGGTCTGGTTTCGTGGAGGGCTGTGTAGGCATGAGTGAGGAACTTGAAGAGGCATCTTCTGAATGGGGAACTAGTGAAGGGCCCTGAGGTGAGGGGTGAATTCCACAATGTCCTTCATGGGCTACTTCAATTATTTTCTTTCTCAGACTCTCCGGAATCAGAATTCTAGACCCTCATAGGGTAACTCCTTCCTGAGTTATAGACATTTCATCCTTGACATTTTTGTAATTTTTATATTCACCATCACTGGTGAGCAGTAGAGAGGATTGGTTCCATGACTGATGTGTAATTATATCTTTCAGCTTTAGCATTTCACTATCACGGCTCGTGGCAGTGAAAATCTGGGCTAATGAAATAGCAGCTGGTTTGATTTTACAATTAAATTTATATAGGCCTCAGCCGTCTTGGAGGAAGTAGCGCGACCTTGTATAGGTACTCTGGAAAAGTAGTTTTACAAAAGAGATATCCCTCCTGGAACCTCGTAAGGTCCCTACTTGGTGAAAAAAATAGAGAGAGCTAAAGAAAGGGGATACCAAACAACCAATGATGTTGGAGGGGGTGTTCTGTAATCGAACAAAACACCTGAAAGAGTCTGCACCTTGCTGATTCAGTAATCATGTTCTTTTTGTGTAGCTCCTAAAACCAATATTTTATCACTGTAATTGAACGTATTCATGACAGGCTGTATGATATGTCAATTGGTGTCGTGAAACAGTTCGGAAGTGGATGACACTCCAAAACATAGTATTTTGTATCGAAAGAGAGCAACATGTGTAGAAAGGTTGTAATGCACCTGCAATTTTCTTCAAGATCTAACTGTTGTTAACCGTTATTTAAATCAAGGCAAGAGAAGACCTTTGCACAATTTAATTGCATTATCATGTTAGCAATAAGCGTACCTGGCTGTTGTTCTCATTCATTTGCATTGTTGGCTAACAAGGGAGAAAACCATGGCATTGGACCTGTTGAATGTTCAAAAATGTCATGCTTAGTAATAGCTTCAAGTTCTTTTTCAACAGCTTCTTGCAAATGAAAAACAATTCATATATGTCTCTGAGCAACAGGATGAACGCCCTCATTACTATTCAACTTTACTTTCATAGCCTTAAACTGTCCCAAACCATGAAATAACATAGGGAACTGACTTACTATTTTGTGGGGAGCATTCATGTTGTAATTCACAGAAATCAGTCCCAAATCAGCGGCTGTGCTGAAACTGAGTAGACGGGCACTAGAAGCAGTGCCTTGAAGCACATGGAGGGGTGTTTGCACTTTCGTTTCCTTGTGTTTCATTGTTGCTACAAATGAACCTTGACTTTTTAAAGTCTTCGGTGCAGCTCAATTTTATACTTTGGTTTTCAATGGCATGAGTTGTCGCAATGGAGATAGTTCATTATTTTCTCCTCAGGCATAATGTTTATCAATGCACCACTGTCGATGATGAAAGGTATCGAACAACCATTTACTTTCAGTGTAACCTTCGGACAATGTTTGAATGACTTTGATGCATTAGCATGTCGAACTTTTGTTGACTGACGTTTTTCTTCACAGGCACCCAAACCAACACGCACATGGTTTTCTGAGGTAAACATCGACATTTCACAATCATTTTAATAATCTTTCACATGATACTGATACAGAGGAACTATTTGACGATGATTTACTTGACGATTGACTTCGTTCAGTGTTGATTTATCTCAACTCATGTCGCCGCTTGGTCTTGTGGGTGTGCAAAGAACATGTCTTCTGGAACTTTATGGCATCCATTTTGTCTTCATACCATGACACACTTACTTTTTCCTTTGCTTTTCAAACTGCTACAAAATGGTTCTACTTCCCACAGCCTTTGTACATCTGTCCAGGAGCAGGACATTTACCTTCATGTGGAAATGAAAATACACAATCTGAAACACAACTTCTTTTCATGTGTAGACAGCACTTCAGTCTTTTGTTTTGGCTTACTTTTCACACTCATGATGGATTTGGTCTGGGCACCTCTGGCCTCCATGTCAGCAGCTTGTCTATCAGCACACTCTTCAGCTCTGGCAGCCATTTGAACTCGCTCTAGACTAAAAGTTTCTCTCAGCATTTGTCTTCTGAATGAATCTGACAAGCATCCGCCAATAACTCAAACAAATAGCATCTTCATCATTAAATTCTTGGAACTTGCAATGTCTGATGAGTCTGTCGAGTCTCTCCACAAATTCATCAATGGTTTCACCAACTTTCTGGCATTCTTGGTTGAAGATGTATCATTCGTAATCAACATTTGGCAATTTTCTTTATTACTTCTTTTACACCATCACCAGCAAGATTTTTGAGATACTTGATAATCTTTTTGTTATCAGTCTCTTCAAGTGTATCAATGAAAGTATCAAATGTCTCTATACAAGCAGTCCATCTATTACAAATATTTTGCATTTTGGTGGTATCACACGGTGGTTGTGGTTTAAGGAAAATGTCAGCATTATAACTATTTCTGGGAGTGGGTGATATTGAGGGTCGAGCTCTCTCTGGCTCCTCCCTCAATGGTTGATGTTGAATCGGTTTGTGTGAGCCATCTCTAAGGCCTTGAGATGTTCTGGCCTCTGGATTGTCCTTGATGGCGTTTGAAATGATGGCCTCAGTCTTTGTCTCCATTCTCTCAGCCTTCCACAGCTCTGAAGATATCTTCAGCCATTTCGGATTATCACCAGCATGGTAAGCACAACCCTTGTGCTACGTGTGTTGCAGCACCTGGCGCAGAGGTCATACCGGCTAACTTTACTCAGGTTCTGGTGAGTAAATAACTGTTTCATTCTCTGACGTCTTTTTGCGTGCACTATGTCTTCACTGCTTTCAAATTGTAACATTACCTTGCAACTTGTGATTATTAATAGCTGTTCTATGAAAATCTGGATGTAACTGCCTTTCGCATTAACGCTACGGATTACTTATGACTGTATATTGTATAGCAGCACTATACCTTGATGTACGGTCTGACCAGCATGTTCTTGTTCACTGTATGTAGATTTCTTTGCAATCCTTTAATTGTTTCCAGCTTCTTTACCCAAACTGAAGTTGTGCTTTGACACCACATGCGTTAAGCATCGATTCCATACTTCGTCCGCAACACATGTGGCACGCATGAGCAGTTCACTTGGGCCAATGTAAACTCTCTGGGAGAGCACTCTCGATCATCGGGTTACCCGTGCCCTAACTCGTCACCATTTGTAGTGTCTTCCCACAGCCACGGTACCTGCCAATGACTACACCACACACAGTGCTTAGTATAGCACATCTTTATTCTTCTGTGTGTAACTGTGAACCCAACATTCTAAAGCAGCCTTCAATGCATTCTGCTCTAAAACTTATGTCACAGTTCTATGGAGTCACTCAGGTGCTAAAAGGGTTCCATCATTTCTAATTTGCAAAACACGACACTATCCATGAGGCGTGCCTCAATGAACAGAAAGGTTCATATTCAACAGATAGATGTATATCATCATGCATTTCTTTCAATATCCCCATATTTTCTTTTTGCACTGCCAATGATATATTTATGCATGTTGTGTATTCAGTGTTCATTTAATGTTCATGCACCAGTCTTGCAAATCATGATGATTTCCATCTCTTCAATTGTATGTTATGTTATGTTATCGTATTTCTAAAGCACTTGGTTACTCTGGATGAAGTGGCCCCACGCTAGGATGTCAGACTGCTATGGCTACACAGATTAGGGTTATTTAAAACAGCCATGTTTTAAGTTTTTTCTGGAAGATCAGTTAAGAAAATTCCTGCCTTAAGTCAAGGTGGAGAGAATTCCACAGTTTGGGGGGGCTGCAGGCAAAAAGAGCAGCCTCATAACCAATGCCATATGACTCAGTAAATTCTTTAGATGCTGCTGCAGTTGGTTCCCTACCAACTCATGCCAATCAGATATTAAATGTAGCTGATGTAAAATGGCACTTATCACCATCTCTGTCTTCACAGTAATACTCTATCTGACCTTGCTTGCTCTCACTCTATGTCCTCATCTCTATCCTCTCTGCTTTGGTCTCCACCGGTTTATCTTGTAGCCTAGCATAGCACTCTATGCATATGAGTAAGGCGTATAATTGCCATATCTACAACACATCTCTGGCATTCTGTTACCTAGAATAATAGTCAACCCCATTGTCCCCATTTCAAGAGTCTAGATTATGCATATCATCCGGCTCACCTATAGCCAATATACTCTCATCCAGGTGTGGGTCAGGAATATTGAAGGCAGAATATCCAAGGGTCACAATATTGTGACCAGAATATCAATATCATGCCCCTCAATACTCTGGTCATGATATTGTGACCCTTTAATATTCTGACTTAGATATTTCCTAGTACAATCTCTCATCCAGGGTCAAATTGTAAGAATTGTCCTGCTACATGGCAATACCTGTAACCCCTTCCTTTTACAACCATGTAGCTGGTGGAATATTTTAGCTGTGGTGCAACTTTTAACTTGAATACTGGCACAACATTGGAAATAGAGACCAATGTCTTAGAACCATGGCATTACATATGAGGGTAAGAGATCATGTTGCCAATGATCGTATGTGCAAGATGATAAGTGACGAAGATGCTCACTGCATTAAGGAAATCACTTTAGCTAAGAAATTAGTTGTTAGAAAGACAAAATAAAGCAAAATAAAGCACATGGGCCTAGATGCACATCTGGGCATTGAGCTGCTCCACATTTATTTGCTGACTGCTCATGCACAAGGGAAAGTGGACAGAATGAAGGAGAGATAGTGCGTGGCATGGCTGGAACATCTTAGTGTGGCAAATTTGTCCAGTTTCCATCATTGTGTTGATGGAGTAAGAGTCAGCGCCTTCCTTTTTTTCTGTTTCTCGTTATCTCTCCTTGTTGTAGGCCCTGTTTATTTCTCCATATTGTTGAAAGCCATATCTCCTTAGAGAGAATAAGAGCATGTCAGTGCTGTGGATAGTTACTTCTCACAACAGACTTACATCTTCAAGCCTCTTCAAGGTGTGCTATGCATCATAAACCAAGGGGCATATTTATGAGAGCTTTGCGTTATGCTTGCACCACACAATTTGGTACATGTGCCACGCAAACATCTAAGTCAGATTTATGAAGACACGCAATGCCACTTTGCATGGCTTTGAATGGCTTCAAAAATCTGGAATAAAGCAATGCAGCACAAATTGCTGTGTTGCCTTAGTCTGCGCAAGGGAGTTGTTCCATGGGCATTGTGGAGGGTGTTCCAATGCAGCTCCCATGGTGTCTGGTGCATTCCCAGATTTACATGAGGTTGTAAACCTGGGAATGCACCAAAAATATGCGCCTCCCCAGAAGAACAAATAGATAGAGGAAAATGCCTATCAAGATTGTTTTGTGCAGGAAGGTGCCCCTTCCTGCACAAAAACAATCCTGTCTACAACAGAGGCACCCTTGCATCATGGTGCATGTGTACCTGCATTGGTGCTAATGTAAATACTGGTAAATATGATGTCGATATACTCCATGACACATGCACGCATAATAATGTTAATATCGGTGACCACGATATCAATGACCCCCATGTTATATCTACACGTAATAATGAACTTGTATCATTGCTGTCAAATCAACCCGAGATGACCTTCCCATCAACCCTGAGTCAGAGATACGTGGTCAGACTGGCCCTGCGACCCAAACTTAAGCCTACCAATTGATATGTCACAGGTGGGGTTACACTTAGCCTGAAGATAAACACGCAAACATGGAAAACCCAGATTGGTCCTACAGCTAGGCAGTTACACCACAAATGGGCCGAGGGGAATGGCCCCAATAAAACACATTTGGCCAAAGGGGCGTTTGTTCCCAAAATACCACAAAGTCAGCAGCCACATGTAGTTAGGAACACTCAGCATGCACACTAAATGCAGTGATCACGTGGTCCCCATGCCACACATCTAGACACATACACACTGGCCCACATTGGGCCACAACAATGTCAAGAGCCACCTTTGCCCCCTTATCAGATGGTTGAATTTATGGTTCATGACTTGGCCCAGATTTACGTGCTCTACAAGAATGTGTAATCAGTTTATTGTACTTCAAAAACGGTATATAATGCCGGACAAAACTTCTGTACATTGAGACAGTCTTCAGACATAACTCAGTTGCTGCTCTCCCAGCTGCTACATTTAATTAAACCAATTTGTTCCTGTTTTGCCAGACACCTCTTGTCTTTTCATTTTTCAAGGTAAATTCATATCCGATCAACACTAGGCTGCCAAAACAGCACCAGTGCATGATGAAAGGACAGGAATAAGATGCATTGGATAAATACGGTGCATTCCTTACCTTTCCCTGTGACACAGGGCAGCACAGCAAGGTGAATTGCTGCATTGCCCTGCACCACAAATTCCATAAATTGGCCTCAAGTGAACAAAGTTCATGCAGAACTTTTGCATCGCTGAGGCAAACAGTATAGATAGTCAGGACATTCAGTGCTGTGCTTAATGTGTTGCTGTGTCCGAAAATCACTGTTGCAGGCCTTAATAAAAACTGAAAGCATTGTCTTGGTTGGTTCAAATATATGATCCTACCCATCTTTTTTGCTTTCTCAATCACTGAAAGGTCTCTCAGAGTAAAATCAGTTTTAAACCTTTCGGGACTTTTGGGCGGCAGCCTAGATTAACACCTGTTACTATTTTGCTTTGGTGGCAGTTTTGTTAAATGACGAGTGTTCACTAACCACTTTATTCATGTTAACAACACTTTGAGAAGCTAGTAAATATTTTGCGACTCATGTCATTTCCCTAGAGCTGTATAGATTAAAAACTTTGATGTTAATATTTTTCTTTCCCACTTTCTCTTTGTAATTCATTTTACACATGTTACAGCCTCAAATATGTTTCTGGTACTGCCTTGAATACAAAGTTCTGCTTAAATTACCCGCAAGAAAGTAGAACAATGTCTTACCTGTTCCTTGTGTTTCTCTGCAATCATATAAAAGTTTTGCTTGTGTTTATAACTATTCATATGCATGATGTAATTGCCTAGCAGAAAGACCCCATTGTGTGATTTTTGAATGCTAAACATGATTATTGAAGAGTAAAGTCTTGTCAGCATGTAAATTGACAGTAGCACCTCAGAAGCTATAGCATGAGTTGAGTTCACGTGACTTCCCATTTATCATACACACTGCAGCATACTCAGAGTAACTGCTAGCTCCCAACAGAAAGGTCAATCAAAAGGAGAGCAACCAATTGCAGCAATATACAGAGGTGCCTCAAAAGGAAAACTGTGAACAGAAGTCAATTGACCTCCTGTTCACTGCCTGCACTTAACCATTTTGGAGCACTATGTGCTGTTAGCATTGGATCAATTTATAAAAAGTTCAACTTTTAGGAGTCCAGCACACTGTAGATCAATTGTTGCCTGCGCTACCCAAATTCACAAAAAAAACGTGTTACAGTTTAAGAGTGACCCTTTATCAGATCAACATAACCCAGCTGCCCTCTGTTTACCCCTAGAACTTCCTGTGATGGAACCTCCAAGCCTGGGTACAAGCCTGAAACACAGCTGGAAGATTGCAGCAATAAATCACATATGGCCCCAGGACGTAATACCTAAAGAAATGAATCAAATGCACACACTCATAAACACAAACAAATGCACAGCAGAGGGACTGCTTTTGGTCCAAGGATAAAATACCAGAAGCGCCGGTCAGTTGCATTCTTCAGATAAGGCCCAAACAATGCCCAATAGCAAGCGTCACCCTAGATAATCACACCCAGCCACCTGGACCACTACAGAATGTGAACTCCAATTGGTATTTATGACCTCTTCTTTCAGGATGGAATCATGCACCTAAACATGGAATTTATGGCCCACTGTATCAGTATATCCTTCCTAAAGGGGGACGAGCTTCTGTTTATTGCACCGGCTGTACAGTATAAAGCATGCCATGTACCTAATGCAAGTTTAATTCCATCACGCAACTGTAAGAGATGTGGCTGCTATTGTTTAATAAAACTTAAACTGTTCCTCATTGCCAGGCCTCGCTGGTCTCCCTTCTGATAGTCAGAACCTGCTTTACCAGTGCCTTTCTGCCAGAAGGGTATTTCAAAAGGAGCTACTTCTACCCATCAGAAATCCCAGAGAAGACTAGGGCTATATATTTAGCATTTGGCGGAGGGTAACATTCACCAAAAGTGGGAGATATCCTGTCCATTGTATTTAGAGCAGGGATACCATAATTCCTATGAGGAACAGGACATTGGTCACTTTTTGGCAGAGGTCCTGAATCCACCCAACTCTAAATAAGGCTCAAGGACTCCTGAGCTCTACCTGCACTCCAGCTGATGCAGAGCAGCACTCCATTTTCTCCCACAAGATAGCATCAGGGCAAGCCAATCGTATGGCAGCAACACATAGACAACATTGCTAGTGGCGGTTATATCACCTCCCCCTCACTTTCCATACTTCAGCAAGCCAAAGCAAGACCCACTTTCCCAAAAGAACAATATTTCAGAAGGAGCCACTGTTATGAAAATGATGCAGAGTAGCACTCTAAAAACTCATCCAGAGGCTAAATCAAAGGGCATCACACTCATGTGATGCACTCCAGCCAAAACGATGTACCATCCCTGTCAGTTCATGCACATAAAAAAAGCACCTGACCAACCACTGCGGACACAGCATATTATTGAAAAAAAACGTATTGGCATATAAATTGTGGCATAACAAAACAAAACAATCTGTAAGAATACTTAATTTCATGCTAAAATGGCATCTTACCTTAAAGACACAAAAGCTGTATTTGTTCATGGTCTAGTCTTTAGATCTAAATAATAAAGTCATGGCTTTTCAATAACTAAGGGTCGCAATCCAGTTGTGCTTGATCAAAGCTAGCACCAAGATACCTCCCTACCCACCTAGCGCAATAATAATGTTGGAAATTTGTAATCTATCCCTGTCTATTGGAATAGTATCCCAAGCTTGGAAGCACATGATGGTAAAACCGATTCTAAAGAAGCCTAATTTGGACCTTGCATGCCTGGGGAACTACAGACCTCTTTCCCTACTCACAGTTATGGGGAAGATACTAGAAAAATACATTAACCAACAACTTTCTTGGAGGACAACTCACTTCTCAATCCAATTCAGATTGGTTTCCGGCCACAACACAGCATAGAGACTGCGCTGCTAACAATTACAGCGGAGATGAAATTGCTGCTTGACAAAGGAGGCTCAGCAGTCATTAGTCTTCTTGATTTGAGCTCAGCGTTCAATACAGTCAATCATGAAACTCTGGTGGACAGAATGATAGACGTAGGAATAAAAAATGCTGCATTGCACTGGCTCTCCTCTTTTTTCATTCCTGTGAGCCTCCTTGTTACCCAGGAGCATTGGCTTTAAAGTGTGGGATTCCGCAGGGCTCTGCTTTGAGCCCCACACTTTTTAACATTTACCTGAGCCCCCTAGTAGATGTTGTTAAGGAAATTGGAGTGTCAATTGTGTCTTATTCGGACGACACTCAACTTGCCGTCTCACTTTCTCCTGAGACAGACCTAGATCAGATACAACTGGCCCTTTCCTTGAGAAAGTCGCTGGGTGGATGGCTAAGGTGAAGAGACAGAATATCGATGTAGAAATATCGAGTTGCATGAATATTGAGTCAAGAATATCGATGGTGTAAAATATCGAGGTAAGTTTTTTCGTTGTTAAAAATATTGATTTTTGTGTCATTTTTAAATATCGACTTTGAAAATATCAATGTAAAAAATATTGTTGTAAATAATATCAACTGTTTGTATTTTTTTTGTTTTTGCTTAATGTTAAAATTCTTTTTTTATTATTTTAGTAGTAGTTATTTTATATGTTTAAATTATTTTTTTAATGTTAAAATGTCTGTTTTTATTGTATTCTCACTTATTTTTAGGAGCGGGATGTTGGGTTTATAGGGGATAAGGGTGGGGAGTAATTTAAAAATGTTGGTTTAAAATACATTTTAAATTAAAAAACAAATAGAAAAATTAAAATTATTTTTTAAAATTTAAAATTTGAAATTTAAAACTATTTAATATTTTGAATGTTTTTTTGGGGTGCCAATATTTTAATCTAAATTCTATAAAAGATAGTAAAAATATTTTTTTACATTAAAAATTATTTTAATAAATATATGATAGAAATACATTTATATTTATTTATTATTTTTTATAGTTTTTGTTTTTTAAATGTTTTAAGTATTGGTAATTTTTTTAATTTGGAAAATTTAGAATTTTAAACTTTAAAAAAATGTAGAACGTAATATTTATATTTATTACATTTTTGTAAGAAGAGAATGTTTTTAACAATTTTTTTAATTAAATGTATGTTTTTTTCATATTTTCTAAATTTTGTAAATTTTTTTATATGTTTAAAATTTTTACATTATTTAGCATTTTCCTGTAGTTTATTTGTTTTGAATTTTTTGAGGTTCATTATCAAGCCCTTTTTTTTACTTTAGTTGGTTTGGACTTGTATTAGTAATTATTTTATGGTTTATTATCCAGCACTTTCCCTGAGTTTAGTTGGTTTTGGAGTTAGAATAGTAATTTTTTATGGTATGTTATCCAGGATTTCATATGAATCTAGTTGGTTTTGGAGTTAGGAATAGTGATTTTTTTATTGGTTTATTATCCATCATTTTCCCTGAGTTTAGTTGGTTTTGGAGTTGGAATAGTAATTGTTTATGGTTTATTATTCAGCATTTTCCCTGAGTTTAGTTGGTTTTGGAGTTAGGAACAGTAATTGTTTTTATTGGTTTATTATCCAGCACTTTCCCTGAGTTTAGTTGGTTTTGGAGTTGAAATAGTAATTTTTTATGGTTTATTATCCAGCACTTTCCCTGAGTTTAGTTGGTTTTGGAGTTAGGAACAGTATTTTTTATGGTTGATTTTCCAGCACTTTCCCTGAGTTTAGTTGGTTTTAGAGTTGGAATAGTAATTTTTATGGTTTATTATCCAGCACTTTCCCTGAGTTTAATTGGTTTTGGAGTTAGGAATAGTAATTGTTTTTATTGGTTTATTATCCAGCACTTTCTCTGAGTTTAGTTGGTTTTGGAGTTGGAATAGTAATTTTTATGGTTTATTATCCAGCATTTTCCCTGAGTTTAGTTGGTTTTGGAGTTAGGAATAGTAATTTTTTTATGGTTCATTATCCAGAATTTTCCCTGAGTTTAGTTGGTTTTAGAGTTGGAATAGTTTTTTTTTTAATTGGTTTATTATCCAGCATTCTCCCTGAGTTTAGTTAGTTTTGGAGTTGGAATAGTAATTTTTATGGTTTATTATCCAGCATTTCCCTGAGTTTAGTTGGTTATGGAGTTAGGAATAGTAATTTTTTTATGGTTTATTATCCAGCATTTCCCCTGAGTTTAGTTGGTTTTAGAGTTGGAATAGTAATTTTTTATGGTTTATTATTCAGCATTTTCCCTGAGTTTAGTTTGTTTTGGAGTTAAGAATAGTGATTGTTTTTATTGGTTTATTATCCAGCACTTTCCCTGAGTTTAGTTGGTTTTGGAGTTGGAATAGTAATTTTCTTATGGTTTATTATCTAACACTTTCCCTGAGTTTAGTTGGTTTTTGAGTTGGAATAGTAATTTTTTATGGTTCATTATCCAGCATTTTCCCTGAGTTTTGTTGGTTTTGGAGTTAGGAATAGTAATTTTTTGTATTGGTTTATTATCCAGCACTTTCCCTAAGTTCAGTTGGTTTTGGAGTTGGAATAGTAATTTTTATGGTTTATTATCCAGCATTTTCCCTGAGTTTAGTTGGTTTTGTAGTTAGGAATAATAATTTTCTTATGGTTTATTATCCAGCATTTTGCCTGTGTTTAGTTAGTTTTGGAGTTGGAATCGTAATTTCTTATGGTTTATTGTCCAGCATTTTCCCTGAGTTTAGTTGGTTTTGGAGTTAGGAATAGTAATTTTTTTTTATTGGTTTATTATCCAGCACTTTCCCTGAGTTTAGTTAGTTTTGGAGTTGGAATAGTAATTTTTATGGTTTATTATCCAGCATTTTCCCTGAGTTTAGTTGGTTTTGGAATTAGGAATAGTAATTTATTTTTATTGGTTTATTATCCAGCACTTTCCCTGAGTTTAATTGGTTTTGGAATTGGAATAGTGATGGCTTATTATCCAGTATTTTCCCTGAGTTTAGTTGGTTTTGGAGTTAGGAATAGTAATTTCTTTATGGTTTATTATCCAGATTTTTCCCTGAGTTTAGTTGGTTTTGGAGTTGGAATATAATTTTTTTATGGTTTATTATCCAGCACTTTCCCTGAGTTTAGTTGGTTTTGGAGTTAGGAATAGTAATTATTTTATTGGTTTATTATCCAGCACTTTCCCTGAGTTTAGTTGGTTTAGGAGTTAGGAATAGTAATTTTTTATGGTTTATTATATAGTATTTTCTTAGAGTTTATATGTAAATTACAATAAGAAAGGAGAAATATGTTCGTTTTTATTGTTAAAGTTTTTATTTGCAAACCCATGTATTATTTTGGTTGTTCCCAATTAAATTGTTTTTATTTGGTTTTGTTATACAATTTTTGAAAATATTGAAAAACATGATTAACACATTTTGATGTTATTCAGAATACATTATAAAGTATAAAAAATGTTCGCCTATATTTTTAATGTACATTTGGAAAATTAAAAATATATTTTTACGTACATGTTTTTTTAAACAGTTTTGAAAAATGGCACATTTTTATGAAGTATAGTCATGTAGTAGTAAAGTTAGTATATTTAGGGGCCCATTACGATACCCGGCGTAAAAAAATCCGCCAGGCATGAAAGCGGCAAAAATCCGCCCGCACACACCGTCTGAACACCGACCACGCCATTACGATTACACAAACCGAAAACCGCCATCGGCGGAAAAATCACACAAAATACCGCCCGCCAACGTCCGAGTTGGAGTCAAACCGCCCGCCACGTACGGGAACACGCACGACAACACAAAACCGCCCGCCCTCACGGCCGACACACCGCACGTGAAATTACGATCGCACCGCCATGAGCGCGTGAAAACTACAAATATACCGCCCGCCAGCGCAAACAACGCCGATGAGAATCGACACGGCAGAAGCCATGGCGCCCATGTACCTGCACAGAAACCATCCGCTCACAAAACCAATAGCACACAACATGGCCAACAAGTCCACACAGCAAGGCACGCACAAATACACAAGCACAGTACACATCCCGAAAACACCCCCCGGACAAACAAAAACTACAAAGGCCAGAACCCCAGACACAACACACCTGAAAACAACAGACCATGAGGACACACCCACATAGGTAAGTACAAAAGCAGCACTCCCAAAGACCACAACCCCTTGCAACATTGCAAACCAGAGAGGAGAGGAGAGGACACAGTGACACAGCAAGGACAGCAGCACACCACAGAAACGCACACATCACAACCACCACCACCACCACCACCACCACCAAACACCTGCACCACAAACCCCCTGCACATTACACAACACACACCGCACCAGCACCACAAACACCATGGCACCACAAAGGATGCCCAAGTTCACGCCCATTGAGCTGACGGTCATGGTCGACGAGATCATCAAGGTGTACCCACAAATCTATGGGAACATGGTCCAGCACACACCACTAGCCACCAGAAACAGAATGTGGAACCGGATCGTAGACCAGGTCAATGCAGTCGGGACCCTGCCCAGGAACAGAGGAGAAATAAACAAACGTTGGAATGACGTCAAGAGCCTGGTCAAGAAGAAGGAGGGCAAAAACAGAGAGCTGGCTGCCGTCACTGGCGGAGGGAATCCCGCGCTCTTCAAGACCTTCAAAGCGTGGGAGGAGAAGGTGCGAGTCATAATACATCCGGAGATCCTCGCCGGATTAGCAGGGGGAGTGGAGGCTGGTAAGTACAAACTAATGTATACCAGCACACCGCTATGTACTCACATGCACTACCACCATGCCACAGCTCCCAGGGACAAACACCCCCATGTCCAGCACACAATACACAACACATCACACACACATGCAACAGACACCACCACACACAGCCCAAACCGAACAACTGTAAGATACGTGGGGACATGTGTACTCTCAGCCAGCCACGTAACCACCAACAGGTCCCCAAATATGCCAGAAGCGCCACAACGAGCACCCACCACACCCATGTGTCCGCCACAGCTGCACTAACCGACAAGTAACAGGTAAGTGGCAGGAACACAAAGTGCAGTGGGTGGGACGGTGGACAGCCCAAGTACAACACACACCAGGCCCCTAGTCCCACAGCACAGCAAGGAGGAGCATCCCCCACACCCCACAGCCACGTGTCAGCCACCGCAGTGCACAACGACAGCCGAAAGGCAGACATCACGGTCCACAGCAATCGGTGTCAGTGGGTGTCCAGCCACCCCCACGACCCACAACACCCCCCACCCCCACAGACCTGCAACATGGAGCACCCCCGCTTAGAGCCATGTGGCATCCAGTACAGTGCACGCACGAACAACTTGCAGGTGGGAAACTGGACAGGGCTGGATTACTGGAGGCATGAGGACCGGAACACGACCAACACATGGGACATGTCACGTAGCAGACGAACACGCAGCACCGCCCACCGTCACGAACAAGTGAACAATGTGCACACGGACATGAACAACAGACTCACACCCCACATGACCCATCACAGACATAGCAACACCCAAGGAGCCACGTCTGCATGCACAAGCCACACTGAATATAGTACCACACGGCAGCCACTGTGCAACTCATCACACACAACCGAAACACCATTGAAGTCCTGTCCATGTAGCCCCTACTGCCTGTCAACCACACACCCCACAACTACGCCTATGTAAGACAAACAACACTAGACGCAACAGAGCGGAACAACATAAATGCACACGAACACCACTGAACCCATCAAACACACAGACAAACCATGCACATACAACATACCATCCATCCCATCCGTCAGCCCCAGTCTCATGAAAGGCATGTCATCCGCACAGCTGCCACACATACAGCAGTCACGCTAAGATACATGCCCATGACCAACCATGTGCCAGAAGTCAATGAAGCGCACGACACACTGTGAGCAACAACACACAACATGGGCCACACCCCCCGAGCACTGCAGTGATGCACATGGCACAGGGCAGCACGCACACCAAGGAGATGGGACAACTTCAATACGTTGGCTGGCACACAACCATCACTCACTCATAACGATGCGTCCAATGCCATGTCCAGTAATCACAACAGACAGCAAATATGCAGGCCATGTCAAGCATGCACACACCTCAAACCATGCACTGTCATGCTGCCACAACACATGTCACGTTCGGCACCCATGGCTCACAGCATGTACCCCAAAAGCATATTCCCTCCCAAATGCGAATCTGGGGCATGGCCCCCATGTTGCCATATGCGTTCCTAAGCGTCCCATCTGAACACCAAAAGCATATCCCCTCCCAAATGCGAATCTGGGGCATGGCCCCCATGTTGCCATATGCGTTCCTAAGCGTCCCATCTGAACACCAAAAGCATATTCCCTCCCAAATGCGAATCTGGGGCATGGCCCCCATGTTGCCATATGCGTTCCTAAGCGTTCCATTTGAACCCCAAAAGCATATTCCCTCCCAAATGCGAATCTGGGGCATGGCCCCCATGTTGCCATATGCGTTCCTAAGCGTCCCATCTGAACACCAAAAGCAAAGTACAAACCAGACCCAGGATGGGCCAGGAGCCCGCATACACCAGAGTCACAATAAGTAGGGGCACAGCAACACACCCATCGGCATGGCCAATCCGTCCCATGCCACATGTGCACAGCACACAGTCCCATTGCCAAGCACACACAACTACAGATGCTACAGCCACACACACGCCTCCGGGAAACCCATGTACGAGATTGCACGAACTGTTAATGTCAGACGACAAATACATACTTCGCCAGGTGCAACACAATAACAAATCTCATTCTCTCCACAGGTGACGAACTGCTGGATGCTGGGGATGGAGCCAGCAGCCAGCACAGCCAGCCTACAAGCCCCCAACGAGGACACACGGATCTGGAGGATCTGTCCTCCTCTTCGGACACGGACCACCAAGCAGGCCCATCTGGTGTGGCAGGGCCCAGCCGCTCCCCAGGACCCCTCCTACCCACCAACCCATCATCCAGGGCTGCTGAACATTCCCAGCCCCCTGCTGCCACTGTCGTTGCGGCCACACCCACGGTCATTGTGGCCACTACCACTGCCGCAACCGCCACCATCGCCGCACCGACCACCACCGCCGCCACCACCACCACGTCTTCGCTGGCACCAGCCCCAGCGCAGGTGGTGGCCCGGCCGACTGGATCCACCCTGGGAGCCACAGCGAGGACCGTGGTGAGCAATGTGGCTAGTGGGCAGGCCGGTGGCAGCAGGACTGGTAGGAGGAGCAGGGTCAGGGAAACGCCAGCCTCCCCTGGGAGCCATGCCCTGCCTCAAATGGCCAGAGTCCTTGGGGCCTATGAAGAGGCCCAAGGACAATGGGTCCGGTCTGCTTCAGACACGTGTGAGGTGCTGGGGGTGCTGAGGTCCATGGACGCCCGTATGGGCCAACTCGTGGACCTCATGGGCCAGCTGGTGGTGGCGGTGAGGTCACAGCCAGGGACAGCAGCTCCCCTCCGCCACCACCTGCCGGGGCGCAGGGTCGAGCAGCAGTGTCCAGTTCCCCTGCGTCCACAGCCAGTGAGCACACCTCAACCACCAGCATGTCGCAAGCAGGCACCCCCTCGCAAACGTGGAAGGGGCCGTCCGAAGTGGAAACAGATCTCCCGGGAGGACTTCGCACGCTCCAAACGCAAGTGAGGCAGCCAGCCAGCCTTCCGCCAGCCTTCCTTGACCAGCCACTGCATTGACTTGGACTACGATCCCACTCCACACAGCCATCTGGATGGCATGTGTGTGTTGGACTATGGACATAGAACCAGTGGATACACCCTGAGCATCACGCAGCCATGACCGACAGCTCATTGTCACTGCACGCACCACTTTTGTCATCACCTTACACACAATCACATGTCACAGTTTGAAATAAATGCACCTTTTACACTAACTGCTGTTTGTGCCCTGTGTTTTATTTGTACGGAATACAACGGCCACCTTGGGTGGAAAGGCACCTGATGCGTGGCATGGCAATGGAATCCGGAGGAGCCTGTAGGGACCTAGGGGTGGGAGACAGAACAGGAGCACATTCAATGAGTGTGTCACACACCCATCACACAGTACATGTCAACAACTACAAGCAATGTACACACATCGCACAGAGCAATAGGGCACAATGCCACAGCCACCAACAGTGGCATACTACCCTGGCCATGGAGCGTTGACACACAGCACGCAGTGAACAAACGGCCACCCTGACACAGCACACACACACCTGCACAGATACAGCCACATCAGCCGTCGTACATGGACACTCACCGTCAAGTGAAGTAGCGGGCGATGAGCTGCTGCCGCACATTACCAGCTTCCTCCTCTCCGCTGTCCTCCTCACTCGAGCTGTCCTGGTCTGCAGGCTGGGGCCCTGGTTGATCTCCGTCATCCACGATGAGGGGGATCTGCTTCCGAATGGCCAGATTGTGCAGCATGCAGCACGCCACCACTATCCGGCACACCTTCTGTGGGGAGTACGCCAGCGCACCCTCGGTGCGGTCCAGGCACCTGAACCTGGACTTGAGGAGGCCAAAGGTACGCTCGACCACACGTCTGGTCCTCCCATGTGCCTCATTGTAGCGATCGTCTGCTGGGGTGCGAGGATTCCTCAATGGACTGAGCAGCCATGCCCCATTCGGGTACGCAGAGTCACCTGGGTGTGAGGGACACAGAGAACCGTTGCTATTCCAACTGGACAGGGGACAGCATCGCACAACCAGCACGCTACACCACTCCACATACTCACCGACAATACAGCCACAATCCTGTTGCATATTGGACATCAGTCGTGGCAAGATGCTGTTGCGCATTATGTGTGCGTCATGGGCCGAGCCTGGGAACTTTGCACACACGTGGGTGATCACCATGTCCGCAAGGCACACCACTTGCACATTCAGGGAGTGCGTGTGCTTCCTGTTGCGGTACAGGTGCTCAGTGGCCTGTGGTGGAACAAGGCCGACATGTGTGCAGTCAATGGCTCCAACGACGTGTGGGATTCTGCCAAGGGCATAGAATGCACCCTTCACTGCCGCCAATTCACGAGCCCTGGGGAAGCGGATGTACCTGTTTCGGCACAGCATCATGGCTGCCAGTACATCCCTCAGCACCTTGCTGAACATGGGCTGGGACATCCCTCCTCCAATGCCCACTGTGTGCTGGAATGACCCAGTGGCGAAGAAATGCATGGCGGCCATCACCTTAGCCGTGGGGGTGACAGCAGTCGGATACACCCTGCGGGGACGGAGATGGGGTTCTAACATGGCACACAGTCGATGCAGGCTTGGCCTGTCCAGCCGAAACTTCCTAATAACCTCTGTATCGTCCATGTCCGCCAGCAATTGGTATGGGCGGTCAATGTTCGGTCTCCGCCTAGGGACAATGGCAGAGGACACATGTCAAAGCAACACGACACATAGCAATTTCGCATACACATCACTGACATGACTGAGCAAGCACATGAGCCACAGCCCAGCTGTCAAGCTGGGACGGCACGGCCACAATACACTTACACAGGTCTCCCAACAATGGCAATGGCTAGTGATACAAACCACTGCCATGTGCATGCACATGGGGATCTAGGCCCCAATGACTTGCGGGGCGTGCTGATGGGGACTGACTGCATATCCGTCAAGCGGCAACGCCACGGCAACATGAATGTCTGCTGAGCATGGAACACGACGACGACGATGTGGGCACAGGCTGAGCGGCCAAAACAAGTGGGACCTGTGGCACGAGGGGATATGAGACAGTAGTAGGTGTCAGCACTGCACCCTATGTACAGCACTGTACGGATCACACCTCCCGAAACATTGACAGGTGTCCACATTGACAGCCCCATGCCAAGACGGCTGTGTGCTTGCAGTCACACGTCACAGGTGAGAGGTTACATTGCACGTGCCAGGTGGCAGACGTACATAGTGGGAGCTGGCATGTGTGTGCATGTGTCTCCTGTTCAGGATCCACCAGATGGGCGCTGACTCTGTACTGACCATTGGACACAGCATGTTCCATGGAAGGCTTGTGTGTGTGGGATGGTGGCACTGGATGTGCCTCCGTTGGGTGGGGGGCCATGCACAGGGCGGGTACGTCGATGATTGCGCATTGTTGGTCACGGTGGGTGCACCAACTGAGGATGTGTTGCCCTGTGTTCAATTCCTATGTCCGCATGATGATGGCCTGTAGATGTGGGCAGACTACACATTGGTCGATGTGCTGTCTATATGCATGTGCCTTCACACCAGGCACAGCTGCCCCTGCACATGTGACCCCTGCTGGACTCGCTGCTGGGTCTGTGGAGCTGATGCACCTTCTGCGCGTGGGGCGGACAGCTCTCCTCACTTCCCTCATTGCGCATGTCATGACTTTGCCGCAGGTGACATGGATCATGGAGGGCCCACATGTACGCGTGGGTAGGCTACACATGATTGTTCACTGGTCGCCACCCCCAGTCAGTGTTTCGAATGGGAAGGTTGTCGTGCTGGTGGTATGTTCGATGTGGCGGATGGGCGGGCCTAGGTGCGGGCTTACATTCCGGACATGGGGGGTAGTTGGATTGGCGACTAGTTGCAGTACACACGGGACACGTCTCTTCCTTTCCACATCTGGGTCATCCCTTGTACTAACTGACAGTGATACAGTCATCTTCGCCCCAGCCCTCATGTCCTCCCCTCGCTCCCCCAATATGCATGCTCACCTGCGAGGCTAGCACTTGCACAGGCAGCCCCAAGCTCGCACCAGAGAGGGCAAGGAGTGTATGTGTGGGTCCAGTTGCACGAGTGGGCTGTCTCAGGGTATGATGTGTGGCGGGACGCCGTCCACCTGCGTGGTGCCCCAAATGGAGACCCGGCCTTCATGGACTATGCATCACAGTCTTCGCCTTCCGGATCCGCCACCTGCGACACCCAGTGGCTGTGGCTGCCCTTGCGGCCAGGCCGCGTCCGTCTGTGGCTGATGGCCCACACATTCACTCTTTGGCCTCTCTGGGGAGGGCTCGGGGGTGGTGGCGCACGCGCTTGCACTTAGTCGCAATGGCATGTGGCGTGGTTGGTATGATGGGCAATGGATGGGATGGTGCGAGCCACCTCCCGTGATGTCAGTGCTGCTCGTGCTGTGGTGCGTCCCCCTACACTTCCATTTGACTTGTGCCATGCTAGACGTTGAGGTTCTATTGCCTGCGTGATATGACCAGGAGGAGCGCGAGGAGACCTCTCACACACCATGCTCCACTGCCATCCCGTGCCCTGTATCGCCTGTGCGGATTGACTATGTTGGGGTTACACCTGGTCGACTGGGGCTGTGTGTGCCTTGTCAAGGGGCATGGCGGGCGCACAACAGGATCCAGCTTGTCCACAGAGGGTGGGCTGAGGTGCGCCTGGTACCGCTTTGTACGTGTGCCCGGCTGCTGTGCACACACGTGTTCACTCCCCCCGACAGGTGTCCTCTCACAATGCCCAGGGAAGCGGTGGTGTACTGTTCATGACCCCTCCCAACACGGCGTGCTCCAACTTGGCATGTGCGCATCTACCCGTCACACCCACCCACCTGAGCACTGCGTCCATACGACTTCACACGACACATGTGTGTCTTCCACAGTTGTGCTACTCATTTGCGTTGACATCCAATACCAGTGGACTACATGGGCATGTCACGACTGCCGTGTACTTCACATACTCTCATCCTCTCTCATTCGTACTTGTGAAATGAGTCAGCGGAGACAGTTTTGGTTTCAAACATTATATTGAGTCTTCTGTCCTCTGTGATGCAGTATAGTGGACATACTGGCAGCGGAATACATGTTGAGGATATACTGAGCATGATTGCAAATGGGATAGGGTGTGGGGTTACATGTGATTGGCTGTTGCATGTGGGATGTGGGCTTCAGAGTGACATCTGCTTGGCCAAGGCTGTGCTAATGTACATTTACGTATAGCTGCGGAGCTGCGGACTTTGACACAGACGGTATACATGTAGCCTACCAGACCGCTTGGCATCATGGGCACAGTCCATCTCAGTTCCATGTGACAGGTTTGCTGCGGTTGTTCCTCATGCACGCGTGCATGTGAGATGACATCAGGGCATGTGCTTGTGTGCATGCAGCGGCGTGCCACTTGTTGTTGCACTGTGGTGGTTACTGGACATGTCACAGTCACTGGGGTCGTGTTGTTGTTGTATGCACTTGTCGTCCATGCAAAGGTCCTGGTATGGGATTCCCGGGGCGGGGGTGGGAGGGGTGCAGCACCCACAGACTCCAGGCGACCTATTCATGTCCACTGAGCGGTGTGTGTGTCCATGGGCGCTGGATCCATGTCGTGTCCTGGTTGTTCGTGCAGTTCCGTCCATGTGGGTGCGATACACAGAGCCCATGCCACTGCCTCCCACGATGCATGCGGTGTTCCTGGATGTGATGGGGAACAGTGTGCATGTCCCGGTCATATCCGATGTCATGGCGATGTCGTTGATGGTGTGGTTACAGTTGCCGGTCGTTTGGTATGGCTGTTGTGGTGGTGACTGGCCAGTCCGTGCGGAAGCTAAGCATGGGTGCGGGGTTGGACATCATAGGTCAATCGGGGAACCTGCGTTGTGGTCCGACGAATTGACAGGTTGTCAGGTATGCGATGCCGTCCAGCATGGCTTCCATGTCATTGGTGGTGTACATGTTTGCCAGCCAATGTAGCGGATGGTGGCTGTCAAGGTGTTGTTCGTAAGTTGTCCCTTGGAGGACCATGATGGGGCATGCTGGGTGACATTCGATGTAGCTGTTCTCGATGATCCGTCGTGTGGAGGCACAGTGGTCCCATTTCAGTGCGGGTGCGATGTTGGCCACATACGCCATGCCCCCATAGGCAGAGCAGGCCCTGTCGTGTGCGTCCAGAGGGAGGAGTAGTGTTAGCAGGTCCGCCTTCAGACATGCCGGGTTGGAGAGGCATATCTCCACGGGATGCTGGTAGGGACACCTCCGACAGTAGAAGACGGGCATGACGCAGCTGGACAATGTGATGCGGTAAGTCAGTCGGTAACTTACGTTCAGCAGGGACAGGAGATCGCATCCCAATGTATGAAACAGGTTGGTTTTGTACAGCTTGAGCTGTTCGGCGTAGTTGGGTAGGTGTGTTGCGGTTGCCATTTCGCAGCGGTGCGTTGTGGTGGCGTGCTCCGGCTGTGTGTGCAGTCTGCAATGTGCACGCTCCGAGGTTGCTGTGAGCTCTGTGTAGTCGTAGGGAGACAGGACTTGTGTTCTGTTGGCTTGTTTGGAGGACACGGGCCCTCTTCCCACATGCTTCTCAGACAGTTCAAGGTCAGTGATGTGTGACTCCTTCCAATTAACTTGCATGTGGCCGACATGGGGGAGTGTTTTCTTCTTTCTTCCCCGTCCGTTGTGTGCTTCTGTGATATGCGCTATCTGCCCTGTGGTCGGTCTCCTCGGCAAGCCTGTGTTGGTCTATTCTTGGACAATGGCTGTATTCACCGGCTTCTGTTGTAGGGCTGTGGTTTCGGAGTTGGAATGGAAGGTCATTCAGTGCTGTCTGCTCTCCCTTGTGTGGGCGGCAGGCTGCCTTTCCACTCTGCGTTGGGCCTTGTGTGTGAATGTTATTCTTGGGCCACCTGTTGTCGGTCCTCGGGCTCTTTGGTGTTCCGTTTTATATGTCTTGTTCATATGTGCAGGGTGGTATGGGTGTTTCAGTGTGGTACTGGCGTTCCTCTTCCCGAAGGGGCCCTGCTTCTCCTAGTTGGTGTTGCCGCCGCTGTGTGCTACGCCATGTTTGTTACACTGGGGTGTGTCCTGCTGTTGCGTGTCTTCACTGACATGTGTGCGTCGGTTGTGTGGCGTTGGGTGTTGTCCGTGAATTGGGCGTTGGGGACATGTCTGTGGCAGGCCTGTCACGTGTCATGTGCGTTCGGGGTGGGGCTGATGTGTGTGCTGCTTGGTTGTGTCCCTGTGTCTGTGTGCAACGCATGCATGGCGCTGCGGTTGGCCTCTGCGTTGTGCGCATGTGTGGCGGCGTCATCGCCGCTTTGGGGCCGTGACGGGGTTGTTGGTTCCTAGTCCCAGGTGGTGTGTACACATGTGTTACGCGATGTTACGATTTGGCCTGTGTGTCATATGTGGATGCAATGGTGGATGTGTAGTGTACACGCGCTGGTGGGGGTTGTCCGCTTTTTCCGCCCTTGCACTGTGTGCGCTGTTTGCGTGCACTTGTTGTGTGTGTGCCTACCTGCGTCTCCGCGGTACGTTGCGTCCTTGGTGGTGCATCAGCAGGAGCATGGGGAGGGCCTGCAGTGCTGGATTCATGCTCGGGGAGCCGCTTCTTCGTTGTCCGTGCTCGGCGTCCGTGTTACCGCTTCGGTTTGTCGTACGGTATCTCTTGGCCGTGGGAGCCGTTTGTTTGCGGCATCGTAATTTATGCGCCGGGCTGGACGTGTTTCGTCGGACGGTGTGTGTCAGTTGGGCTGCGCCGCTACGTTTACGGGCGCACTTTGATGGCGGACGGTGTTGCTGGCTTGCCGGCGGTGTTTGGCCTACTTTTCGCATCGTAATTGGGCGGGCGTGTGGACTGCTGCGTGCCGGCGGTAACTGGTGGTTTTTGCATCCGCCAGCACGGCGGTTGTGCTTCCGCCCGCCATCGTAATGAGCCCCTTAGTTCTTTCATTATAAACTTTTTGATTTTTATTTCTTATTTTTTTGACGAAAAGTAAACATTTTAGTACATTGGTTTTTACATTTTTTTAATACATGCTATAACATTTTATTTTTGACAAAGTTATAGTTTGTACATTTTGTTTTTATTATTTAGTATATTAAATATTAATATTAAAAACAATAGTATATAATAAATTAAATAATTTACAAATTAGTTTTACAAATATATTTTTGTATCCTATATTTTTTTAATTAAACATTGTTATATTGGTTGCATATTTACAAAAGTCTTCTTGTAATTGTATATTTTGAAGGTGAGTATATAAAAGAAATATACATTTTAAAATATATTAAATACTATATTTTATGTTTTGTGATAATATAATATTGAAAATATATTTTACATTTTTTGTACATTTTTTAAAAAGAATTCTAAAGATAAAAATATATATTTAATTTTTGGGGATGTTTTTATTGTTTCTCCAGTATTGTCTATGGGGAGTTAGTCTTTTTCTCATTTCTATTGCGCGGCCATTTTTAAGACGGAACCTCGTGGTTGGGAGCTGCGTTTCGTCGGGTAAGGTAAATTTGATTTAATTTACTTTTAAGGTAGTTTTAGGTTAGGGGGAGGTAGTTGTAGTGTAGTTACATTTGTTAGGGTGTTACATGTTTGTTTTTCGTGTAGTTTGGTGTTGTTTTGGTAGTTTAGTGTTTGATGTGTTTGATGTAGTGTTGAAGAGTAGTAGAGTGTTAGTTATGTGTTGTTTAATTATGTTATGTTGTGTTTAATGTTGAAATTAATGTGTGTGAGTTTATATGTGTTATTGTGGGAGGGTGTTTTTTTTGTGCAGGTTTCCCGTTTCATTAACGGATGGTGCTGAAGACGCGTTTTTTTCTAAAAATAAAAAGGAAAATGTATTTTGGAGAGGATTGCGTTGTTGGAGCCTTTTTTCTACAGTTGTATTTTTGCATTTTTTTGGCGGCTCTCTTTTTGAATGGATTCATGTTTCGATATATCTACTATGGATTTGTTCATTTTTGAGGACCATCTACTGCGACATAACTGTAAGTTATTTTTTATTATTATGGGTGGGAACTGTTTTTTGTTAACATTTGGTTTGCCTGTTTCATTTTTATTTTAATAATTATATTATGTCATATATTTATATGTACATTTTTAATTTATAAATTACATGATGCTAATTATTAATTTAAAAAAGAGTAGAATTATGTTGTTTAAATGTTTTGTCATTTTAAAATACTTTATGATGTTTGGTATTGTTTTTGTTCAAAGTATAGATTTGGCTATTGTCTCTAGGTATTTTAGTCCTTTGGTGTTTGGGAATAGTCGAGTTTTGTGTTGTAGGTATTCATACATTGTTTTTGTTGCTTACGAAGTTTAGTGAGGGATTGTTCTAGCCTTAGTTTTTGATAGCTCTGTTTTTTTTATGGCATCTATTAGTTTGTGTAAGGTTGGTTGTCCTCTTCCTAATGTAGCTTGGAAGGCATTATGCCATCCTTCCACTGCGTTATTAGTTTGTTTTTTGAGCAAGGGTGCTATCATAGACATTCCACCAGGGGATTTGGAACTTTGGTTGTCTTCGGTGCCCTGACCTATGTAGTCTTCCTACCCAGGTGTCTTCAAAGTAGTCAAGGAAGGGTGTTAGTTTTGTTTTGTTGGCTTGGTAGAAAGGGCTTTCAACAAGTATGTTATAGTGGTTGGCTACTTCTGTTGTTGGTACATAGGCCAGGGCTATTCATTTTTTGATTTGGTAAGTGAAGTTGCTATTTGTGGCATAATCTACAATAGAGTAAATTTTTGGAGATGTCTCCAGATACTTTGGTTGAAATGATAATAGGAACCTTGTATTGCAGTGTGTGGGTATATTTTTAAAATTGACTGAATCATTGCTTGTTCAAAGTCGATTATTATTTTTTGTGGGAAGTAGTTGTCGGTTTGTTGTTTCATTATTGTAAGGAGTTCTATGTAGGTAGTATTTTGCTTGTTGGGGAGTAGTGCATATATGGAGGGGATATTAGTTTCTTCATATTAGCCATGGATGGTAAATATTTGGTAAAAAGGCTTGGGGCAAACTTTAAATGTACCTTCCATCATCCATGTTTCACAATTTTTTAACTTTTAAATGTTGGTGTTGGTGGCAAAGATGATAATTCGTTTTTCATGACTGTTGTTGTCATAAAGAATTAATTTTTCATCTTTGTGTGTGACTGTGTTTTCTTGTAAAATTTCGATTTCTTTAAAAGTTTGGGGGGTGGGGAGTGTCTGAGTAGTAGATCTTTTAGTTCTGGCTATTAGGCGTTTTAGAGTGGGGATGGATGGTAGTTGTCCTGTTACATGTTCAGGAACCCTAGTTAGTACGTTTTTCAATATTTGGGTACTGGTTTGTTGGGAGCTGGTGCTTGCTTCTCTGATGGTTTCTAAAGCATCTCTCACCTCGATTTCTGTGACAGTGGGGGGATGGTTGTGTTCCCTGACATTAATAACATATGTTTCGAATGTTGTTGCTCTCCCATAGCAAGAATTGGAGTAGTATTTACTACATTTCCAATGATTCTGTTTCCTGTTATTTACTCCTGCATGTAAGTAAAGCCCATGTAGCACAGAAGTAGTTTTCCTTTTGTGAGGTGATGAATTTTGCTCCTTTTTCATTTTTTTGTATATCTGTGAATATATTTATATATATTTTTTTAATTATTAAGTATTGAAGAGTAAACATGTTTTTATAATTATTACATTTGAAACTATACCTACATATATCTTGTTTTGCTTTTTTTGTTGGATATTTTTTGATCTTCGTGGTTTATTCACTGGTTTCTTTTTTTCTGTTGGTTTACAAGGAAAATGTTCTTTTTATTAAAGTGTTACATTTAGTTAGATTATTTCATTTATTTAGGGGCCGGTTCCGATCTCGGCCGGTAGGGCACCGAATCGGATTCGGCTTAACCGGATCTGATTCGGATCCCTCTTTCCCGAGGATTCGTACGTGCCTCCGGGCGAGCGAGTACGATGAGAGCGCACGCGAAATCGCCGACCGACTCGTTCGCGGGTCCGAACCGCTCCGACCGACTCGCACGGACACGACTCGCACCGCGCAATGGAGACGTTCCCCGGCCGGACAAGTACGATGCGCGCCTCGAGCAGTCCGACCGACTCGCGCCGTCCGGCTCCAAAGGGCAGTCGGAGCCGGACTTTGGGGGTCCGTGTCGGACTCCCCTTACGCATAGCCGCGCAAGTCGCACACAGGGGGGACCTGTGCATGTACGGCGCGATTCGCATCGACGCGTACCCGCTGTAGGGGGCACCCTTGTTCGCCTCGCACCCATTGAGTCAATGGGAGTCTGCGTAAGCGTTGTACGACCGGCTCCCATTGACTTCAATGGGAGTCCGACCGAATCGAGTCCAATTGCATGCGTACGCATCGTACTCGTTCGGTCGGGCTGCTAGAGTCCGATTCGGTCGGAAATCTCTCCGGATCCGGCTCAGTCGGAGTGATTACCGGCCTGAATCGGAATCGGCCCCTGAGTCTCTATTTTTATTTAGTTGTAAAAGAAATACTTACTATTTTTAGCTGATGAAGTTTCATTCATTGCTGTTGTTGTTTTGTTGAAGTCTGTAGAAGCTATTAAAATAAAAGTAATTGTTAGTTATGTTTTTATTAATTTTCTTAGTTATCATCAGTTTACTCTATTTGTTGGTTAAGTCATATACTTACTTTGTTTTATATTTTTCATTAATGTTGATTTTGTAGTTGTTTTGGAAGTAAATCATTGTTTTAGTGAAGATTAATCTTTGAAATATAAAGGAAAATTTGTTATAGTTAATTTGTTTATTTTTTTAAAGTTATTTTATTCATTTATTTAAAAGTGTTGTTCTTACCTTTAATGAGAGTTTTTCTGAATAGTTGTTTGTGTAGTTCTTTTTCATTCTGTTTTCTGTCTAGCAAAGTTTTGTGCTTCTTGCGTGTTTGTCCGTTTCACAGTGAATTTTGTGTTAATTAATTTATTGCTTTTATAGTGTTTATTTAATTAGTTGGAGTTTTCTATTTGTTTCTGTTGATGTAGTTTAAATTAATTGGTCAAGATAGCTTTTTTTGAATTTTTTGGCAGTTATAATTTAATTTGTTTAATGTTAAATATGTTTATTTAATGTTCGTTTTTATTTTGTTTAGTAGTATAATTAAAATGTATGCGTATAAAAGTTATATATTTTTTATATATGTCATATATATGTTTGTTTATTTTTGATAGTTGTGATATTTTTTTATGTTGTATTGTTTGTTTATTTATTTGTTTTTGTTTTTTCAGTGTATTTGTTTGTGTTTTAGTTTTATTAATTTTGTAATTTTTTTAGTGTTTGTTTTTAATATTTGATATATGTCATTTGATTATATTATTGAAAATAGCTTATTTTTATGTTTAAATGTTATTTTTTTGGTATAGTTTATATGTATTTTATCGATGTTTTTGTTGTCCATATTATTTATATTGATGTTTTTGTTATTTTAATGTTATCGATATTTTTGTGTTCTTTTTTTGCTGTCGATATTTTTGTCATCTAAATTATTTTTAACTACATTTTTTTAGCGATGTTTGTGTTATTTTAGTTTTGTGTATTTGGTGTCGATATTTTTGTATACGATATTATTGACTCGATTATTTTGTAGTTCGATATTATAGGAGTCGATGTTGTATCAGTGATCCGATGGCTAATCATTCACTTACACTAAACGGAGATAAAACAGAAGTGATGATTTGGGGAAATAGGCCCAAATGCAACCCCCAAATGCACATAGGATGGTCAGAGAGCTTGAGCCTCCTCTGCCCTCCGCCTTCCCCATAAAGAGCTTAGGAATGTGTCTGGACAGTTCTCTAAGCATGGAAACGCAGGTAAGAAACTTACAGCATCCTGCTTTGAGATACTCAGATTTTTACGAAAAATTCTTAATCTCCTACCCACCATTTCTGGGAGAATAGTGGTGCAAGCTGCGATTCTTTCCTGTTTAGATTACAGGAACTTTCTGTAATTGGGTTCCCCCAAATTCATGATCAAGAGACTGCAGCTGATCCAAATCTCGGCAGCTAAGTGATCCTGAAACTACCTAAATATGCCTCAGCAAAAAGTGTGCTGTTTTCCTGCACTGGCTGCCAGTAAAGGACAGAATCAGCTTTAAGGCACTTTATCTGCCCCATAGATTAATAAACCGGAAAGGACCCACGTTCATCATGGACCTCTAGGCCCCCTACATCCCCTCAAGGAATCTAAGATTCTCCAAAGCGCAGCAATTAAAGGTCCCTCAAATACAAAGAATGAGATGGGGTGGTATATCTTTTTCCTACTTGATCCCAAAACTCTGGAACTCAATGCTGGCTGACTTGAGAAATTAAACAAATGAGATTCACTTCAGGAAAATGCTCAAGTCCTGGCTCTACCCACACTAGCTCTGTCCTAAGCATTAGATCAGCGTGCAGGCTATGGCTCACTTAGCGCTGGGAAGCCTTCGTGTAGCTATGCACTTTACAATCCGTATAGCATAGCATACTAGAGCTCTACAAATCGCTTCAATACAACATAACATAACAACTTAACATAACATAACATTACATAACAAGTTTTAGTTGGTTTAGAATGGAGACACTTTACATGAGCATTTCCAGTAAGAGAGCCTGTGGGTCATAGAACAGCTTCTTGGTATGTCTAACTGCACTACATAACTGCATACAATTCAATATAAACTGTGCATATCTCACTCTAAAACAGATCTACTACAAATTTGAAGGGGTACTGTATCTTCAAACCCATGAGACCTCTATTTGCAGTACATTTGCTCCAAGTCTGGATTAGCTATATGTATACCTATATGAAATGGAACATATCTTCTCAGAAACTAATCACTTCAAGTAAAATCTCAGCTTAAAGCATGGGTTGATTGATGAGATATTAGCCATTTGGAAGAAGAGTGAGGGTGAAGTTATGAAATTTGTTGGATGGTTAAAAAGCCATAAGCAACACCTGAAATGTACAAACACCAAGAGATAAAGAATGGGCATTTTTGGAGTTTAAAATCATACCAAAAGGTGGTATTTTAAACAAAGACACTGGTCACAAACCAAGTGATGGGAATAGCTTAATATTTTTTGATAGTTTACACCCTGTGGCACTTAGGGAGAATTAGAAATGAAATTGCTCCACCATTAATGACTAGGAAAAACAGCACATCTCCTCAGTGAAAAACGTAAAAACCATAGGCTGTGTCCCAACCTAGAACATAATATCCAACCACTTAATAAAAAAAACAGGAATTGTCAAATTCTCAATACAGGAAAGATGAACCTTGGGAAACCGCTTTTTAACTTCAATAAGTTCCAGTCTGCATGACATCTCTGGAGGGTTTCCCCCCAGTAAACGGACATTAACCTTGCTGCTTGTGTAATGTATTTTCTTTCACAAGGGCCAAGAAGACTCTGGACTTCACACACTTTGCCATTTAATCACTCTAATTTGAATTTAGACAACGTCATTTATATGATCTGTTGCCAGCGTGGTTTGAGATACATCAGGATAGACACCCACAAAGCCTGTACTAGAATTGTTGAACACTGAAATAACATTAAGTACAATTGGAGCTCTACAAGAATAGGGGTTACTGACAAAATATTGCAACCGCAAATATCATGGGACATACATATTGTGTCAAAAATATTGAGTCCAAAAATATCGATATCCTATATTTATAATATAAATAACAAAGATATAGAAATAAAAATATCATTAAACACTAATATCGAACACAAACATATTGTTTCTTAATATAAACATTGTTGAACATAGTAAACATTAAATATATCAACATTAACCAGTAATATAATGTAAATTAAATGTATTTAAATTGGAATTATATATAAATGTTATATTTATTTTGAAAAACTTATATGTGAATGTTTATTCAAGCTTTTATAATTTAAAACAAATATTAAAATAATTACTATAATTTGTTACAATTTACAATTTTTTTGTAAACTTTAAAAAAAATAAGAAATAAATATATATATATATGTATCTGTATACATCTACACAATAAATTACAAATTGTAACAAATAAATCAGAAAAAAATTCTAAAAACATAGGGGATATTCTCAAGAACGAG